>JAMAGK010000042.1:0-129961 GCA_023626135.1 Talaromyces sp. R2412 | reverse complement strand
CTCTCGTTTTTTTCTGGAAAAAAAATTTACTTGTAATCCCCCCAAAAAAAAAAAAAAAAAACAAAAAAAAAAAAAAAAAAAAAAAAAAAAAAAAAGCCAAACCAGGCTGACTCTCACGAGCCATGAACCGGGCAGTGCTGTTGGGAATTATTTGACGCAGCTATTTAATATGAAAATGCATATCACCCCATGCAGTTGGGGCACAGCCGCAACTTCGGCGGAATACAAGTAATCAAGTATTTGACGTGTAAACCATAGCAATCTTTCGAAGTTATAGCGAGGTTTTAATAATATGTGAGCTAGCTCTCCTTATTGGCTCGCATAAATATTAGTATGGTCGATCGCAGGTTCGTAGTCAGTTTTGTATCCGGGAGAGGCACAGCAAGGCTGAAACGAACACCCCTGTCAATGTGGCTGTGCATGATTGCACGTGGATACTGCAAAGTGGGATAATTTTCGCAAAAAATTTTCTTTGTTATCGCCCATAGAGTATGTTTACATATATGTATTGGTAGCGGTGCCTAATTCAAGGGTCACCTGATGATATTTGAAGCCCGCCTGAGAGGACCTTCTTGATATCTTCTTCCTGATAACCAACCCAAGTCTTTTGTTGGTGCCTGTATACCATATATTGGCCTCTCGAGTGATCTTTGGTCTTTTGGTGCAGCTTTCAACATACAATTAAATACTTCTGGAATGGCCGATCCACTCTCGATTGCTTCGGGCATTGCAGGATTGCTCTCACTTGGTATCCAAGTCACGCAATCTTTGGTCAACTTTTACAATACATACAAAGACCAAGATACCGATCTGGCAAGGATAACTCGGAACCTCCAAGACCTTCAAAGCATCTTTCGATCCCTGGAAACTGCTGTTCAGGGTAGCCGATCCCAGGCTAACGCACAAGAATTACTACAAGAAGTCGAAAAGGCCACCCAAAGATGCCAAGAGATCATCAAGGAACTGCAGATAGAGTGTCAAAAACTTGATGCAAGCTCTCCCACAGGGTTTAAAGGCCGTGTCCAAGTTGCCGGCCGGCGTGTGGCTTATCCATTTCGGAGAAGTACTCTACAGAAACTGGAAGAAGACATCGGCGAGATACGCGAGAACTTGTCGCTGGCACTAAATGTCCTACAAGTCAAGAATGAACGCCAGATTCAATTCGACATATCAGAAATTAGACTACTCATGGAGAAAATAAATGCGACAAATGCGACCCATATCTCTTCCGATATTCGTGGTTGGCTCAAAGCTCCTGACGCGTCTATTGATCACGATATTGCATCTAGAAAGCGGCATCCAAGAACTGGATTATGGCTCGCAAATAATGGAAATTTTGCAGCCTGGCTTGTAAAAAGCAACTCATTCCTCTGGATATATGGCTTCGCAGGGTGTGGCAAGTCGGTCTTATGCTCGACTGCAATCCAACACACATTCCATCAGATGAAAGGCGTACCTAAGGTGGGTGTTGCATTTTTCTACTTCTCTTTTAACGATGAGTCAAAACAAAATGAAAATGGAATGTTACGCGCGTTGCTACTACAGTTGTCGTCGCAAATTCCGGATGGTGAAACGGAGCTTAAAAAGCTATATGAGGCACATGTTTCGAGGGCCCCGAAATCGAGTGCATTGTTAGATTCTCTTCGAAGAGTTGTCTCTTTATTTGATAAAGCTTTTATTTTGCTTGATGCAATAGATGAAAGTCCCCGAGATAAGGAAAGAGAAGTGGTTTTAGAGGGAATAGAGACTATTAGAAAGTGGAACTTACCTGGTCTCCATCTATTGGTTACCAGCCGCAATGAGTTCGATATCAGTGAATCTTTTAATGCTTCTGTTGAAGAGGTTATTTCGATGAAGAATCCCGATGTTGACAGAGATGTCATCAATTTTATCTCTGATCAGCTCAAAGACGACAAAAAGATTCAGAGGTGGAAAGCTTTTCATATCGAAATCCAAGAAAAGTTAACGCAACGTGCCGAGGGAGTGTAAGAGTATTTGCAGAAAAGTCTTTCGTGATTCTTACTAAGACTATATGCAGATTCAGATATGTTGAGTGTCAGTTAAAGGAACTGAGACGAGCGAGAAACCAGAAACAGCTCATTGACTGCCTGAACTCCTTGCCCCGCGGTCTAGATGAAACATATGAACGAATGTTGTGCAGCATTGATGAAAGGTACATAGACGATGTACGGCGAATATTAACCGTTCTTTGTCTGTCTCGCGGTTTGATTACTGTTCAAGAGCTTATCGAAGCTCATACGGTTGATCTAAATGAATTACAGCACGTTGATCGCACGCTGGCATTCCATGAAGATGACATCCTTGAAATTTGCCTTGGACTTGTGGAGATTCACAAAGGCACTGGTTATGTTCGTATAGCCCACTTCTCAGTGCAAGAATATCTTCAGGCGAATCGTATCTTGCAGCAAAAAGCATCAGTATTCGCGGTTCAAACTGGATCTGCCAATACCGAGATGGCGCAGATTTGTCTTGTCTACCTTTTGAATCCAATGCTTTGCAATAGCACTCTTGATAAGATGGAGCGAGTGCAAGCTTTCCCACTGGCCAACTACGCCGCTAACAACTGGCATCCCCATTACTTGGGCTCTGGCGAAGGACAGCTCACAGTCGATCCTCTGATAAAGAGACTTTTCAGCAACGAAGTGAACTCTTTTTCTTTGTGGACTAGTTTATATCGCCTTGATAGATATGATCGGGTCATTATGAATGTCAGCAATCCCAAAGAATTGGCGGAGCCTCTATGGTATGCAGCATATCTGGGGTTAGATTTCGTGTTGGAAAGTCTTACGTCCTCTGGCGGTGGGCAACTGAGAAATGTAAATGCAGTGAATAGAGCAGGTGGAAGGCTTCACAGCGCACTCGAGGCCGCAGCACACAATGGCCACGTGAAAGCGGTGCAGATGTTGCTCGAACGAGGGACTGACGCTGAGCACTTCGACGATGCACTCTACGCCGCATCAATCAGGGGTGAGGAACAGGCAACACAAATATTACTCGATCGAGGAGCCAATCCCTATTCTGAGATGCACGGGAGCGCATTCAATGCTGCATTGCTCAACGGCCACGAAAGGGTAGTACAGCTACTATTGGATCGAAGTGCTGATGCCAATAACTCCTCTGACTCACTGATTGAGGCGATACAGGGAGGCAATTCGAATGTTGTGCAGATTTTACTTGACCGAGGTGCCAATGTCAATGCGAGATCTCATAAAGGTTACTCTGCACTTCATATGGCGGCATTTTTAGACAAAGTGAAGATAGTGCAAATCTTACTTGACAATGGTGCTGATGTCAATATCAAAAATGATTCAGACGAAAGTCCTCTCGAAGAGATATCATCCGGACGGTTGAAACGATCACCCGTCCAGTTGGAGATAATGCAGATGCTCCTCAAACGGGGCGCAAAAATTGGCAGTGCGTTGCAGAAAGCATCGTATAAAGGCCATGAAGACGTTGTCAATAGGCTTTTAGATCAAGGAGCAGACATAAATGCAAGAGGCAAAATTTTCATGGATGAACTGGTCCCAAAATTTCTACATGGTGATGGACTTCAGCTTGCATCATTGGCAGGGAATGAAAAGATAGTGCGATTACTCCTACAACGAGGCGCCAATATCACTACCGGAAGCGAGTTATTCAATGATGCAACCGATGCTATATACTTTCTCAACAGCAACAATGTGGTACAAATTCTGCTAGATCGATACGGTGGAACGGAGGGTACTGTTAGCGACAAAGTAACGAAGGCGATAAACACAGTCATCTTTCGTACAGCGTTTACAGAGTGCAAAGAGATAGTACAGATGCTGTTGGAAGAAGGACTCGATATCACCCAAAGTGGATTACCCAGTAATGCTCTTCAAGCTGCATCATTTGCAGGGCATAAAAACATAGTGCAAATTCTGCAAGAACGAGACGCCCGTTTGACCCAAGGAGAACTACCCAGTGGTAAAATCCCGATTGCATCCCTTGAAGGACATGAAAGGGCGGTCAAAATTCTGCTAGAAGACGGCAACGATTTCATGCAGAGAGAAGTACAAGGGAAGTTGGGGCGGAAGTACGATCTTTTTAAAAAACAAGTGGAGTTGCATCAAAAATCCAAGAGAAGAGTCGTCTAAAAACATGCTAGGTTTAGAACCTGGTAGCAATTCGATGAAGATTGTGCCCGAGATATTTCGATGAATAATTGACTATGTTCATACCTACTCGATAAATTCAGATATCACACCCAAGCCGACAAGGCCTTGTTCTGGATGCTTTATGAAGCGATTTTGGTAAGCCAACAAGCTAAACTTCAAAAGGACATTGCATTTCTTACCTGGCTAGCATAAAACCCCGTGAGAACAGTTCCAGCTGCAATTGGCAATGGTCTTAAGCTTGATGGATCAAGCAAGTTTTTCCAAGGTTGAAAATGCATAGATCTCCCACGATTTGTCGATATCTGCGTCTCAAAAGAAGTTATATCAATACCAAGACAAAGCAAAACCCAAGACTTCAAGGTACTACTTACCTTAAACGAGTTCAGTTTTCCATGTCTATAAAAATCGTACACAGTCTCGCTGTCTGAACGTGTAAGACTGACTTCAACAGATTGTATAATTTCACCGCCCGGACCGTCTATAGGGAAACGCATTGTCTCCGAGAAACTCGTTGATTTGCGACGGCCTAATTTCTGTATTTTCGGTGATGCAGTCCCGGTTTCATTGTGGAACTCGATAGAGCACAAGTCCCCCAGCCGAATAACACGAATCTCAGTCAGAGATCGAAGATATGCTCCATTAGGACCTCCAAATTGTACCCAGCATATTGCTTGATATCCAGCAGTAAGTGGGTTTTCCCCCGTAAAAGATTTATCGTTTAAACACAAGTCCGGATGGGGAACAGCAGGGTACCACAAGGCAGTTTCTCTTATTGAAGAATTCTGTGGCATAGAAGAAAGCCCCTGCCCGGCTATTGAAAGACTGGTTATTTTGTATCCCTGATATTGTCAATAGGATGTTCTTAACATAGATGGTAGTAGACATTACATCTAACCCTATTTCTAAGGCACTGACGGCCCCAGAACATACCAGGCGTTCTGTCACTGGAGAGTCATCGGGGCATCCAAACCATCTTGAAACCCGCCCATCACGGTTGAGAACTTGCAGAGCCTGTATTCTTCGTGATCCCATTGCCAAGACAAACCCCTTCAGTACTGTGATGTCGAGACATAATTCTTTATCCTCAGCAATGTAGCCCAGACAAATGTGCGAACCATCCTTTGATGTGAAACGTATCCCTGCAAGGTAACCGGTAGCGCCTTCTTCGGTGACTGAAAAAGCGATTTTGTCAAGATCTCTAGGCACGAATGTAGATTGTTTTTCGAAAAGACGGCAACCTTCCATAAAAGGATAGCTATGAACCGCGCCTTTATTAATATCTGCAGTTACCGTCCACCTGGGATCGGGATTCGGAATTGCGTGACAATGACCTGTATATTTTGCACGCTGTAAACTGAATAATTTCGCCGGTGTGTGTGTCAGACTCCAGATTCTCTTTCTGTTTTTTAAACCTGGTGGACTCTGGGCATTATTCGTCATTTGATAAAGGTAGGTCCAATCTTTGGACCTCTTAGCTCTGGCCTCAAAGACAAAGTCGCGTTCTCTACCAGGTTGAAACCTAGAACTCCAAAAGGTCTGACTGGCCAACAGTGGCAGAAAAGCTTTTGAAGACATGAGAAGGTTTGCAATGTCCCTGGTGGATAGATATGCGGCAATAGATTCACGAATTTCCCAGGGCAGAAATGAAAAGCAATTTTTGCTATTCGCATGGACATCAAAATTCCGATCCTCTTGAGAAGATATCGATAGCAATTCATGTAACTCCGGGACATCGTATGGGTTATATCTCGCACATTTATAGGCTTCCGACTCGCCATATTGTTCCACGAATCGATCCTCCCATGGATAAAAGTCTTGGTTATCAATTATACTGAGGCCACCATAATCATGGCCCCATGACAGACCGATCCCTCGCAAAGGAAAGGGTAAGGAGCTGCAAATGCTATAAAGTCGTTCTAGAGGGATATCATTGTGCCCCACCACTTTCAGGAGAAGACACCAACAAGCATCATGGACAACAAATCCATGTCGATTGTTCTCTGAACTTTGTTGCATAACCGGAATCTCATCACTGGGTTGCTTCGTATAACCGGGATCGTCCCAACGCATATGTGGCAGAGGGGGTGCGATCCATTCACCAGAACGAGGGTCATCATAGCAACCGACACCAGAAACGCAAATTTCTCCATGATTTGAATAGACTGGTCGGATTAGCAATAGATCATGCCAGGATCAAATGGCAACTGTTAGGCGTACTTAAACGAAACTCCTTCACCCAAGACTGAGTGGAGTAGGCATCAACTGCGTACCCGCATATAATACAAGCGAAAATGACAGGACTCATGACAGTTTCAGAGGTGAGAAAATCCTCGAAGCGTCGGTGCTGAACACGTATTGGTTGAGATTGAAATTTTTTCTTTGGTTTGCAAGCAGGACAAGGAATACATAATACTAAAGATATGACCTCTCTTTTGAAGGCGGTGAATGGTAGCAGGCTGATGAATAAATGATGCCAAGACTAGACATGCTTGACCAATCACGACTATTGATAGCCGCTACAGTATAAAATGGGGTAGAGAAGTGCATGCCAGCCCATCGATGGTATTTGACGTTTTGTAGATGAATTATTGTCTGATTGATTTCCTACAACTTTTCTACAAAGGCCACCGTGACGTTGTGAAAGTGGAAGAAATTCTTTGCAGGCACCTCAAGATTTCCATGTAAGAGATGTCAAGAATAGTTTTTGTAATAACATGGTATGTATTAACCCATTCTCTGGTAATTAAACAATAAATAACAGTAGTAAAATATATATTAATCACATTCAATACTATCCACTCCCAACCAGCACAGTCTTCGGACTATGTAATACTTTATCATATCTGACTGTTGTAAAAAGCAATACGCAGTCTTGGCAATATACTCATTCAATATCTTGTCCACCTCAATTTCGTCATCGTTTAGCTCGTATGCTATTCCAGTGGATGTTGAGGGATAGGTTTTCAGTTTTGATGTACCGAATTGTAAAATCGGCGCCTTCCTTCACAACTCCTTTAAGTGGCCGTGTCCGCTGCTCTTGTTCTATTCCGTAGAACTTGTCTTGACAGAAGTAATGTGACAAGAAATGTTGTTGACAATAGTCTTCATAAACTTGGGCGCATTGATCTGTTCAGAATAGAACTTTGGGATAGGCTTGCTTTTGGGCGTCACTATTGATTATTGACTGCCACCAGAAGACCAAAAGATAAGGTCGGAGCCGATTACCAAGTCTTTATCCCCTTTTGAGGAGTCGAACTCATGATTTCCAGGGATACGCGAGATCATAACGTATTGACTGCTGCACCAAAAGACCAAAGGTCCCTTGGGAAGTCAATCTATGGCATATGAAGGCGCCAACATTAATCAACCAGGCAACTTTAAAACAGCGCGAGTAACTTACATAGGACATTTTGCAACCCTGATATGGTTGTTGATGTATTGATTTTGTCAATGAATTCAGTGAGATTGCCAAAATGGACGCTAAAAACCGACGAATATCATATATTGATTATCGGTAGTTGTTTGCGAACAGTTTATTTTAGAAGGCTATTTTTCTAAATGCCTACTGAAAGAAGGGAGTCTACGCGTTTTTATAGAGAAATGAAGCATCATGATCAGTAATTGCTTCTAATTGCAATGCCGTTGACAACGAGAAGAAATCAATATATCAATTGATAGGTATCTTAATGTGTTAGCGTCCTCCTGGCGTTGAGAATGTCGCAGATCAGCAGCATCGATAAACCCCGCTCCGTTGGATACCAGAACTCGATATGAATTTCCAATAACACATAATAGTACATGTACTGTTTAAAGCCAGTGCGAAAACAAAAACGCGCCAGGCTATCCTACATTCCACGATTACGTAGTAGATGTTATGGTATGAATTGCTTGAAAACGCTGACATTTTCGCTAATATACAACGTATGTACATTGAAATTGCCCAGGGCTTATGTCATTTGGTCAGAATTCGTTGCTTGAAGGTGAGTTTCATGAGGCATCTGAGGACTTCCGAGGTCTTATACGCGGCATGAAAGAGACAACCAAAGCATAGACTACCCAGACAATCCCAGCAACAACACCATAGGCAATCACCGCACCGATTGGAGCTTCAGAACGCCTGATTCCTGTAAGACGGAAGCCCAAACCACCATTGATGATTCCAAGCGTGATGATAGCACGGCCGAGCCAGCGATGAATGTAGGCGAATATGCTTTTCTGTCCCTTTTTGAGAAAATGTCGGTGCTGAAGAAAGCCCATGATTGGTTGGAAAAGTATTAGATATGACACAACTACTATACCGATAATAGAGTGATAAGAGTTTGTAAGCTGAAGGTCAACAGCCATTGAGATGCCAATCCCGAAACCAGCAATTGCTAAGGCCAGAGCTCCCAACTGTAACCAACCGTGAACCACAACAGTAACGTAGGATGGAATAATATGAATCCCCAAGGCAAACAGTGGGGAAAAAATCACCATAACAAGAATCATGATGGTAGCATGTGCAATCCGTTTTCTGTCTATCGATTCACCGCTGTCATCAGTCACAGCTGTTGCTGAGGTTGCTGAGCCTGATGTAGATTGGCTAGAGAAATTGAAAAACGGATTGTCCGAATTTCCACCAGTCGCTTGCTGAAGATTGAATGACAAAAGACCATAATCATCGTGCATATTGATGTCTGCTGAAACGCTGCTCGACTCAAGAAGCTGCCCGTATTTGACTGCCCATATCCAAGGGCTAGACACGCTCCTCACATCTTCGTGTCCATTATCAGGCCAGTCGATGCAGCTATCGCATCGAATGTTCGCAGTAATTGTATTGTTGTCTATACCGCTGCCGCCAAGAAGAGTAATATTCGAGGACGAGCTGTGCAGAGGTTCAATGTGATTCCGTCCTAACCTTGGAGACACGGTAACATTATCTCCGTTTCCATAAGTGACAAAGATGTTTGATCCCAGCATACGAGTTCCCTGACCAACTGCGAACCATTGGAGTGGAGTTGTAGATTTAAGTTGAATGAAAATGGGACCGGTCTTAGATGTGGCTGTTAGTTCAGGGATATTGACGGTGAATGTTATTCCCCTTTGTCCCGGCGGACTGAAGGTTTGAAATTGGGCAAGAGAGAAGGAGGATAGCGACAAAAACAGAAAGATTGTGTCTAGAAAAAGTACTTTGCACATAGTGCGGGCAAAGTTTGAAAACATGTTGCGTGTAGTTTTCTCGGCGTTATATCGACATGGAGTAACAAGATATAACGAGATCAATTGATACAGCTGCTTCAACGTATTGCTCAATGTCGGCTTTAAGCATTTGTCAAATTAATCAAATATATGTTAGGAAAACCAGAAAGTTGAGAAAATATGGTTGTTATGCCATTGCCATTAAAGGAGAAACCGTTGATTGTATGATTGTGGCTGTGTCGACTGCAGAAATCTGAACCTAATGGCACGAGTACGAAGTACACGAGCCTTTTCTCGTATACCGCGTATAGAGATGACAGCATCGATAATGCGCTTTGGAAACCATAATCTCCCGCATAAGAATAAAAAAAAAAGAAAACATGATGCCTGGATGATCGTCTGATTGGGTGCTCGAACTGCCTATTTGGTACTGCCAAATTGCCTTCTTGGGTCAAGCTCGATGCTTGGACGCCTAGTTAAGAGACAAGCACGGACAAAATTGTGAACTCGTTAAAGCTTAATTGCCTTGACCACATGATTTCTTTTTATTGTCCTGAGCTGTTGCATTTTTGTGCACTGCTATCTACTATTGTTTTGTTGTCGCATATAAATTCATGGATATGCATCGCTGGGCTGCCAGCGATGTTCATTGACTACTCAAAACAAGGACCGGTGCACATCATTACTGCACAACATATTCAAACATAAGTAAATCTAGATCTATTTTGGCCTTCAAATGTTCTTCGCCAAGATTTTGGACATTACGATGTCTATTTTCATGACCTCTCTCATTGCTGCAGCAGCGGCTCAGTACGGTACCTATACTGATACCATCACAATGGGCACTTCCACGTCGGGCTCACACCCTTCTACTACTTCTACTTCAACAACTGTCCATACAGTTGAAGTAGGCAGAAACGGACTCAGGTTCGAACCCGATACAGTGACTGTTTCCCCCGGTGGCAAAATCGAGTTTCACTTCAATCCCGGCAATCACACTGTCGCACAAGCATCGTTTTCGAATCCATGCAATCCGATGAGTGATACGAGTTTGTTTAGCGGATTCGTTCCTGGATCTTCTGCTGGAGACTCGGTAAGCTGTATAGTGGGTATATTACAATGATTAGATCCAACGGAGAATATAGTCTTCGATTTTCACCGTTACAGTGAATGATACAAACCCTATTTGGTACTACTGTGGGCAAGTTGGGCATTGCCAGAATGGGATGGTTGGCGTGATAAATCCTCCGTAAGTATTCTGGTTCATATTTTGTCAAAGACAAATCGCTTACTTGTCTTCCTATTTACTCAGAGCTAGCGGTCCGGATACCCTCGCAGCGTTCAAGTCTGCTGCAGCGAATGTACAGGATTTCAGTGTTCCGGCTTCTATTCAGGGCGGTGTTTTTGGAGTCTCTGCTGTATCTACTAGTGCCTCAGCTAGTACCTCAGCCAGCAGCACATCTGCAAGCTCCTCCAGCCCAAGCCACACGGGAGCGGCGCCCAATTTATCCGCCTGGACTTGTATGAGTATCATCCCCATCCTGTCTTTGTTAGGAGTTGTGTTTACACTGTGAAAGTGAACTACTAGGATTCAAAGTTTGCAAGTTGTGTGAATCTTTGTTGTCAAGACTTGATTGGTAAATACGGGGTATGTAATGGTTCAAATGTTGATTCAATGACTGAAATTGTGTAAAACTTGATATATAATAAAAGTGAAACAAAAGTTACATATAAATAATTTAAATTCCAAGTAACTTTGTAGTACTGAAAGATTATTCTATGACATAATTATTAATTTTTATAATGTGCTAAGCTGATGTGTGAGTGATCCGAGTGACTGCTTAAGCACCTTGATCACACCTCAATTAGATATATGGGTGGCCATATGAGTGATGAGGTTTTCATACAGTTATCGAAAGATATGGCTCGTAGCGCAGGTATAGACTACTTTCTTTTACCGCCATGGCTTCAACTCAAATCCCCACACATCTGCCTTAGGCGGTCTGTTGAGGCTCCTTTTGGGCATTGTGTGCGCAGCGCGCCAAGTTTAGTTTCAGACCTCTATAGCATCAAGTGTCTGCACCTTATTAAATTTTGATAACTACGTCAAGTGATAGTAGTAAAAATCACATACCACTACCAAATATACCAGATCTAGTTGCAGTTTAAAATAGTCCTAAGACTGTAACTACGTGCCCGCTGCCGCACCCCTGTTATCGAGGTACGTATCTTAAATTATTTCTAAATTGATATTCTGTCACGATTAATTGACATAAAACCAAAGATTTTTCGCATCCTTTTCCGAAAACTCTTCTGTCTCTTTTTCCATATAAAGTTTATACAGCTCGTCGTGTCTTTCAGAAACTTTGTCAAAGTCAAGTTGAGGGGATACCCAACCGTCGTTATCTGTTTGTAACAACTCCTGGGTGTAGCCTTTTAACGTCTGCCAATCTTTGTATCTAGAAAGCTCAAGCTTATGTTTCGATAAATCGTCGTCTGTAATAAAATACGGATAGCTTTCGTCGAATCCCAATTTGCTCCATTTTTCAGAGATCCGAATTAAAGAATCACGAAGTGGAACTATTCCATCCGTAGCTGTGTTTTCACTAATTGAGAATAGTTGCCGCACGTCTGGATCGACGTGGGTGAGAGCCAAGTAGGACGGAATGTGATTCTTAGCAAGCGCTGCCTCGTAACATTTAGAAAGCAAAGCACGGTCTCGCTCGGAAAGGGCATACGACGTCTCATCAGGGTTCATTGTCTCAAAATTTGGAGGAAGTTCCGGCTTGACAATGCCGATTTTGTAATCATCTGGGGGTGTGATAAAGGAAGGCCACTGAGCCTGCATGAATCCCGGCATAATCGACGTGAATTGCCAATCAATTATGTTCGTGATGGTTGTGGGGTCTTGTTCAGAGATATATATGTTGCCCAGGTGAAGACCATTGTGCCGAAGGGTTGGTTTAGAAAAGCGTTGTAATGACGAGTCAGCCAACTGTGGAATGACCTTCTTTGTTGTTTCTAGTATGTGCGTATGCTCGGCGTGAGTACCAAAATGAGGCCGACGAGGAACAAGAGCAGACTGTTGTACGTGGACAAGACCTCGATTAGCCAACGCAAGACCAAGATCTGAGAGAGTCCGCCCTACCGAAAATAAAAACACCAATGTTAGCATCAGACAAATATGTGAAAATTTTCAGCAGGACATACATGGACCTGCATGGTGCCCTTTGCTCAGCTGCGGAGACCATGAGTCTCTATATGCTGGTCCAATGCAGTACTCATCGTCTACAATAATGGTGGCGCCGATATTTCCCCGAGCTGAATGTCGAAAATGAATGTTTCCATAAGCGGGGAATTCTAGAGACGCCAGTTGGGATTCCAGTTCTGCCAGGCCTTGAATAAGCTTGAATTGCTGTGACTGATCCATCTCACCCCACACATCGACTAGTTGTCTTCCCTCGGCTTTCTCTAAAAGAATGTACTCTGATCCAACTGGATTTGAGGAATCTGAGCTCCAGGCAACTACTTTCGAAATTGGAACAGAAGTATGAGACCTTACTATTCCAATCAACTTGCATAACCTCAAGGATAAAAGTTATCATCCTTACCATATTCCAAGACGGCTGCTTCCGATGCAGTACTATACTCCGACGGGACTATATTAGGGAACGGTATCTTTGCTATAATTTCATTTCCATTTTCCGCTGTCATCAGCATCGCCTTGTTGAATCCGCCCTCCATCTTGTCGATCTTGGAAATAGGCGAAGACACGGATGGTAAAGAAGAAACAAGTGAACACAAGGCGTCGACGTCGAATTTAACATATCTTTTCGTCAACTCATGCTTCTCATTAACAAGAAACCGACCATTCGTGTATTTGAAAAGCTGCTCATGCTGAATAGGCTTCCCTGGATTTAATAAGGACGGCGGTCAGAAGGGATAGCTGGATGGGATGGATTATGTAGGATTGCGCTTACCGCGACAAGTAAGTGACAAATTTCTAGAGATGGGTCTCGACGTGAGTGAGGACCTTGTCGAAATGCACTTGTGTATATTGTACATAGTGTACCCATGGTATATGTAATCACTGTGCTGTTACATGTGGTGGACGAAGCTTTGTGGTGAAGCCGCGGACGCGGTTGACTCTTGGCGCACATGTGCAGTTTTTGTGAAAACATTTGAAGTAAAAAAATAATGATGACTACAAGTTTTCTTTGAAATTTTCTTAAGTTTGAATGATTCATTTCAAATTTTGATATATCTTTATATGGGTAGAGATGTATTATATGTATCTTTAAGAAATCTTGTTCCTGAAGGTAAGTAAGGCAGAGAGCGTTGAAAAATGTTGTCGGAGTCTCATACACATTGATATATTTCCCAACCGACGGATCGTTTTCCGTTCCCACCCAAGTGCTTTGACTACACAGTAAAGAATCTAGTCAGGAGACAACCCTGAGAAACAGATTAAAATAGACAAGCTAGTAGACTATATAAGCAAAAATCTCTCCACAGCCTCCTACCTCAAGACACCAAAGCATAGCAATACAAACACAAAAAGACAACCATTGCCCTGGTACTAGCATCAACAAAGCTATCTAGGAAAATGGTCAATACCATATACACAGTACAAATCATAGATCGGACCATCAAAAAATCAGAACGGAATCCAATATATCAGCTCCTGATCGACCTGCCACGAAGAAACCACTGCAAAAAAACAAAACAAAAACAAAACAAAAACGCACCATAACCAGAAATAAGAGCAAGCGTAACCGCTAGCTTAGAAGTAGGCCCTCTACGGACTCCGGAGCAGATAGATCAGTACAACAGCAGACAGATCGCCTGTGATCTAATGGCTAAGTTTGCAATTTTCTAACCTAATCAATCTATAAATCGAAATCCTTTTAAGGTTTACCCACATTATCGATCATGAGAACTCATTAGCTGAACTGTAATGTGATCAGCAAACCATAGCAGCCTAGCACAGGCGATCTACACCACGCTATAGGCATATTTCTTTTTCTGATAATAAGCTATGAAATATTTATTGATAATAGTTGCATACTCCGTACTCCGTTTTTATCATCCAATAGAACTCTGAAAGCTGCAAGTTACCTACTAATTATTTCTTCCTGTCGTCAACTGCTGTACTCTGTATGTAGACTCGTATGCTTGACTTATAATCTGGAGTCTCCCGTGTGCACTTTGAGATCGCAGAAAAACTACAAAATATTTTTTTTTTTATACAACCAAAAATCTCATAAATTCTTAACTCAACATGCAAATTAATTTCCTCGCCGTCATTATTTCCATCCTTGGCTTCACCCAAGCCGAAGACTCTATTGTCGGTGGCAGCCCTGCCTCCATCGAGGATTTCCCATATCAACTAAGTCTTCAAAGTTACGGGAGTCACATATGTGGCGCGAGTATTCTCAGCCCAAATATTGCCCTGACTGCTGCACAATGTACTCATGGTTCATCCGCATCAAGTCTGTCAGTCAGAGCCGGCTCCAGCCGCAGAGGAACAGGCGGACAAGTCATCCCAGTCCAGCGAATCGCACAGCACCCCCTATACAACCCCCGAACCAACGACTTTGATGTCTCGGTTTTGATACTTGCTAGAAGTATTTATCTAGGGGCTGGTGCATTGCCAATCTCACTCCTACCGAAAGGGATAGAGGAAAGTACAAATTCTAGTGGAATAATTACTGGATGGGGCTCTACGAGCAGTGGTGGACACCTACCTTTTCAATTACAGGAGGCCGAGGTATTCAAAACAAGCGACAAACAGTGCTGGGAGGCATATGGTCGAAGTAGGATAACACAAACTATGATGTGCTATGCCGCGCCTGGGAAGGATGCTTGTCAAGGAGATTCTGGTGGTCCTCTAGTTTCAAAAGGCAGACAAGTTGGAATCATCTCTTGGGGCAATAGTTGCGCTAGGAATGGTTTTCCTGGTGTCTACACGAAAATTAGCGACCCATGGATACGCGGTCACATCGACGCTGCAAGTACTTCTTGAATTGGTTTCGGGGGAGGGTATTTTGTCCAAATTGTGTAAAATCGCAATTCACCATGTATTTAAAATGAAACATAACCTGAAATATCTAAAACAAGTACAACATTCGCACCAAATCTAGGAAAGGAAGAAATCTCTTTCCTCTAGCCATCCTTGATCGATTGCATATGCAACCAAGTCCGCGGCACAGCACATATCCTCCCTTCCATGCTTTAAATCAAGCACTTGAAGTATTTCGCTCAATCGACCATGTATCATTTTTTGAAAGGACATGAAAATCCCACCAATTCCTTCTGAAGAGACAGATTTTGACTTGGATTTGGAGCAGTCGAGCTTCGTGGACGAGTCGATTTGTTGATTGGCTTTTTGTTGGGATGGTTGGAGGGGCTTTCTTGACCCTTGCTTGGTAAAGTCTTCGAGTTGGACTTTTTTCATCATGTTTTTGAGAATGAAGAATAACCAAATGAGATTCGTCTTTGGGGCGTATTCCGCCCAGATGCCTGGGATGTTCCGCGGTTTTTCGCTCACTTGGGAATCCCCGTTGTATAGCTGTGATCGCATGCTGAAGAAATTGTAAGCTTTCAGAATCTATTACATAAGTAGGGGTACATACTATCTATAAGTGTTTCGTAAAAGAATTTCATCTTCATCACGGCCAATAGCATCAAACAACTGCTTACTGTCGAGGTCTGTTGACGCGATGTCTACTTTTTCTTCTGGGTCGTCGGTAAACCGTAGCTCGGCACGGGAAAGTGAGTAATCGATGATTGTCGTCTCCAAGGAACTGATGCCGAAACCGCTGGACGATTCCAAAGTGTTTGCATCCAGCTCAGCCAACGACTGCATATCTCCGTCTGGCCTCGTGGATCGTAGACAAATGTTACCAAGGTGCAGATCCCGGTGCTCAAAAAGTGCAAACTCCTCGGCCCTCGCCAATCCCATTGCTACTCCCCAGAAGATATCGTAGACTTGAAATACGGAAGACCAGGAGAACTTTTCTAGTTCGACGCCAGCATCGTCCATCTCCAGGATCGCCCACAACTGGTTGTTGTTGTATGCTCTCTTGTTAGCGGGATTTGGGTTCATGCAGTCATCTTTGGTATCCTTATATATGTTCCATGCTTTTTGAAAAGACACTGGAAATCGACCCTGAACAACGTGTATTTCCCGGAATCTTGCAAACCCAGGGATAGGGTCCAATAGCTTGAGCAATTTTACTTCTGCCGCCATTTCATCGATACTCGTAAATTTCTTGGAACCCGGTCCTTTTTGTGCACGCAACGGCACAATTTTGAACACGCCTTCTCCGTAGGCCCGCAATTTTCTCATTTTCGATTTCGAAATTTCGCTTTTGCAGATATTGTCGCGTAGCCGTAGTTTATACACTTCTCCGTATGATCCCTCGGCAATCTTTATAGGGTCAAACGCGCTTTCACATCTAGCTGCCCATGAATCGAACTTTTGAACACCTTGTGCTGAGAATGACGATTGGGCTTCGCGAAGGACTGGTCCGACGTATGCATTTAATGCTTCATCCTCCACGCAGCCAGAGGATAGCCGTGTTGCCGGTCGTCTCGTTTGCGCTGGCTTGGGCCGTGGCTGTCTTGGTGTAAATGAAAGCCGCCTTTGCTCGTCCTGGCCCAAAGAGGTTCGGCGCTTGACAGTTGTTGGGGAACCGAACTTTGGCGATGATAGATTTCTTGCTGCTTGTTCCCGCAGTCTGTTCATGGGCGTTTTCATGACAGCCGATTTTCGACGAGGTTTTCGAACGGGCGGCGTAGCAGGGACGGGCTGTTCTGTTGTTTCAGGTTTCTTTGGCAATGCTTCATCGATGGTTAATGCTGCAAGGTCTGATCCCATTTCTTTGATGGCATCTTCTTCAACCTCCGTATCTGTGAACTGGCCGACGGAAATGTTTCCGTCTGCGAGCTTGAGAGGACTTCCATTCTCCAATACCGCTCTCGGAGCGTTCGCCCTTCGCTTGCCGTATACTCGTTTTTGCTGAACAGTTCTTGTAGTCGGCATCTTCGTTTGTTTCGTGGTAGTGATTGAGTCGCTGTCGAGAGTGGTGTTAAAAGACGAAGAAGCGGGCTGCATAGATGTGCTTTATTGATCTATTTCCAAATCCGGTATAGCCGCGATCTCGGGGAGCTGCGACGGCAACGGCGCTATCCCGTATTGGGATAGATCCATGCTGAAAGTTTGCACAAGACTTTTGCACGTGATTTTCATGCGTATTTATTGTTTATTGTTTGTTTCCTGCATGTTCGTTACATACTATATCGAAACTGAATTAAAGAGACACTTGTTTTCTGACTCTCGAGTCTGACTGTACATGACCCAATCAAAAGTGGCGGGTGGATCAGTTCTGTTGCTTGCAATCCTCAAGCTCCTTGTTTTACTAAGAAATTAGCCCACTCTCAGCTCTGTGACGTCGACAGCAGAGCCTGCATAATGACCTGCAGGTATAGATGGCTGTTCACAAGGAAAGATGCGTAATACTACTGATACCTCTAGAATTTAACAAATACAAAAGAATAAAAATCTATCGGATATACTCCTGCAAAAGCTGTCTGACTGCTCATGAATTGTTCTTCCACCCCCTTAATGATGTAGAATCATCCCGCGCTTACCCGAAGCGGGCGCGTGCGGTGGTCCAAGCTGGCCGTTTTTTTCACGCGCCAGTCCCCCGTGGCCGCCCGAGCCGAGGCCACTGCTCTTGCTTGCTGCATTTTTCACCTCCAGCAAGTGAGTCTCCGTCATCATCACCACCACCACCTGCATCGAACTATCGGGTTGGAGGGGCCCTTTTCGATAGCCTCCTGCCACCAGTCCATGCCTCGCGATGGCGTTCAACTTCAACTGGTCGCCGTTGATGGCCGACGCGGGTTTCTACACCCGCGCCCAGGACCTGTTGACGGCCGCGCTCAATAAGTCGCCAAAGCCCCCCATCATCGTCGACGACATTCGCGTCACCGAACTGAACTTGGGCTCGATACCGCCCGACCTGGAGATCCTGGAAGTCGGCGACCTCGCGGAAGACCGTTTCCGCGGCATCTTTAAAATGTCTTACGTGGGAGACGCTTTCTTGACGTTGAAGACAAGGGTTCAAGCCAACCCCATGAACACGCTCCTCTTGACGCGACCCTCTTTCGCGTCCCCGAAGCCGCTCGCTGCCGCCGCCGGTTTGACGATACCTCTGGCGATCACGCTGTCGGAATTTCGCTTATCGGGCTTCGTCGTCCTCGTTTTCTCGAAACAAAAAGGCATCACCGTCGTCTTTCGCAACGATCCGTTGGAATCGCTAAAAGTGTCGTCCACTTTCGACTCGATCCCATTTGTACGCGACTACCTGCAGAAAGCAATTGAAGGCCAGCTGAGAATACTATTTATGGATGAACTTCCCGCCATTATTCACCGACTTTCCTTGCGCCTGTGGGTTCCCGAGTATCGTGATGCGGAAGCAAACGGTGTAGATAAGCCATCGGAAGCCGGACCAGGACAAGATCCATTGGCTAGTCCGCCTCAAGATCCAGTCGACGCGTCAGGCAATGCCCTGAATCCATCCGAAATCGCCTCACTGTCGCTAGACTCCGGTGTTGAGATACATTCCCTATTCTCGCAGAAGAACCTGCTACGTCTAGCAGCACTGACAGACTCTCAGCGCACTTTGTCTTTGTTCACACCATCAATCCAAGATGTAGTGTACAGAGCATGGACGGCATCGTCGGATTTGGGCGAAAGCAACACATTGACATCGCCTATGAGCCCGGCATTATCGAGGACGCAGTCGCACATTGGTTCTTTGCACTCCTTTGTTGATAATGCCAGTACTGTTTCCATGCAAAGCGGAGGATCAAGCAATTTTAGCAGCTATGGCCTGCATTTGAGATCCGGTCGACACTCACGGTCTCAAGCAAAGAAACGCAAGAAGCGTGTGGTCGACTTGCGCCGGCCAAAGACCACGGACGATGTCGAAAGTGTCAGTGAAAGTGTCAGTGGAGATAGTTCCTACTTGGAGACTACAATGAGTGCTCCAACTGTGTATTCGTCTCCTGCTCATTTCCCCGACGAAAAGAACGACGATCCCGTCACCCCGCCACTCTCTCCCCAGAGCGAATTCCACCTCCCTACAGTCCCTGAGCGCCGAAGAATGAGCCAGGGCAACCGAACTTTGACCCAACGCTCAAGACCTTTTGTGATGGCACCTGAATCTGGAGAGCCGTCATCAAGTGTTGATACCATCAGAGGCGCCAATTACTTACCGGATCCTGATGCGACTCCTCGGAATAGCATCCGCCTCTCTTCCACCACAGGGCGAACCAACAGCAAATCGCCCGAACGCCGCGTTCCCAGCTCTGCAATTCAATACACCGAGATGCCCCATCGTGGAGTTCTCGAGCAAGCCTGGGTTAACAAAATGGCCGGCGAAATGGCCCGCAGAATGCAGGAGCAAAAGATGAGTTCTTCTTTCAAGGGCGAACAATTCCCAGATTTCTGGGATAGTCATAGCCGCGAAGAACCTCCTCCTCCTGCTTATGGCCACTAAGTCATATTCCCTTTGTCACGTTGATATATACTCCTCATACGTTTCTCCTAGTCACACTGCGCCGGTTTGCAGAATCACGACCGTCACGACTACATACTCGTTTTCTGGAAAGCGACATTATTTTTTTGTAATCAGCATTTTTTTTCTGATTGTTTAGCATGCGATTGTATTATTATCAAAAATGGTTATCGGAGAATTATGGTGTTAACGTTATGTCTTTTTTCTTTCTGGTTTTTCTTCCTTTTTGAGTGATACCATCAGCGGTTCTGGAATTCTGTTATACCGGCTGTTTTTTCTTACTATTTTTTTACGACTTGGAGAAACATTTTATAATTTCCGTTTCAATTTATTTTCAGCCTGCATATCAACTTTTTAATATTTTGGTGAAACTCCTCTCTCTAGACCGACGGAATTTTTTGTTTCTTAATATTGTCTCTCTTTACGAGCAACTCTTTCCTTTGTCGTTTGTACATACAGCATCTGCAAGAATTTAGAGCTGAAATGTTTAACTTGACTTGGTATACATACTGAAAAGGAGGCCAAGGTTATTGTTTCTTCTGAATAGTCATTATTATATCACTGCGAAGTTAACAATCACCAACAACATGCTGATGATGTCATGAGCAGCCAATACAAAAACCATCGGCAACATTGAATGCTTATAAACACCAATATACTGCATTCGGAAAGAGAACTTTAGCTGTTCATCTTTTGCAAAAATTATCCAAGAAAAAGCTAACTTCTTTCACAATATCCATTGACATGTTGATGCAGTATTTGCCCAGTATCAAAATATCCCGTGGTTCCGAACATTGAAGCATCCGGTACGGAGCTCCGGCTGGGATGCCAATCATGTCATTCTTGAGTATAAAGTCACAGTACGATAGTTGGGAAATTTTACTTGACAATACTCTGCTTCAAGCACTTGAGGGGTGGATATACTGGAAACACTTGTTTGAGGGTGCCAACTTTCTTCAACTCGAGACAAATAGTACTTTACATCTCGACATCTAAGATACCGCTTATTTTTTATTTTTATTTTTTTTTATGAATTGCCATCAACTCTCGCCTACAGCCAAAGACATAAAATTAAAAGAAGAACACAAAAGACCGAAATGACAACCGTCCTACCAGCTTCCCGAACAGGAACAACCTCCTCCGTCTACGCATCCAACCATGACCCCGCGACCCTAAGCAGCCACAAGTGGCGCAACGTCTCCAATTCCGCCGCCTACTTGGTCCCCTATCTCAAACCAAACATGCACATTTTAGATGTTGGCTGCGGAGCCGGAGCCATCACCGTCGACCTCGCCCGCTACGTTCCGGAAGGGTATGTGATAGGCGTCGAGTACGCCACCAAACCGCTCAGCGAGGGACGGAAACTCGCCGAGGAGAAACGGGTGACGAATGTGCAGTTTGCGGTTGCGGATGCTTTGGATCTGAACAAATACGCGGACGATACCTTTGACGTGGTACATGGGCACCAGCTTCTGCAGCATGTGCGCGACCCCGTTAAGGCGTTGAAGGAGATGCGGAGAGTCGCGAAGCCCGGTGGTATAGTTGCGGCGAGGGAGACGGCGGCTTTGACGTGGTATCCCAAGTACCCGGAGATTGAGCAGTGGCATGATATTCATGTCAAGATTGTAAGGGATTTGCTGGGTGGGAACCCTGATCCGGGGTCTTATATTCATGTCTGGGCTCAGGAGGCTGGGTTTGTGAGGAAGGATATCACTTGTTCTACGGGGACGTGGTGTTTTAGTACGCCTGAGGAGAGGAAGTGGTGGAGCACTATCTGGACGGAGAGGGTTATGACGCCTACGTCTATGGAGAATGCGGTTGACAAAGGTGGTTATTGTACGAGGGAGGAAATTTTTGACATGGCCAATGGTTGGGATAAATGGGGGAGAGATGAGAATGGCTGGTTTAGCATGACTCACGGCGAGATAATATGTCGAAAGTAGACTGCTTTATAAAAAGAAGAAGATAGTTTGGACGTATGCTTGGAAACAAAGGAAATGATCAATGACTTGAGAGCTCTATGTTATATACACCGTCGACCACCATTTCTTCTTCTTTTTTCTTGTTATCTCTGTCAATAAAAGTACACAAAACGTATGGTTGACGGAGCATGCTAGACTAGAATTGGGTGTTGTGAAAGTATGGCGATCAATTTAGTCTTTGCCGAAGAAAGTCTTTTTGCCCTGCGGAAAAGTAAGCATTTGCAGGCACAAAAATCAGGGACGTGAAGAACTTACAAGAACCATGCGGCACATGGCATATGTGGTAACTGTATTATTCTGTCAGCAATCCATCTCCGGAATTTTATCCCACATTGTACGACGTACTCAAGGTGGTACCCCAGAGAGAAACATAGTAAGGGTAGAGAAGAGCTCCAGAGCGGCCAGTCTGTAGACAACATCGTCAGATTAATCAAACCCACAGAGTTCCATTCGAGAGCTGAGGATTTACCTTCCACCACTGACGCTTGCCGTCGTGCTGCTGGAACAGACGCTGGTAGTAAGGGACGCGGTTTTCGCGGTAAACGAAACTAAATCAAATCAATCGTTCGTCAGATCGGTATTTCAATGAAGTGCGATGGCGTATTGTCGTGTGCTAAGCTTGTGTGTCATTCTTTTCCACCACAATTGACGCATCCGACTCGGAAGAAAACGATCGTGAGTACACATTGGCGGGGCGTTGGTGCACTGAAAGGGGCAATTTTACTCACCCAGCGAGACGCGGAATGGTGCGGGAAACCATTTTGGCGAGCTTTAGAGAGAAGGTTGGCGTGTGAAGAGGGGAGAGTGGGAGGCAATGGCAAGCAAAGAGAGACTGCGGTGATCGTGACGCTCGTCGTCTGCTGAGGTTCCGGCTCTTGCTCGGCCCGCCCGTCACCTCATTCCTCGCCGCCGCATTGGTCGAATGAGACGTCACGTGACTGGCTTACAAACAGTGCAAACAAATTTCCTAGATAGCTCCGGACAATTTTCTACTTTTCTGGCTTGACGACGGTGGTGATTGTGCTGAGGCACTGGGAATGCCGGTCTTGATCTGAGCCAAGCGATCTTTACATCAGATGCGCCCGGCGTTGCTGCGGCTGTTGAAGCGGCCTTCAACCCTCTCGTTGCTGAACGAGCTCAACTCTTCGGCCGCAGGACTCGAACAGCTCGGCGTCACCGGGCAATGCACGACTTGCAGAGCTCCTTGGAAAAATGCAACACAATATAGACTCTACAGCGCAGAGATAACATCCTCCGTGACGCCGACGAAGCTTCGATTCCACAATATCACCCGTCTTGGTCTCTTCCAGAGAATCCCACTGCAATCACGTGGAAAGAAGGGTCCAAAAACTGTTGAAACAGATGATCGAGACGACTCAAAGTTGTTTCTGGATATAGAATGGTTAGAACGCGAGTCTGACTTGGGCTGGAAGAAAGATGATACCCGACTGTTGAACGGCCCAAATAGAAGTCGAGATTACAGGTTCTGGAGGGAGATCCTTCGCTATCGGAAGCGGAATTATGGGGACCAAGGTGTTATGGAAATATGCGGCGGCCTCATTTCTAGAATGCACAAAGGTCTTTTGCCTCATGAAGGGGACGATGCGGACTTTTTCTGGCAGACTTTCATCGACGTGGGACTGAGGAACGAGGAGTTTTTAAGCGATTTAGCAAGCTATGCCGAGAGAGTCTGGTCTGTCACGGAAAATCCCTGGGTTCCTTTCTATCAGAGTATTGTTGGAGGCTTCTTAGCACAGGGGTTACCCGTTCAGGCTGTTAGTTGGCACCGCAAACTACAATCTTTTCACCTGAAGGACGCCAATGATATCGTTCTACTTCTAGATGCTGCTCTATCTTGTGAGCCAAGGGTGCCACCAGATGGGGATGCATTTTCTGCAGAGGCCAAAACATTGGGATTCCGCCATGGCTTGAGGGCCCTTGGAGAGATTTGTCTTGCAACCCCGGGCCACAGTATCTTTGAGCCCCTGATTAGTACCTTGATGAATCGCGGCTACATCTTGGATGCCTTGTACATGAGTGAATTTCTCATCAAGCAAGGTGACTTGCCTTCTGATGTCACATTAGTAGAGAAACTATTATGTTTTGCCAATGAAGAGCAAGACAATTTCTCCAGAAGAACAAGGGCTAGGATCCGACAAATTAGAGCAGAACTTGAGAGTACACGACAAAAACTTCCTCAAGCAAGCGACGACTTGGAAGATGCCGCTTCTATTCCTCCTACACAGGAGCAAAAAAACACGCTGGAACAACCCAATGAAACAGCTTTTATAAAGGAAAAAACTTTTCGAGATGAATTTGGAGCGCGTCTTTTTGCGACCAAAGCTCTGTCCGTGGACACTATTACAAATGGTCTGCAGATGTTTGGAGTCACGTCTATTGGTCCACTATCTCTGAAGGAAATGGCGATTCGAGCAGATGGGCCAAAGGACATTTTGGAGAAAATACGGACATTGCGCGAAGCAGGAGTCACTATACGAGACTGCGCATTCTCACGGGTTCTCGAGAAACTTGCGGCCGACAATAAAAATATCGTCCTGGAAGACTTTCTTCACAGTGATCAACACCCTGATGTGCTCGAAGATACCACCCTACAGGAAGAGTTTCTGTGCTCCTACATGATTGCTCGCGACTGGCGGCTCTACAACATGACCAAGGCGATTCTGGGCGATATAGCCAAGGATGACTTGGACAACATCCAATTCCGCGCCCTAATAGCGGCGGGCCAGTGGTCAACTGCTGCTAATATCGTGGATAAAATATACCTCGATGGCAACGCGATTTCGACGCACAGTATCAGCTACATGATGAATTTTTTCCTCACACCTCGCCTCAAGGGCAAACATCCGACATACGCTGTAGATCGCGAGGTGGACGAGGTGTTTTATGCGGAACGCATCTTGAAGATGGCGTTCAAAATGAAAACCAGGTTTAACCCCAGGTACTGGGTTGAGCTGTTGATACGTCTCGGCACCCACAGACACGACCAGTGGGAAAGAATTCGCAAGCTGTGTCTCTGGCTCGCACACCACTACGGCGCAAAAGACTCGCCAATCCTCCAGAGCATTTCCAGGTCCGATGGAGTTACGCAGGAGACCCTTCTCACCCAACGCCGGAAAGACTCCCCGCGTATTTTCAACCCGCGTCTACAGATGGCTCTAGTCTCGTGGGGATTCAAGCTGAACCTCTGGGATATGGAAGACCAGGTCATGTCTGACGGTCATGGCGACAGTGTTCTCTGCTGGATGCGGGGACTGCTTCTCTTGCGAGACCTAGAGCGCATGGGCATTCAACTACACAGCAGCTTCATACGCCAGGCATGCCGTGAACGCCTGCAGGTTCTCTACGGCCAGGATCGATACTCGGATCGTTCATGGAACCGCACCTTTCGGCACCACAACCCATTTAAGCTGTCTCGCGTGTTGGGTGATATAGTGAAGGTTTGGCCGACACTCCTTACAGAGGAGGAGCAAAAGGACATTAACACGTTCATCGACCGGCCCTTGACGGCCTTTCAGGCTCGGCAACTCACGAGCAAACACGAGTATGAGTGGTATGAGCAGTGGCGAAATGCGTGATTGTTACCCTGTAAACTATGTATATTATGTATATCAGATATATGTATCTCTTTGTAATAGACTTGATATCTGTCAAAGGGTGTATGAAAAATACGGTTCTTACAGAATGCTGAATATTTCCATTGATATATTATTAAATTCTCACACCGGAAATACAGATTGACCCATATCCGGGCGACCCACTGGCGCACTCGACAACCAATAAATACTAAAGCTATATCCGCCGGGGCATTTTCGGAAAACTGCTTATTGTGCTTAACTAATGCTTATTCTATCGGATGTCCGGGCCAGTCAGCATTGCGAGGCCCAATTCCGCTCTCTAGAATTGTTCATTTAATTCCGCGATTCTCGCCCAGGGCCAGCGGATTGCAGATGCTCAAAAACAATTGCGATTTGCTACCAGAGCCCCCACACTGGGCCCTTTCCCGTCAATTGATACACTATCACAGGCACCATACTCGCTTTATTAATAATCTCGCATACAAAGCTGCTTGTTTGCTCGCCATGTCTTTGAGCTCCACTGCCGGCGTGCTTCGGTCGTCTTCTAACGCCATCCTAGCCAGGTCTTGCTGGCAGAGCGGGACATTGGTCGTTAGGTCGTCGACTATATCTACTGCTGTTTACCCCGCCACCTGTGCTAGACTTCTTCCCAGGTCCTTATCTGCTCGATCTTTTCCCAAATCATCTTCCAGGCAATTCTCGTCTACCTCTGCCTCTGCTTCAGCCAATATGTCGCCCTCTACTCAGTCCTTGATCGAGGTGGCCAAGGCCCGCCGCACCTACTATGCTCTGGGCCGCAACGCTCCTGTGCCAGATTCCGAGATTGTCAACCTCGTCAACGAAGCCATTCTGCACATCCCCAGCTCCTTCAACACCCAGTCTACGCGCCTGGTTGTTACCCTGGGTGCTGACCACGAAAAGGTTTGGGACATTACCGCCGAGGCCCTGAAGGGGCTTGTTGCGACCGGTGCCGTCACGCAAGAGACTTTTGACACCCAGACCAAGCCCAAGCTTGACTCTTTCAAGGCTGCCTACGGAACTGTACGTTTTTTTCTTCTTCTTCTTCGTTTTGTCTGTCGCGAATTGACTAACCCTCTCAGGTTCTCTTTTACGAAGACCCCGCCCACATCAAGCCCTTGGGTGAGAAATTCCCTGCCTTTGCTTCCAAGTTCCCCGAATGGGCCGACCACTCTAATGCCATGCACCAATGGTTCAGTAAGTTTTCTCTTCCCTTCCTGTTAAACCTGTAACTAACCTGTAAAACAGTCTGGTCCGGTTTAGAAACCCTCGGCTTCGGCGCCAACCTTCAGCACTACAACCCTCTGATCGACTCTGGTCTGTCCAAGGCCTTTGACGTCCCCGCCGAGTGGCAGCTCAAGGCCCAGCTTGTGTTTGGCTCGATTGAGTCGCCCGCTAGCGAGAAGACTTTCAAGCCTGTTGAGGAGCGTGTTAAAATCTTTGGTGCCAAGTGACTTGCTGGTTCTTTGCGGAGCGTTATTTGAAATTTTGATTTTTGTAAATAGAGGGAGCTTTTGGATAAAGTAGATGTAGAATAGATTTCATCTGCATGTCTTAATATTGGAATGTTCCTTTGACGTATATGGTATAGGATGATACATGACATTGGGTATGTTACATTTGAATGTAGTAAAGAAGTACCCCAATTTGCAGCTTGCCATTATTCCATGGTTCGATATTATTGCATTAATGTAGTATATTTAGTATGTTATAGCTTGATGTCATTTCTGCGTGTCTCATGATTGTATGAATAGGAGTCGCCGTAATATAACGCAACAGTATGCAGCTTTGCATTCGGTCCAAAATGGTCCACGAGATAGAGCCATCTATTCAAAAGTCGCAGTCAGAACCACTGTTCATAAGTCCAATCCGCAGACTCTTTAAACTTACCTCTTCATGCAAAACCAAGTCTTTAACAAGCTTATTCCTTTCCATGCAGACCATACTCCTGCCCAGCATATCTCCCCGGCGGAAAATTATATTCCGAGTCGAGGTTGCTCTTCGCTTTCATGAGCGGCGCCCATTCTGCGCATTTGTTGCTGAAATGATGCCTTATCTTGCCCAAAAGGGATGATGGTGTGGAGGTCTGTCGCAGTGATGATGATGACGAGGATGATGATGATCCCGAGATGGAATGTGCGTCGAGGTTTTCGTGTGCTGGGATGAGGGTAGAGGTAGCCATGGCGAGGTGAATGTTATTAAGAGATTGTTTTCGATTAATATTTGTGTGTTGGTGTTGTTTCAGTGTTGCTTAAGTAGCCTCTACAAAACTTTGGAGAAGGGTAACACGCTGTGTCTTTATAGTTGGAGCAAAAGTTAAATCTCTCAGCTATAGATAAGGACACCACCTTTACATCCTAGAAATTTCGGCAAACTCTGGCCGAAAAATCTTCTTTATTTTAGTTGTTGCCACATGATTTCCTTATTATTAGTTCATCTGTGGTGGGGATGTTTGGTTGGCCGGGAGCAAAGTTGCGTGCTGTCTCATTGGTCGTATGTTGCTTCCTATTTGGGAAATAAACCTGGGAGGCGCAGAATTTCCTTCTTGGGAAAGACTACATCTTGCCCTATGTATGTGTCGACGATTGCTGCAAAACTATTATTTGGTGTAAGGCTTTAGTTGATTTCATTTTTGAAAGCACCGACTGAGATTCTGATATCGCACTCTTCAATGTCATGTTCAAAATATCGCTTCGGCACCGCACCCAGGCCGGCCTTCACCATCATTGTACATAAATAGTGAACCCGATTTTTGGATAAGTAAACACTTTTCACTCGTGTATGTTCTGCTGTTGTTAAATGTGACTGCGCATTTTATTCAGAATTTGAAGCAGGTGAAGCGTTGCCCCACAAACCCGGGTTGTTCCGCCTTTTGTTCCGGGTCGGCTTTCGTTCGAACCTCCACCTATCAATGCTTCCTCAACCATCCACAACGTCCAACGTTGCTTTAGCCCAGTGAATGAACGATCGCAAACACTAGTCACGTCGTCCTTGTACTATAGGCATAGGTATAGGCATACGCGGTTGATGGGCTGAGATGCCGCCTGCCGAGCGCCGCAAGCGCGTCCGGCTGGCCTGCGAGCCTTGCAGGTACGTACTACACAGTCGTTCATTGGCAGATCTACCCATAACTTATCGAGCAAATCCTAGACGCAAGAAAACAAAGTGTCCTGGAGAACAGCCAGTGTGCTCGTACTGTGCTCGTCTTCGTCAGGCTTGTACCTACGTCCCAGATCGACGGCCGTCTTGGCGGGATTCAGGCTCGCCTGCTGTCGATGCACAGTCTGAGGTGTCGTCTGATGCTCCATTCGGTGTGGTATGTTTAACACTCCCAAAAATGAATGTGATGCCGACGGATTCCTTAGGAGCGGCGTTTGGGCCACTTGGAAACACAAATGACAGAAGTTTTGCGGAATCTCGAGTATGTACCAAAGTTTCTGAGTTGAAATCTTATATTCTTATATCTATTTCCAGAAGTCGTGAAAGACAATTCTCAAACCACCCTGGGTCTCCCCCAATTTACAGCAATCTGACACCTACAATCACAAATGGAAATGCGCAGAGTGCGTTTCCCATGCCTCCATGGGATAAGGTACTTGATATTGCGCGAATCTACCTGACCTATTGCGATTGTCAACCTCTTCCTCTATTCCATCGCCAAAGCTTTGTAAACACCCTCAACCAACGCGATCCCGAGATCATTTATTCTGTCTTGGCTTTGGCCTTGAGATTCTGTCCACAGCCCCTGGTGGACGACCTGGAGGACATCCCACGTACAGCGGCTTCTTATACAGAGGCTGCTCGAGAACGAGTTACTGGGAGGGTTCTTGGCGGGCCAGTTGAAATCTCGACTCTTCAGAGTCTGTGTCTTTTGAGCCTGATCGAGTTTTCTAGTATGACTTTTATTCCACCTTACGTGCTCTGCTGACAAGTGGTAGATGGAAACACCCATCAAGCCACGATACACAGCGGCCTCGCTCTAGATCTGGCAAGATGCGCCAATCTTGTATCCGAGTCATCCTCTATTCAAAACTATATCGCCCGAGAAGAACGCCGTCGCTGTTTCTGGAGTATATGCCTCTTGCGCCGGCTTCACGGAGAAGAGGTCCATATCCTTGACTTCACCAGTCAAGACAATCTCCCAAAGTATCCCAAAAGCACAGGCGTCGCACCAAGTATCATCGACAACCTCGACCCATCCGGTGTTGAAGCGCGCATAATCCGCAGAATGAAAGACGAAGGGATTGTGTCGTATGTACTGTTACTGAGCGAAACATTTTCCCGGACGGCGGCCTATGTCAAGCGACGCGGTAAACCCAATAATTTCCCTCCTTGGTCTCCAGAGTCAGAGTACTCGAAAATCATTGCTCTGCAAATGGACGGCGAGACGCGCATGCCATATACTCATCGCTTCAAATACTCCAATCTCGACGAGCGGTCTCTGGAAGACCTGCAATCAAATCGCGACTACTGGGGCCCGTGGTTTCTGAATCAGTTTATGTATCATACCATTCTGTGTCTTCTCAACCATCCACTTTTGCTTTCTTTGATTTTGCGGAGTCATCGAGGCATGATTCCGGAGATTTTCCTTCAGCATTCGTCAGATATGATTTCGTCGCATACGACGTGGATTTTCTACTTTGTCAAGTACTTTCAGGAAAGGAATTACAAAGTGTCTGATCCTTTTTTGGGGTATTGTGTGGCTGTTGTGGCTACGATTGAACTGCAACTGAGCTACACAGAAGACGCGGCTATTCGGAAAAGCAAGCAGGAGCGGTTCGAAACCTGTACGAAATTCGTACGTAGTCTGGGGGAAGAATGGCCACACATGGCGAGCTTGGTCCGTATATTCTTCGTATTCTTAAATTGAGACAAAAACTAAAAAAAAGAAAAAAAAAAGGCATCAAAACTACAAGCCCTAAACGGAGCGGTCGAAGCATCATACGTCCCATACGCAAAGACCCAAAACAAAGGTCTTTTGATCGACCTCTCTCGATTCTGGGAAATCCTCGACTACTCGTCTAGCTTCTCCGATACAGCGAATAGCCTGTTTGGGCCTTCGCTCTACTCGGCAAGCACGAAACGAGTACCCGAAGTCTCCAATACTTCGCCTCTGCCTCAGCCGACGAGGATAGGTATAGGGGGCGGAGGTGGTGGTGGGGGCTCGTCTCATAGTACACCACAGCGAACACCTCATCATGATCTTGAGTCGACAACTCCTGAAGTTCATGAGAGTATGGATGATGCTGGGTTACTGACAGTGCCGCTTGATTCTTATGATGAGCAGTTTTCTATGCTTGCTGAGAATTTTTTCACGCAGGGGCAGGACTTCCTGCGCAGTTCAGAGGATTGGTTTAATATGGGGAACTTGTAGTCATTATATTTTATTATATTTATTCTTTTTTATATAAAAAAAGGCTTCCATCACCCCTGCAGAGCCGTCTTGAACTCATTCACAAAGTCCCACACCTCGGTAAAAGTATTATACAGCGGCGCAGGAGCCGCACGAACAACATCCGGCTGTCTCTTGTCACAAATGATTCCCGCATCTTCCAGTCTCTGCGATACACGATCTAAAAGACCAGGTTTGAGCAACAGACTCAACTGTGCGCCTCGCGCTTTGGGGTCTGATGGAGTTATAATGGTAAACTGTCTGGTTTCCTCGGTCGTTCCAGCAAGTAGCAAATGCTCGAGGTATCCGGTTATAGTGAGGGATTTGGCTCTGATTTCAGAGATGGAGGTTTCGTTGAATACGGATAATGCAGAGCACAGCGAGGCTAGGTCTACGGCGGATGGATTCGAGACTTGGAATCCGCCGGCACCGGGGATAGGTTTGAATTCTGGGTTCTACATTAGCAAAGAATTTCTTGAAACAAAAGAGAAAAGCTTACTGTTGTCCATCTTGAATCTCACTGATCGATCTCCACCATACCAGCCTGCTAAACGGTTACGAAAGACGGGTTTATCTTCTCCCTGACTATAATCGACAGTTCCATGACGCTCATGCACAAACAAACCCGCGATTGCACCGGGACCTGCATTGCCGTACTTGTACGTACACCATACTGCAAAATCGACATTCCAGTCATGCAGCTTGACTTCAACATTTCCATAGGCATGTGCAAGATCCCATCCTACCACGAGGCCGCGGGACTGGGCGTGTGCGGTGATCTTTGGAATGTCAAAGAGCTGTCCGCTGTAGTATTGGATTCCGGGTAATAGAAGTAGTGCGGCATCCGAGGCATGTTCGTCGATAATCGATAGGATTTTTTCCGTCGAAATGACATACTCGCCCTCGTTGGGGCCGATTAGGACCATGGAGTCTTCGGGATTGCGGCCGTGCCATTTGACTTGTGATTCAATGGCGTACTATATAGCTGTTAGCTTGAATACCAAAAGAATACCCTTTTTCCGAACTTGGCCTTTGGAGGGGGGATCATCTTACATGGTCACTAGGAAAAGCCTTCCAATCAAGCAAAATCTTATGCTTGGAATCCGTCGGAGTATAAAAACTAGCAAGCAAGTGGTGCAAATTCGACGTAAGAGTGCCCATAGCAGCAACCTCCTCTGGAGCAGCGCCCACAATCCGAGACATGTCTGCTGCAGCTTGCTCGGCAAGGAGCTGCCATTGCTTCATGGGCGAGCCTTCAAGGTCTCTGAAATGGCCGCAGACTCCAATTGACGACCATGTATCGAGGTGTGCCTCGAGATACTTTGCCGTAGCACGTGGCTGAAGTCCAAGGGAGTTTCCGCAGAAATAGATACTTGAATCTTCAGAAAGGCCTATTGAATAAAGTCTTGTTGGCGAGGGAAACTTTTCTAAAGATCAAAAAAAAGCATACCTGGCTTTGCTAGTTTTGTGGTTTTCAGGTTGGCCTTGGACGGGATAATGAACTTTTCACGAAACGAGCGCAATGGGTCGGCGCTGTCAAGTGACTCTGCATATTGTCGAGTGGTTGAGTTGCTTGGGAACTTTGAGGTTCCCACTTGCCCTTCATATGTCGGAACTACTAGACCCGGTGCCATTTTGTAGTATGTATGACTATTTGATATATCCAGATGTCGTCACCACTTGATATATTCAACTTGACTTGTATAATAATCGCAGAACCATAATTCAGAAGAGGTAGAAACAAGCAATTTAAGACATGACTGCATGTCATACAGCAATCGCTTATCGCCGCAACCCCCACCACAAGATCTCCGTGACGTCTACCCGCATCCGCATCCGCATCCGCATCCGCATCCGTGGTGGCAACCGTGTTTTGCCGCATCCAAGCCCTTAACTAAATGTTATCAAAGGAGCACAAGAGATAGTGTTTGACGAATGAGGACGGTGAAAACCTGTTGTTGGTGCTCTTTGAGTTACCGGATTACCCTGAAAGGTCCGTGAGAAACCGGGTTTACTACGCCAGTGCAGTATATATTGATAATGACTTATGTTTTCTTTGTAAATGGCTTCACTGCCATATCCGAACCAAACAATATGAATATTTGACCTCACATTCATAGAGAAATAATCGAGCTCTAATATTTGTTTTCTTTCTCCACTACACTTTTTGTCAGAATAATCCTCCAAGATGCTGGAATCACCACGCATACCTCTCGACGAGTTCGGTGTCTCGTTGCGTAATGGCTTTTTGCCCAGTGAACAGCCCTTGCGGCAGCTTTCAGATCCGTACTATGCTCCATGGGAAGCAATTATGACTGAATTGCCAGCACTGATACAAACGGAACGCATTCGACAAGAGGTGTTGAGCTTACCCGTGCTTTCGACAGACAAGCTCAACCAGGAAGCGGAGTGGCAACGAGCATACCTAATTCTTGCATTTTTAACGCACGCCTACATCTGGGGTGGAGCACGACCCGAAGATGTTAGTACTTTGGTCTTGACAGACAATCTTGATACATGAGCTAACCTTGATGACCATAGAGACTCCCACCTCCCATTACTAGCCCGTTCCTGCAAGTCTGTGACCGCTTGGAACTGCCCCCCTGTGCAACATACGCAGCCCTAAATCTTTGGAACTTCGCTTCGACGACCGAAGGCGAGGTAGATCTCACCAACCCGGACAACCTTGTACTCGTCAACTCCCTCACTGACACAGATGATGAGCGCTGGTTTTTGGTTATATCTGTCGCGATGGAAGCATGCGGCGCAAAAATGATTCCGCTGATTTTGAATGGAATCAGCGCTGCGGCTTTTGATGACAGAGATTGTGTCGTTCGAATCCTGAATGAGATGACGGCCTGCATTGATGAGCTGGGCCGCTTGCTGGAGAGAATGTACGAGAGAAACAGGCCGACGGTATTTTATCACCAGATTCGTCCATTATTGGCAGGATCCAAGAATATGGCTGGTGCAGGTTTGCCAAATGGTGTCTTTTATGATACTGGGAATGGCAAAGGAGAGTGGCGTCAGTATAGTGGTGGAAGCAACGCGCAAAGCTCATTGATTCAAATGTTCGACATTGCTTTGGGTATTGAGCACATCGCCAGTGGAGAGGTAGCAAATAAGGAAGCTGGACATAGGGCGTTCATGAAGGTATGTCAACCCGTCTCGCCCTGATTGTGGCTGGCTGCTAATGGTCTTGATAGGAAATGAGAAACTATATGCCCGGTCCACACCGCCGGTTTCTCGAATATCTTGGGAAAATCACTAATATTCGGCCATACGCCATGAGTCTGCCCGCATCTTCCGATGTGAGACAGGCGTACAACGCGGTTGTCATGAAACTGGGTGGCTTCCGCGATAAGCACATTCAGATAGTCACCAGATATGTCATCAATCCAGCAAAACAGTCCCGCATGCGACAAAATGATTCAGTAATGTCTGGAACACAGAGAGTGAATCTGGCTTCAGCCACGTCACGATCTACCGAGACAGTTGATTCTATATCATCATCGTCACCAGAGCTGTCAGTCAAATCAGCAGCAAGCTCTGCAACTTCGTTTACTGGTTCCGAGGTCGTAGAGCAGCCAGAGTTTGCAAAAATCAGTGAAGATAGGATCTTTTATGGAACTGGTGGCACTGCATTGATACCTTTCCTGAAGACAACGAGAGATGAGACCAAAGCTGCGGCTCGGTATGTTGATTAACACGTTATAGCGTTTCTAGAAGCGGATTAAATTCATAGAGCTTAATGAGTCAAGAAACAAATAAACAAATCATTGATATCAAAACGTGAAAAAGATAAAGGTCGTGAGATGTGGAAGACGAGAGAAGCAGAAAGCTTCTAGCGGCCTTCTGGAAGGAGCAGCAGAGCTCCCGCGCACGGACACCATTGACGGCTCGCCATGTCCGGCCGTCGCTTCGCTTCTCCTCCGCTGTTCTCTCCCCCTGCTCAATCGCCACGTTACGACAACTCGCCATTGCTGCTTTGTCGTTTTGTTCCCCATTCAAAATGGCCGATGTTTTCAAGAACATATTCGGTGGTGCTGCCCCGTCTGGCGCTGCCCAGGGCGACGATGGTACGTGCTGTCCTAAATTTCTGCCCTTTTCCCGCAGTCAATCAACCATTTGACAACCATCGATCCAATTGACGTTTGTTCTCTGCCTATACAGATTTCGCTGATTTCGCCGGTGCCCCTGATCCATCGCCTGTTCCTCTGACAGCTTCCGGATCGGCTCCAGAGGCTGCCATCACCGACGGTCCCACCGTTCCCTTTACCAAGTGGTATCGCGTTTGGGAACGGACAAGCCCGAGCGACTTCTGGCAAGAGGCATTTGTCGTTCCATTCCTCATCATCATTCTCGCATTCCACTTCTGGGGCACGCGCAAGAACAGGAGGAAGGCCAAGGCATGGGCAACTGCTCATTCTCCCGTGCTCCAGAGCGAGTTCGCCGTTGTTGGGTTCAGCGGCGTCGCCCATGGCGCTTCAACTGAGGGCGTTGAATCCGAGCTCGTCGAACCTGAGAAGTTGCTGAAGGAGAAAACCGCGCAAGAGTTTCAGTCCTATGCCACTGGTCGCCAGAACGTCGCTTTCCTGGACGTGTCGATCAAGCTTATCAAGCGGTACAACCCGATTGTTTTCATCGTAGACACTGTCCTGGGTCTTTTCTTTGAGAGCTTTCCTCCCCCGGTTGAGCGGGTTGAGTCTACCCTGTACACTTTCGATGGCAAGGAGAAGGATCTTGTCCCCGCGCCAGCTGGAGACGCTTCCTCTATCAAGGCTCCCAACTCTACTTATGATGGATTCATCTGGGCCGTTGTGCACAAGAACTGTATGCGCCGACTTCGCGTTGACCGATACGATGCCTCGATCACATTCACTAAGGAAAATCCCAAACTCCCCGCCTGGGCCACCGTGATGACTGAGAGCGCCGAAATCACCGATCTCCTGCTCACACCCGCATTGATCCAGGCCATTGAACAAGCCGGTGATGCTCTCGAGTATTTGATCATTAGCGACCAGCCTGTCGACAGACCTGTCAAGTACGTTGCATTTTCTTGTCCCCATCTTTTCACATGTGAAGAAGTAAACTAATTTTCCAAACCAGGCTCGAAGAAACAACACCCAAGAAACGAATCCAACTTTCCCTCCGTCTCCCTTCCGGCAGCTACCACGAATCCACTCTCCCTCTATACCGCTACTTCCTACGTCTCCCGGACACCCTCGTCTCGTCCGCGCACTTCCGTCCCGAAGTCTCACGCAAACTGCGCAACACCCGCGACGAAGAGATCCGCCGCCTGCGCAAACTCGACGACGAAGAAAAAGCAGAAGAGCGCAAGATTGCCGCAGAGAAGATTAAAAAGGATGAGCGTGAGCGTGTGTTGCGTGGGATGAGTGCCGAGGAGCAGAGGAAGTATCTGGAGAGGGAGAAGGAGAAGGAGCAGAGGAAGTTGTTGAAGAAGAGTTCTCGACGGGGGTAGATTCTTTCACTTTTTCTCTTTTTCTTTTTGCCTTTCTGGGGGACTAGAGTGATATGAGTTTTTTGTTTCAAGGCTGGGGAGGAACGGTGGGTTTTATTTTCTGTCTTCTCATTGTATAATCATAAAATGAACGGAATTTCTTCATTTTGCTGGATTTGATGTTTGCAAAAGTCTTGACGTTTTTTGAGAAGGTCATGGTTACGAGAGAAATCATGTGAAACAGAACTTGAAGAAAGAGACTGCAGGCACATCAAGTGCATATATTGATTAATAATAGTTGATATTAAACCCTGGCGGAAAAGGAAAAGCATAACATCGTAAATCAAAAACTCATCATGATCATAATCTATCTGCGTGACCGACTCAAAGCACATTCGCTATTCATCTGCAACTGGCTCGCGGTTTCACCCATATACCATCCTTCTTGAATAAGTCGGGTTTCAAGAGAGCGCCAATAAGCTGACTTGCCGCCTGCGCCGGTTTTCAGGTCAAGGTCTCCGAGGCGTACTTCAATAGGGTTTGGACGAACGGCAGTGACGGGGCTGTAGTCCGGGGGTATCTATTTTCTGTGGTTAGTTACCTCTTTCTTTTTTTAAAGAGGAAGCAGGAGATAAAAATACCTTGACAAAAACGGTGCAGTCTCGTAGCGTCATCCCAAGGGACATCTCTTTTGAATGTGCCGGTGGACCATGAAGCCCGACATCGTTGTGTGCATGCTGCAGTGAGACAAGCTTCTTCAGCGTTGGATGATGATAGAGAGCTTTGGCAATACGGATCTGATCAGAGCGGCCCTTGAAGATTCGCATGGCCCGTTGCACGTCTTCTATTTTGTCCGATATCAAATCGAGCGGACAGAACGTCACCTTAGGTTCCAAGAGTGATGATGGTGGTCCTGCTGTTTTTTTGTGGCTATCTGCCGTTTTCATATCACGCAAGGCACACGTACGACATCGTTTCGCGCCGACTGGAGCAGATGGAGACTGTATAAGCCATTTGGGCTTCAATTCGGCGACTGTGGCTGTTGGATCGGCAAAGTTGGTCATGTCCGTGATGAGCATGCCAAAGGGTTCGTTGGCAGCGAGGTAAACGCCATGACGAGCTGGCGGACGTTTCCCCAACTTTTCGCTGAGACGCAACTGCTCGTTGCAGCGCTGAATCACTACTGGCGGTATCCTCACCAGGGTCTGGTTGACCAGGTCCTCAGGCCGGAACAAGTGCCGGATTCGAGTGTCGAAGTTGTTGGCAGTATCCCGATAGGGAAGGCCAAACTGAACGTCCTTTCTCAAACGAAGCAGGTTTCCACCAAACTGGTGCTGGGACTGTAAAGAATCCTCGATCTCTGCTCGCGGAGGCGTGCTGTCGCCATAATATTCAATCTCTGACGGTGGCACCTCGGATAACGGCATAGTAATGCGGTAGACCACATTGGCACCTCCTTCTGCAAGATACTGCAGCTGAGTATCTTTTGGCAATTCCAGCCCGTAACCCGAAGTTATTGGCAAAACCATGATAGCGGTCGAAATGGGCAGAAAGCGGAAATCTCAAGTGGAACAAAACCAAAGCAAGGAAGTTTGTATCCCTGGATTGAAACAGAAGTACTTACCCCAAACAGCCCATGCAGCTTTTTATGTGATCAATCAACAAACGACAAACCTATGGCAATGCAGGCTGAAGAAAACGGGAACCAAAGTGCATACATGCAATTCATAAAACGAGAGAACAAAAACACAATAGCCTCCCAAAAGAACGCACTAAACGAGCGTAACACAGGTGCCGAGAGTTGTTTGAAAAGAAAAGAAAAAGAAAACAGCAGTATGAGGGCCACCCGGGTGTAGAAAGCTGTTTGTCCGACGATTAACTCGAGACGATCACACGGTCGACCAGTGATATCGCCAACGGGGCGGCGTGGATAATGCAGCTATCCGCACAACGCACCCAACCAAGAGCGCGAAGACTCCAGACCCCTGACCTGGGCTAGCGAGTAGATCTATGCGGGGGTTTTGGTCTGACTGGTCACTGGTCAGAATCACAGATGAGCAAAAATGGAAAAAATGCCCTGGTCGTGTCACGGTTGGTGGTTGTTTGTTCGCCGCCCGGGAGGTTTCCCGATAACAAACCAGCAACCAGCTGGAAAATTCCTCCTTAGTTTTATTATAAGTCGGCAGCAGACTCAGCCCCAAGCAGCTCAGAAAATGATCACGATGGGACAAAGCCACGATCTGAGCGCGCGCGAGAGCGATCAGCTGATCTGAGTAAGACTGCTTTTTGTCCCTGCTAGTCAGGCTGTTGTTTTAATGGAAGGAAAAAGCGGATTGGCCGGTGTATGAGCAGGTCGATACTGGGATACAAAAGAGAATGGAATGTCGATGTGAAAAGGGTAGATTGTAGATGATTCGACGCGGTGGTGTCGGACGTGTCTTTGTTTCAAGGAAACAAAACGAGTGTTTGTCGCAGTTGTTGTTGTTGTTATTATTACTGAGTCGTTGACAGTTCGTCGTGCCTGCCCCGCTTGCATCATTGCGATTTGGTCGACAAACACCAACTGACTTAACTACTGCTCGTCAACCACGCAACATTGCCCATCCCAACACTTGCGCTATCTGCGTTTTTTATGCCACTGTCTAGAACCGGAAATATATCTGCCAGCCATTGTCATCATCCATCATGGCTTCGACCGCCGACTTCTCGTCCATCGACTCGATCCCCACCCCCGACCATTGCACCGCCGACTTTTGCTTGATTCCTGTAAACCCCTCCAAGATAAAAAAAAAGACAATGTACTTGCCCTCTAACTCAGTTCGTCCTCTTGCAGATCGGAACAAACTCCGCGTCTGTCTCCGCGCAGATCGCCGACGTGCAGAGATTAGTCGAGAGGTCCGGTCTCAAATATGTGATGCATTCAGCGGGAACGACATTAGGTATGCACGTATTACTCTTTTGGGACGTTGTTTACTGCGTGTGTTGACCAGGATTGTTAACCTGACTGCTCTTTCTCAGAAGGACCGTGGGACAGGGTGCATCGACTCATTGGCCAGGCGCACACGGTGCTGCATCAGCAGGGCGTGGTTAGGATCCAGTCTGATATCCGGAGCGGTTCGAGGTAATAATTTGACCTGTCTAATTCCTTCTTGCATTCATTTCTCCGCTTTTGACTTGACACGACTTGACACTAACCATGCGGTGCTGGGTGTAGGACGGACAAAGTCCAGTCCTTCGAGGACAAAGTCGCTGCTGTCAATAAATTGCTGGGTAAGGAATGATGAGAACATTAATGCCGAGGCTTTTGAGTTATTCCGAATGTATGTCAATTTTGTATGATATCTATAAACAAACACAAAACAGTCATTATAATCATCCATCTAGGCCAAGATCATACCCTATCCCACCAAAAAAACGACAAACACCAATGCTATGCAAAACGAAGAAGCCATGTAAATAGACGCTTCAGATGTCCCCGTGAGAGACGCAGTCGGAGATGCCGTTGGCGAGCTAGAGATCAATGCCGCCTCCGAGGATGCTTTCCCAGTTGCCGCCTGCCCAGATCCAGTTGCCTGTGCTCGGATTAGCGCCCTTCTTTGCCTCATTTGCGAGATCGATCAAGCCCACGTAGGTTCCGCTGCTAGTGGTAGTGCTGCTGCTACCGGAGCTGCTATCCTCGGAATTGGTGCCGGGGACCGGGGTGCGACCAGTTGCGTCGGTCACATTGTTGAGTTTGTCCACGGTGTCAATGGCAGGGCCCTTGTCGAAAAAGTCAACTAGGATAAAGGCAGGTTGCCGGCCGTAGGCTTCTTTGCAAGTGTTTGCGGCAGTGAGCAGGTTGCCTGTGCCGCTTTGTCCATTTGTTGTGTTGGCTGCACCTGAATTGGGCTCCACGATTCCGAGGCCGACGTCCTGGTCAAGGAAATGGTTCATAAAGGGGAGACGGTTAGAAGACATTGCGCTCGCAGTGTCTCCTTGGACGGAACTCGGGCGGTCTGGCTTGCAGGAGAAGTTTGATGCCGTTGTGACCTCGTACGGGTTCTCCCAGATATACGTGAACTCGTCCATCAGATATGTAGCACCCGTGTTTGATGACAAAGAGGCCACAAAGGTCATGAGCCGGGTATTGTCCGAAATGAGTTTTTGCAGGGTGGGCCATGATGTTGTGGCACTCGTTGACGAGGGTGTATAAGCGTAGGACGAGAGTTTCGCCGCTTCGAAGATCGTGTTGAGGTCCGAGGCAGATGCGCCGTTGTTCACGAGAAGAAGAGTAACCACTGAATACCGACGAACAAGTCAGCAAGTTGTACTTTCACGCAGTCTCTCAGATATCAGGCCCTCAGATATCAGGTAACATTACCATCATTTGGATTGTTGTCAAGCCAGGTCTTGATCTCAGACAACCACGACTCCAAGGTCCCAGCATCAAGCAAGTCGCAACTAGTATGACAAAGGTGCCACTCATTGTTGTTCTGATGTATTTGACCCGTTACCAAGCGCACGCCGGCGGACAGCTGGACGGTGGTGTTGTAGTACCTAACGAGATAATTAGCGCACTGGGAAAAAAAAGCCTTTTATAAATCCTCAAAACTTTGCGTCCACTCACTGGTTCCCTGCGACGGAATAAGAGGTCGACGAATCTCTGAGAAACGGACTGTCGTGGGCTCCGAGATGAGTAATGTCTCCCCAGGATTTGCTGCACAGGTCGGGAGAGTTGTTGCAGGCAGTTGTGCTTCGCTGCGCAAGCTCTGATGAAGCCAGAACTGCAGACAGGAAAAGTGAGAATAGCTTGAGCGAATGCATCGTGAAAGGGTCTGGGGGTGGGCTGCTCGCGTTTAGGGCGACTTGGTTATCGGACAGCGCGTAGAAAAGAAAGCATTCGGCAATAATTTATGACTGAATTCTAATGAGTGAAAAGAAAATCTGCAGTCAGTAATAAAAAGAAAACGAAGCAGGGCAACCTCTGATGTTGATCAAAAGAAAAGAGCGAAGAATAAAGCAACGATTGACGACCGCCTGTCAGTGTCGACAGGGTATTGATCAGCGCACGGCCCGTGTCTCACATATCTGATACAGTCTGGTCTCCCCGCCAATTTCTAATGAATAACAAATTATTCAGTCATTCTAGACCGATTGGCAGGTACGTAATTAAACGCGACATGCTAAGAATAGGGCTGGCTTAGCGACCGGGGTGGACCCCCCTTCACAGCCTCGAAGGGACGAGTCGTCACCGCTGCGCCTCTCCCATACGTGTACGTAGTATGTAATTGCATAGATTTGTTGCTCTTTCGGCTCTGGATGCCGATTATCAAACGTAGGTTTGTTGAATTAGGAAATTATAAGCTCTTGTTCGTATTTAACAAGACAAATAGCCTAGCTATCATGCAAAAATAGTCATAATATATCTGGTGAGTGCATGCAATATCTCAACCAGTACTGCCTCCTTCAGCTCATAGCTGGGACTGCAGACAATAAGTCTCCATAGTAGCTTGAGCGCGTATCGTCGCTGCCAGATCACTACCGACGGTATTGCACGTCGATTATCTGAGTTGAAGCGAGACGGTGCGATGTCGAAGCATCAAAAGCCTTGCAATATATCTTCCATGGCGCAAGTCGTAACATCATCCAGGGGTTCTTTTCATGATCATTTCTTTTTCGTGACAACCGGAACACCCTCGGTTTCCTTGAGTTCGGCTAATGTCTTTTCTCGCTCAACCAGTTTCATTTTCTCTTCCTTAATCATCTGGTCGACCGTCTTCAAAGCCTCGTCGAGTCTTCCAAGTTCAGCTTGTTCTGTTGCTCTGCTATAAGGATTTCCGGGGCTGTCGTTATCTGGAATTTCTGCCGTTCGTCCGCCTCCGTGCTGTAACTGTTTCGCTTTACCACTCTTGCCCTTGGATGGCTGGCCCCCGCTGGGCCCCCCCGTGAGCATATCGTAGAACTGCTCAACAGGCTCGTTGAATATGACTTCCTCGTAGTTCTGACTAATCACTTTATCTCGTCTTTCGCGCTTTCCTTCAATATCATCGCCGTAAGGATGCAGCTTCAAACTGTGCCACAGCGTCTGCGGCTTCTCCGTCGATTCCGGCACAAAGTAGAGCTTGATCTGGATCTCAAACTCGCCCCAGCCTGTCTCTGTTACTTCAAAGGGCGGCTGCTCGATAGTTCGTACTGATTGCGCATAGGTTTCGTGGAGTTTGAATTGCACCTTTTTCAGCCAGTATGAAATGTCCTCGTCGTTGACGCCCTTGACGAAAACGCGCCATTGGTGGGTGTGGTCGACGGGGGCATTTGCGGGTCGTTTTTCGGGGTCAAAAGGGATTGCTTCACTTCCAAACACTTTGAACAATTAGTATCTGAAACTCGTATCAGAGGAAAAAAAGGATAGAAGTCAAGCGCATACCGAATGGTCGGAAAGCAGAAACGCCCTAGTTTCAGCATTAGCTTGTGTTCAAAATTGTAATTCTAAAAAAATGCAAGATTCATACCCTGACGCGTTTGGTTCCAGTAGCAGCAGGCATCGTCTCGACAGGCACTGAATATTAACAAAAACTTGTCAGAGTATGAAAAGCAACAGAATGCAGGAGCGCGATGCGATAAGCTCCTATCGCCGACACAGCACGTGACCTGCGCCGGATCGACCATCGCGGAAGTGTCGTCATTCGGTTTGGAGCTGTTCCGAAAGGGCGACACAGATCGAGAAAAACTGCTGTCGGCGAGAGTGGACTCTACGAATATGCCGTTCTGAAAAGTCCCAGAATTGATTTGTTCTACTTCTTCTTTTTCTTCTTCTCAGAGTCATTGAGATGGCATCCAAAAAAATCGTCGTTGCAGGCGGAAGCGGGTTTCTTGGTGAGTCGGCCAGCTGGATCATTGAGCGATATAAAATGGAAATCTGATTTTTGGGATGAATCGAACAGGTTCAAGGATTTGCAAATTTGCTAGTGTCCGAGGCTGGGCTGTGACTTCCCTCAGGTAAGCTCTTCGTCCATGCGTAAAAAAAAGATCACAGATTTGATTTGAATAATTAGCCGCTCCGGAGAGCCACAATGGGATACCGTCACAGCTTCAAAAGAACGACCGGGCTGGGCAAGCTCAGTGGAGTGGGCAAAGGCTGATATTTTGAAGCCTTCGACATACAAGCCCTTTCTCAAGGACGCAACGGCGGTTATACACACGATGGGAATCCTTCTGGAGGCCGACTACAAGGGAGTGGTGCAAGGCAGGGAATCGATCGTTAGCGGTTTACAAAGAGCGTTCAGCTCGTCAAAGCTTGGAACTCAGGATCCTTTGAAACGAGGGGCAGAGGAGGATCTACGGCCTCAAGAAAGAGACGGTCAATTGACGTACGAGGTCATGAATAGAGATACGGGTATGTTGTTTGAATTGCAATTGTTCTCGACTGTCGGCTCACAAGTTTATGCTAGCTATCGCGCTGGCACAGGAAAGCTCCAATGAACACGTTCCAGCTTTTGTCTATATTTCAGCTGCTGCGGGAGCGCCAATACTTCCCCGCAGATACATTAACACAAAAAGAGAAGCCGAGGCGACCATATCATCGGCATTTCCCGACCTTCGAAGCATCTTCGTTCGACCTGGTTTCCTATACGATTCCAGTAGAAAGTTCACATTGCCCATTGCCCTGGGCGGCATGATCGGCTCAGAGGTTAACTCGCTCCTCGGCGGGCGCCTCCAATCTTTGGTCGGTGCCATGACAGAGAAGCCACTCAAGGCTGACGTCGTGGCCCAAGCAGTGGTGGAAGCTATTGAGGATGAGTCGACACGCGGTGTGGTAAGAACAAAGAAGATCGAGGACCTGGCGACCAAAGCATGGCGAAAGACGATGCTTTAATTCCGTTTCACTGAGTCATCCGATGGCAATTGAAAAAATGTATAATTATAGATGGTCGTGAAGAGTCGACAGGCTATTTCATAGTGCCGTGCCACGCTCGAAACTATCTCTAATCTCTTTTGTGTACTATGTAGCAATATTAGAAAAGGTCTTTCAATGACACATTACCGCGAATTGCAAACTTACCTTGTCGTAAAACCGACCAAGCTTCTGGTTGAATTGCTTGTTCTTCTCATTGATGTACGTGACATCTGGATCGTCATCGCCACGACGATCTCGCCGCTTCTTCAAGCGGACTTCCTCTGCCTTTTGTAGGTCGGCAACAAGCTTGTCGACCGCTGCTCGATCCGGTTTGTTCTCGACAAAATCGGTCGAGTCAGCAGTAGAATAGAAAGTTCCGTTCTTGTCCACCGCAACCAACTCGCCGTCGTTGGTTTCCACGATTTCCAGTCCACCACTCGCCGCGGCGCGCTCTACAGCTGCTATTTTCTCACGTTCGTACGCGTCGAGATCCGGCTGCAATCCTCTCATTTGTCTCTTGTAAACCTTGCGGGCGTCTTGCCGATAATCTTGAAACGCTACATCATCACGATGGCGCTGCTTTTTCTCCATACGTTTGTCCCATTTCTCGGATTCATCAATCGTCCAGTCCCAGGCTCGCTTGCGTTCGAAATCTTCGCCAGCTTCCTCCGTGTCAGCCTTGAGGAGATTATGGGAGGCAAACGCATGCTTGCGCGACAGGCTCGATAGCAGAGCTGGATCGGTGGAAAGTCGTTGAGATTCTGCAGCCGTCTCTTTCAGATTGCTGTCTGTGGCGTTTTTCTGATACAGGGTTAGTCACGTCGACAAAATCGTATTTTCCCATTGTCTTAAACTCACTGCGCGGGCTTTGAGGGCCTTAAATCTCGCTAGTCTGTCCTGTGCCTTGCTTGAGGCAATCCCGGCCTCATTTGTTGTCTCTTGTTCCGTAGAGTCTCCAGTAGCCTTTGCAGGGTCGCCGCCGGAAGGTGCGTCACTTTCGTCATTTGGGCGCGCGGACTCACTGCCCTGCGGCACTGCCTCTACAGGCTCATCAGTGCGAGACTTGGCAACCTTAGAAGAAGACATGGCGATGATACTGTATCCCAAAGGCGCGGTCTCTTTTGTACCAGAGTCGAGGACTTGCAGATCTTTTTGTCGTGCGGTGAAAAGACAGAGTTGGAGACGGAAGCCAGTGGGGCGACACTAAGACCCGACTAGTGTTATTTAGGACTAGCGCCAAGGTACCTTCCCCGCCCAATCCTCCAGCTCATGACACACCGCGGCTCCACTTGTGTTTGGGATGGCCTCAAGTTGTCAACTGCTCGGCGTTCTTGGGGGCAGCGCCATGGCACAGCAGATCCTGAGGCCTCGGGTCTTCGCTGCTCGCTCCCTGGCAAGGAGAAGAGTCTGCCACACACGTTGTCTTTCTGACTTTTCCCTTGCCAACACCGGTGTCAGGAGTAACAGTTACGATGCGGCAAGCTCCACATTATTGATGCCATCCCAATTATCGCGGTTTTTACTCGGTCGGGGCCTCGAAACCCAAGGAATCTCGACGGAAACACCATCTTATGACGACGTCGAGCTTTTACTAAGGTGCCAAAATGATGAAAGCATCAACACTAGGAAGCTACTGTCTCTAGATGGATCGCCTCTTGTCATCCAGCCTCCTGCACATTTGCGCAATGTATCCAATTTACACGACCTTCATTTATGGTTTGAAAAATATGCAGCTTCTGGCTTTGTGGCAGAGCTTGATCGAGAGTCACTGAGAATTGTTCTCAACATATGCGAAAGGAATCACTCTTCTCGGGAAATCCTATCAACGTTAAACGCCTTTGCTCACAGATGCAACGAGTCCGACATAGCGACCCCCAACGTGATCCACATTGAAGGACTACGATGTGCTTCACAGATGCACTTACCATCTGCCTTACTGTACCATATCATGAAATTATCGGAGCCGGTGCAAGGAGATGACGCGGATGTAGTCATCGAAAGCCTTTTCAGAACAATAAAAACCCTTCAGTTCAACGACTTGGAGTATGATACCGAAGCACTTCTAGCTTTAGTGGCAGGTGAAGGCTCCCAAACGGAAGTTTACCACGTGGCTTTATTTGATCATTTATTGCTGGACAATAAATCCTATTCAACGGCGATTGAGCTCTTACAATTAGTAGGCGCACCGCAGCGCCTAAAACAACTATCAATCTCCCTTCTGGAACGTTTATCGGAAGGTCCTTCTCCCGGCCTTTTCAATGATACTTATTCTTGTTTTTCGGCGCTTCTCAAAATTGGCGAAGTTGACCATGCCAAGGCCTGCCTAGAGCCGCTGTCTCTTATTATGAAGGAGGCCAGCAATGTCGCAGCTTCCCCAATTGTATCATCGCAGTTCTTGGTCGATTTACAAGATCACGGCCTAGACGATCACCAGGAAGTTGGAAGTTTACTTCGTGCAGCAGAAGATCAACGAATGAAAGAAATGGACGGTGACGCGGAAATGCAAAACTTAAAGCTGGATGAAGAAGCAATGAACTTTTCTTCAACTGGAAATTTGCTGCTTCAAATTCTACAATATGGCGATTCCCTTTCCACAGCAGAGGTCGGCAATGTAATTGATGCTCTCGGTGACTGCGAGGGCACTTCTATCCCGTTATTTACGGAAAATCTAGAAAGTGGCATTCAAGAGTTTGCTTGGCTTCCCAAATGGATCCCAGTGGCAAGGCGATCCGATTTTATTTCCGATAATTCTTCCGTGATAGGCTTGCTTCGAGCTCGGGTTGCATTTTCAGCCGATACTATCGGTCCTCTAGAACGCAGTCGGAATCTCTTACAACTTGGGTATCTCGTCCGGCGGGAGAAATCCTCGCTGGATGAAACCATTTCTGAAGAAGGAGCTTATGGAGAAGACTGGGAGCAAACAGGGTATCTCGTGGCATTTGATCGTATTTCATCGGAGTTTCTTCTTATTTTTATAGGCGAGGAGGCTACCCTCTTCGGGCCTGATCATCTATCATCTACCGGTGAATCTGTGACGGAGACATTGCAACAACATCCACTGATCGGTTCTCTATCAACTCTGGCCATGCCCACTTGTTCGGAAGACTTTCACAGAGACATCGAACATGTCGCTTTTCCTGTTAAGAATGCCGGGTCTCTTTATACCTTTGATATTGACCCCAAAGTTCTTACATATTGATTCTTTGGCTAGAATGACAACGATATTGATGGTAATGTTGTCGATGAGATCATCTGAGCGATGTTGGCATATTTTTACCCCTCCTAGATGTAACTTTTAGCATACTACATGTATAATTACGTCCATGGTGCATCTAAAGAGCCTTTCTCAAATTTGTGGATCACGCTGCTACATACATATCAATTGATGTAATCGAGGCTCCCACTCGCCAATCGCTTCGGCGCGACATGCAGTCGCGCCTTCCTCGTCATCCCGCAGGTCGCCCACCGTCATCAAATCTCCCCCATGCGACGTTTTTCCCTTTGTGTGCTACTTTTTTTTGTCGATAGTCAATGAGCCACTTCAATGCATACTCAATTATTTCAAGTTATTACTGTTATTACTGTTCCTTTCGCGATCCGTTGAATCACGCTCATGTGTGTTGATCAATGCAGCGGAATTCCCAGTCACTGCGTGTGTCGAGACATGAATTGAAGCCGGCGGACGAAGATTACTCCAACTACCTATCGATACGCTTTTTCTGGGCGTCAGTTGCATTCTGCAGCTTCTTTCTCGCGATTATCATTCCTTTGACAAAACCCTAGCTAACTTCCTGCATGAGTAGTGCATCAAAATAACCCACTCTATGTTCGTCGTGGGATGCAAGAGGTTGCAGGCTCTCCTCGTGACATAAGACCGCTTTTGGGTGGATAGAGACGGGCGACTATAGCTGATCAATTTTACTACTACCTCGGCGATTCTTGGGTGATGTGACATGTCTTGCATCCTGGAAACGAGTCTAACGTTGATGGTAGTACTGGTCAATCTCAATTCGAATGAGGAACACGAATCGGGATCTTCGTCTTAACAGGCTATTTTTGACTGATGATAGCAATATATGTCTATTATGCGCCAGAAACACACTCACTTCTGCATGGATTTTTCGCCTTCAGATTCGCTACTTATTTTCTCTATGCTAGGGGGGAATTGACACAATCCATTCCTTGGTGGGCCGCCGATCCACCAACTTGACCTCTCGATAGTGTCGAGGCGGGGAAGATGAACTCACACTTTGCAAAGCTACAAAAACTACGAATCACGTACTCTGCCTACCACAGACGCAAATCACAGTGATCAACCTTCGTGAAAAGTGGAAACACCGTTTTCTGTCGCAGCCCTCTGGAGATCGACATGCCTTCTTTTACCCGACACAGTTAGCGCGCTCTTACATATGTCTATTATTGTGATCACACCCCTGCGGCGGCGTAAACAGGAAGCGACGAACCAAGATCGGCGATGTTGCTGTATTTCGCTGATGCTGCCTTGAATCATGTGTCAACTGCTTGCGTTGACAGCTCTGTTGGTCCGTCCAACCGCCGATTCAAAGGTCCAGGTTGGTGTGCATATGCTTCATGGAACGGCGGTCTAGCCTCGGCGACTGAACACCAACAAACCCTTATTTTGATTCGCATATCAACTGCCAAATTCTCATGGACTCTCGCTGGCCTAAACGAGACGTGTACGGACCTAGCCTTGACGTATGTATGGGATACGTATCTAGAGGCGCCAATTGGTCGGTTTGCGTCCTCTAAAGCTGCATGGACCGCGACCCTGGTCTTCTCAGCAGCGCCACCAACTAGTCATTCACTGACTTTACTAAAAATGGATTTAAGGGCCAGTCTTTGACCTGATTTGTCACCTGTCAAGCAATATTTTTGCCTAAAGAGACAGGGCTATACGCGAAAATTACCAGCGGTAACACTCTTGTAGAACAATCGATGGCGACTTCTTCAACAGTGGACTATATCTATAGACCTTACCTGAGAATTCAAAATCGTTATCTCTTCAAAGAGGAAAGACAGATTCTGACCGCATTCAGACCAAAATAATGCTACATATTGGCCAAGGGAAACCACGGACGCAGTGTTTCCATACCTTTTTTTTTTTCGAAAAACCTGCTTTATACAACGCTGAATTAAACCCACTGCATGCAAGTGGAGATGTGCATCAATTATTCGGTGTTGTTAATATCTAATTTTGCTCTTAAGCATGCCAAAGCTTCGGCTATGTCTAAGCCTCCCTTGCTATGACGTTCGGGGTTTGAAATCGGTTGATACTGGGGGAGCTGCTGATTCATGGCTCTGCACGAGAAATGACAGCCACTGCTCGCACCACAACACCAGCGAATACCATTCAGGCATACCCGGCCCATGACTCATGGCATCTTAAGAGTGGATTTTTGGCCTGGTCCAGCTGTTTTTACGGACGAGGTGCGGCCCGCGAGTGAGGATCATGATCCTTAACGGACCTCAGACTTATCTGCAACTAAATGAAAAGAGGGTACTTTCATTGCGCCGTAATTGGCTCTTATATCTCTATTTTCGCTCCCTGTCTCCCTGTTTGACAGATCGTCACAACCCAAGACTCGGCTGGCGAAGTTCTTGTCTAGTTTTACTACGTTACCCCGGGGGTTCATAGCTTTTGGAAGAGTTGAGTGGCAAATCAACTAACTAAAAGGAGACTTACGACTTCATCGGGAATATCCACCGCCGATTTCAAATATCTGTAAAGACTGGTGCCAAGCTCGCTTCGCTTGATGTCATTCACGCTTTCTTGCGAGAGGTAAAATGGCAGCCTCGTGCTGATTGAACCTGCGCCAATGCAACATTCATCACCACTATGAATTACGTCGTCCGCTCAGTTGTTCATGAACACTCTCAACCAATGACATCTTTATAAGTGCCTAAATAAAACGAGTACGCAGCTGTTAAACTTGCCTTGTCCGCCCATACTACCGGTATCCACCTGCAGTGCACCAAGTGCCTCTCCAACTCCATAATACCTCCGAGTAGAAGGCATTGGATTGTCTCACTGGCATTACGTACAGGTATGCTGGCTTGGTCGAGATTCCTCCGACCGTCCCGCCTATACCCTGGTCATTAGGAAGCAATCAGAAGCCGGAACACATGAGGTTGACAGTTGGGCAGCCGACAAACCGGAAATAGATTTTGAGTGTCAAGTCATCATTATCCTTGCGAATCATAACCGGCTGCATGTTTCTTTGTTTGACATTAACCAAGCTCCTATATCCCGTGGCTATCTGCGACTCTCGAACAAACCCTACAGCTCACAAACGACCTATTCCTGCCAAAGCACATTGTACACTCTGATTGAACAAGACGAGAAGTGCTATTTTCACAATGTGTTTTAGCATCAAAAACAATTAATCACAGGGGCTCTAAAGATCCATTTACTCGAAAGACTTCATGGCTACGCGTCTCCGGAGCAATGCCGCATGTCTAATCAGAACGGTAGAAGAACTTCCCCTTTTGGAAGAGTTTTTCTCGCCCTAGGTCCGACTACATGCGCTATTTTATTTTATTCTACAAGGGTCACCACACCGGAGGGAAACCATCACAGCCTCGTGTAATCCCGGGCAATTTCAACTTCTTATCAACAATCCATTCGCTATTCACAATACGGATATTGATAGAGATTTTCCAGCTCATCCTATAGGTAAATTCGATCGAGATGAATGCTAGTCTGATGGAAAAGATTTACGGTAAAATAACTAACGGTAGTTTCTTAGATTTTTAGCTCGACTTGATCCTCGCAATCAATTGGTTGTTTTTAATCTCCCAGAGCTTTTCGTTCGCCAAGTTACGAGGAGATTAGCTTGGGCTATCGTCTATATAACGTTCACCTGTTCATTCCCGAGAAACTGTTGACTCTATTATAGAGCCACACTGGGTTCTAATCCATTATACAGTGAATATATTTTGGGAAATATTGACACAGTGAATAAAATGCCCCCCGAATCGACTATTTCAAAGCCACCAGCCCGCGGCACCGGCATTCCTCTCGGATTCGAGCATCTACTTCACCCTCAGAACACAAAGGCGGAGGCTCCAAGACGAAAATCGACCCAGTCAACCAGCACGGACTCATCAAACAAGTTTTCTTCCAAAATTCGACTTCACATTCGGCAACAACCTGTCGCGACAAGGGCATGTGCCGCTGGCGAGAAAGATCGTCGTCCCATTGACCCCCCTCCGATTTTACAACTGCTTCTGGTTGACTTCGATAATAAATCGGAAGACGATCTACAACTTCTGCAGAATCCAAGGTATACTGTCGCCTGTCTGTTGTACACTGTGCAGAAACCGGGAACCGAAGACGAGGGCGAGAAGCTTATCCATAGCACCTATATGGTCGAGAGTACTGTCAAAAAGCGGAGGGAAAGCCACGAAGACAGTGGGTCTTCTCTTTCACCTTTAGACAGTGGCTCATCATCTCCACACCCGCGGTCTATTCAAGTGTTGTCTGGTAAAACATATGTGTCCCCCTTTTACACACCGATCGATCCAGACCCCGAAAACGCACCGGGACACCCATCCAGCCAGCCTCGGCGAAGCTCTTATTCTACCTCATCAATGACAGAGACCGACAATATACCCGCAACATTTTTTGTGTTTGCAGACCTTTCAGTGCGCACAGCGGGAACCTATCGCTTGAAGTTCCGTCTTATGGATTGGGGTATGGCGTTTGAAACGGGAAAAGCACAACCCATCCTGGCTGAGACACTGTCGGAACCGTTTCGTGTTTTCTCGTCAAAGGACTTTCCAGGAATGAAGGAGTCGTCGGTGTTGACTTGGAAACTCAAGGAGATGGGTATGCTTGAGTTGAAGCCTCGCTCGGGAAAGGGGAAAGGGAAGCGGAAGGCCGATGATGAAAATAATGGATATGAGTAGGTGGAAATTTTGTTTTGTTTTTATTATATGATACACTAGAAGTTTTGACTTCTCTTTTATATACAGACCCCGAGCACACCCAGAACGCCAATATGATAGTTGAGACAAAATAGACTTTCGCCAAAAACACGGAGCAAGAATGGGACTAAATAGCTCATAATTCAAGCCATGACGGGGGTATCTTGGGTTTGAAAGACAAGTCTCCCATCTTCGCTCGTAACTTGACCATGTTCGGGCTGCTCCAGTCCCCTGGACTTGCTTTCTCAAGTCGAGAGAGAGCAGCGGCAGCTACTTCCACTTCGCCGTCCTCGCGTACAAGGACCACGTAATTTTTGATTGCCTTTTTATTGCCATGGAGCTGAGCAAGGTCGTACCAGTCTATAGCCAATTTCCGGAAATCCTTGGGGGTGCGAGGTTGACCAAACAATTTGTGGAAAACGGAGTGAAACCAGGAGGCGTCCTCGGGGAGTTTATCTGCGGAGGGGATCTTGCCTTGGTACATCAGGTAGTAGAAATTTCCAAGTCGCAGACAGGCTGTGTCATTGCCTGCTGTAGCGGCGACGGAGACACATTGTTCATAAACGTCCCATTCTTCCCGCTCTTTTGCGAAATGTGCGTATGCCATTAGGGCGTCAGGATCTTGATAGTCAAGAGCGCCGAGTCTCGTCATGGCGTTTACTTTGTCAAGTTCTTCAAAGTGAAGGTAATATTCAGCGAGCCGTTTCCACGGCGGAGAAAGGCTAGTAAGCATGGTTACATCGTCCCTATATCCGGCGGGAGTATTTGACGGATATGTACGACTGTGAAGTTGTTCCAGTAACTTGAGAGCCTCGTCGTATCTTTTTTGATCCCAATAGACGTCGGCCTGCATTCGCATAGCAAGCGGAATGCCTCTTTTGGCCAGAACCTGGAGCTGCATGAATGATTTTGTTTGGTAGGTGGTAAACGGCTCTTTGAGTTGAGTCATCACGGAGCCCACCACAGGAATCGTAGCACCGGCATGTCGTGTCGCCCTCAAAGCCCAAGTGTACAATTGGGGATGCCACGGAACCCACATATGCAGCGCCGCAGCCACGGAAATGACTGTATTGGGATCACCGTCATATATTTCTTTCACGGCGGCGGCATCCGGGTCGTGTGTCGCCGATACACTGATAATCCGCCGCGCAATGTCTTCAAAAAGATCAAATGTCACCTTATCGTCCAATGTGTTTTTCTGTATACCCGCTTTGTAGATCGCAGCCGCGTCACTGCGCAGGACTTCCAGCGATCTTTTTGATCTTTGCCTGTCATCTTCCGTGTCCGCTTCGGGCTTATAGTGATTAACCGGTGTATAGTTTGAACTTGGAGCGCGCCGGGGTTTCCGCGATGCATAGTGTCTTTTCGCTGTTTTCGCTGTGGTGATGGGAAGAGGGTGGACGACGGAGCGCGAGGAAAGCGGTTGATTAATGCGGCGACAGACATGGCGGTACAGTCGCAGACGAGGCGACCAGGAAGAGATCGACCTGCACCCAGAGGACATGACGGGTCCTGAGCAGAGCTGCGAACATGCGCGCAGTGAAGCCGGAGGAAGACGCTCTTTCTGAGAGAGAGACTTCAATGTTGTGGAGGGATGAAGCTGGACATCAAAAGGGAAATACAAGTGGGTCCTGCCGCTTTCCGATTGGTTGGAGTGCCCTGTCACGACTATGACATCTTGAAGTGACCATGTCTCAAGACTCTCAACTTACAACCACTTCTCTGAACTCGAGCAATTGGACGTACGCAGCAGGAAGAGGATACAGACTCAAGGTGTGCCCGACATGCAGTTGTTGTCCTTGGCATCCGCGTTTACGAGATCCCGAATTGCATCTATTCCACGCCGGCCTTTCGTCCCCTCCAAAGCCATAGTATTGCGTCGCAGAATGTCCACCATTACAGCAGCTACCTCTCAAAAAGCCGTGTGCACTCTTGCATCTCTGGACCATCTTGTATTAACTGTCCGCTCTATACCCGACACCATCAAGTTCTACACCGAAGTTTTGGGGATGGCGCATCAGTCGTTCACATCACCGAAAGACCCCGATACAACACGACACGCGCTGCTGTTCGGAAGTCAGAAGATCAATCTTCATCAAGTCGGGAAAGAGTTTGAGCCAAAAGCTCGCACGGCTCTTCCGGGGACTGCGGATCTGTGTTTTCTGGCTAATGACGACGTAGGCGGAGTACTGAAGAAGCTGAGCGAGAGAGGCATTGAGGTGTTGGAGGGTGGACAGGTGGTAAAGAGGACGGGGGCTAGGAGTCCGCTGAGAAGTGTTTATGTGAGGGATCCAGATGGTAATTTGATAGAGTGAGTAGGTTGGTTCTCTGCTGGGTGTAATTCTGCTGACGAGTAATTGTAGAATCTCCAACCCAGATGTGCAATGAATGGATATGCAATGATTGAAGAAATAACGTCCTAGTTGAAATGATTTGCCAGAGTTAATAGCTGCAGCTAAATTGAACGGAATGAATTGTGACAGTTAATAAACAGTTTATAGTAAGACATGGTCCATCAGAAGGATACTCCAGTGACTCAACCGAGTCAAGAGGCCCAAACAGATATCTCGCTCCCTTCCACGATAATGTACAATTATATCTCCGCCGCTCCAATCTCCTCGCAACCGGCTCTACCTGGTATAGTCGGCTTCCGGGTTCGCTCTTTTGGGCGTCTGCGAATGTCAAATTAAAATCAGGCGAAACTCCCCTTTTTACTCCATCACAGCCTTGGCACCAAGACCCTTGAGAGTCTCAATGATCTTTTCAGCCTCCTCCTTGGGCACATTCTCCTTCATGACCTTTGGCACAGCCTCGACAAACTTCTTGCTGTCAACTAACGAGAGACCGAGCATGGATTTGATTTCCTTGATGATCTTGGGCTTCGAGCCAGCCTCAAAGGACTCAAGCTTCAGGTTGAAAAGAGTCTTTTCCGCAGCCGCAGGTTCGGCTTCTTCCTCCTCGGCGGCGGCTGGGGCAGCACCGCCGGCTGGGCCTGCTTGGACGGCGAAGCCGCCAACTGGGAGGTCGGGAATGTTCAGGCGAGACTAGGACGCGTTTATTAGCATTGAATATAAACCTCAGCGACGAGTTTATATAGCGAGATGTGCGATTTTTGAGTGGTTGAGAAAATAAGGGAAAAAATGACCACCAACCTTCAAGCTCGAAACAAGGTCCGCAGTCTCCAACAAAGTCAATTGGCTGATCTGGTCGACAATCTGTGTAATCTTAGGATTCGTAGGAGCCGCAGCTGCGTCAGTCGATTGCCACCTGCGGGCAGGCGTCGTCTTTTGTTGCTTGTAAAGGCATGTGGAGGATGAAGTTGAGATGCGCAAGAAGGACGATGGGCGAGCGGCCTGTCTGCAGCATCGGGCTGCGGCTTGAGAAGCAATTGACATGGTGGTTGTGTAGATAGTAATTTCCAGGAAAGCGAAGAAATAAACTCTGAAGGAACAGGAATAAGCTGAACGAAGGCAAACCTCGCAAGCTGGAGTCTTTCTTGTCTTGTCTCTTGTTGATGTTCGGACTTCCGCTCAGAAACTAATTTTCTGTGGTCACGTGGGTCCCGGTAATTTATTACCCGCAGATTACCGTCTTACCAGTTACAGCTTGCACCTCACATCAAGAGAGCAATTGATACAAACCACGACGATGGAACGATCTGATGCTTCTGCTTAAGCGACGATTGTGTTTAAGTCGCTTGTGTTTGGCTTGTCATAATCTTGTTTGGAATCTGTAACTGAGGAGACCTCCTCTACCCTGGCCTGCCTTCGCCCCTCTTATCAGCCAGTGTTTCCTCTCCGTATTACGCAGCGTGCCTCCTTACTTCTCCTCATCTCTACCATCCATCTCTTTTTTTTTTCTTTCTTCCTCCTCCTCTCCTTCGGGAAGAAAAAAAATCATCAAACAATCAATCCATCACCATGGATCTCGCCTTCTCCGCCGAAGAAAAATACATCGCCAGTTGCTTGATCCTCATCTGGATCACATTGCACTCTCATACACTGTTTTCGAGCTATCTGCGATGGACGATGCGGGCGGACGGCCGCAAGAATCAGCTACAAGGTCACGGTTTCAGAACGCGTGCAAACACGAGCTGGGCTTTTGCGTGAAGATTACCTTTGAATTACCCCAAGAATGGGTTTTTTTGGAATCGCATGATATGTTGAATATCGCTTCCCTGTTTTTTTGTCAGACAGCGTTCATATGCACGCAAAAGGGCGAAATGTTCTGACAATCAATATTCCCAATTTCACTGTCTTCTACATCTGACGACACTTTTATCACGTCGTCCAAAACTTATCAAATCTATGACGCAGCAGCGATGAGATTATACATACATATCGCTCTGTCTGAAACGCATCCAACCTCGATTCCCCTGCATTATATCACTCAAATACGCAACATTTGAAGCCAGGCCAAACCGCTGGACGGATCGGCCTTGCAACTGATATTCTCGGATTTCTTTCATACTTCATACATCCTTAACTAATGGAGTACTAAGGCGTTTATGGTTGTTTATGGTCACAATCATGGCTCGATATTATTTATGATCTTACTTCATTCAAAGTACTCTAATTCACAATATGATTTCATCAATTGGTCACATTATCTATTCACATCCATTACAGGACAGAAAAAAATAACAAAAAAGAAAGTAATAAAAACCCTGTTCCATTAGAAAAAAAGACAACTTTTTTTTTTCTTCCCTTAAAATTAATCCTCATCCCAGTTAGGATTCTGGCCAGGCGGTTTCGGTCCACCGGCTTGACGAGCAACGATGATCTGATCCACACTCAAAACGGTGCGTGCGGCTTCGGTCGCAAGACGGATTGCCCAGTTTTTAGACACCATTAGGTCCAGAATGCCTTCTTCGAGGGCGTCGATGGTGCCGGTGTTGGAGTTTGAGAATAAGTCGACGCCGGTCGTCCAGTATGGCTCTTCGTCAGAGGAAGAAGAAGAAGAAGAAGACTCATCCGAGCCTTCGTCGGATCCCTCAGATTCGTCTGTGCGTTGGTGTGCAGAGTACAGGCGCGAGAGAACTTCGGTGGCATCGAGGCCGGCGGATTCGGCGAGAGTGCGTGGAACAACTTCAAAGGCTTCGGCGTACTTTTTGATAGCGTACTGTGACAGGCCAGGGGTTTTGTCTGCAAACGCAGAGATTCGCTCTGCGAGTTGGATTTCTGTGGCGCCGGCACCGGGGACCAAGCGCGGATCCTTTGTGACGGCCTTGACAACGTTGACGCCGTCGTCGATGGCTCGTTCGACGTCGTCGAGATGGTTCTGAGTGGCGCCGCGGAGGACGATAGTGGCAGTGCGGGTGACGGTGTTGGCGTCTTCTTGACGGAAGACTGTGACTCGGTCGCCTCCAATCTCGGTGGTTTCGACAACATCGACGCTTCCCATTTCATCTGGCATGGGAGCACCCAGCCGGGCGAGCGGCGTGGCACCAACGACACGACAGAGGCGGCGGAGTTCGAATTTGGAGAGGATCTTGATGACGAGAATGTTGAAGCGGTTAAGGTAGTGCATGGCCAACTCGCCCACGGTAGAGCCAGCAACAACGACACGAAGACCGGAGTCGTACAGCTCCTTAATGGCGGCTTCCAAGCGCTCTTCCTCACCCTTGGTGAAGTCGAGCATCTCCTTGGCGTTCTTCAAAAGAACCGTGCCCTTGGTTTCCGTCTGCGAGGTATCGATCGGGCAGCTAAAGACGCCGACTTTGGCCTTCCGTGCCTTTTTCACCTGTCCATCTGGCTCCCGACCAAAGACCATGCCCTTGATCACTCGCGACTGCTCCAGGCTTCCACCCATGATCTTGACCACACGGACGTTATCAACGTTGAAATTAACCGGGTTTTTGGGTAGAACGGCGAGCACGGCTTCAGAGACGAGGGCGGCCAGGGCATCTTCAGATCCGGACTGCTTGCTGGCGATGACGGTGCGGAGAGCTTTGCTGAGCTCTGTTTGCGAGCGCATTTCCTTTAGTCGGTCGACTTCGAGGTCTGCATTTATCAGCATCTTCCCCCACCCCCCTAATATTTCTTTGGAAGAAACTCACCCTCCAACACACTCAACGCAAAATTCTGCGCCTTATCATAGCCCTGCACAATATCACTCGCCTTGAGACCCATCCGAAGCAACTCCTCTGCCTTCTTCAACAGCTCGCCGGCAAAGACAATAACCAAGTTAGTCGCATCGCCCATTTCGGAGTCCTGCTGCTGGCTAGCCATAACAATCAACTTGGCGGCCGGATGCACAACATCCAATTCACGCAGAATCGTCGCGGCGTCGGAGGTCAGGAACATCTTTTGCAGGTGGTTGATCACGATCTTGTTGCGTCCATAAGGGCCGAGCGACGACTGAACGGTCTGGGAAATGGCGCGGCAGGCTTCGATGTTGCGGATGACAGCGCCATCTTCGGCATCGTGGCTGTTTAATAATTTAGCAGTTAGAAACATGCATGAAGTGCTGATGGTATAATAGACACACCTTTGGTAGCCCTGCTTGAAGAGTCCGGCCTGAGAGGGGCCGGGTATCGACAAGGACATGATTCACACAAAGCTCCTAAGAGCGACTGGAAAGGAAGATAAAAAGAGAAGTTTCACTAGTCCAGAAAAATATTAGAATTCGATGTTTTTGCAAGCACAATATTCCGACGTACCTTTCTTTGACAGGGGCGATTGTCTCTTGATAATAACTTCGGCGGGGAACGCTCTTGCTTAATTTTTGGTCGAGCTACCGCTGGTGGCTTGCAAACAGTGCAAACACGAACTTATCGATTAGCCGATTCTGTACTATACAACTTGAAATAGACATTATTGATCTGAAATTAATCCCATTATATAAATAGAATATTTACATTGTTAGTTTCAAGAAGCACCCGTTTTGCTCTCTACAGACCAATCCGACTGGCGAGAGGCATGACGAAACCCTTTCACTGTATTCAACATCAGCCACGCCTTCCATTACTTAGGCAGATCGACTTACTATATCGACCAGACAAACCACATCCACTTGTCCTATACCGTGTCTCGGCGTCTTGCATTCTATAAATAATTAGACAAAAATTCTTCTCTGCTCAAAAAAAAGTAATGGTCAAGTTACAGTTCGCGGAAAGCTTGTAGCCGGTCAAAGTTCTATAGATGTTCAAGTCAGTGTTTTTTTTTGAGGGGGACAAGTTGAGTTGAAGCAGACCGAGGGGTGTGTTGAGAGAAATTCAGAAGAATTGTTTTCTCTCTCAAATCTAATTAAACGCTCCCATCTACCTCAAATGTAAGCCGGGGTCAGAAGAGTAGGTTGCAGAACTTACACTGCATAGGCGGCATTAGGATCAAAGCAAGCCTTGGCCATGAGCACTGGACATATATCAGTAAGCCACAGAAAACCAGCTCTAATGTTGTGAACAGCATACTCAACCCAATCCTATCCGCTTCAGACTACCCAAATATCAGAACTGCACACCGTCAAATTTTCAGTTTTGGACATACCTCCATAATCCTCGAATTCGGCAACTTATAGAACATATCCATAAAAAAAGAAACAACCTGACCCGAGTCATCAAAAAGACCTACAAAAGCCACAACCCCAGCCATGGCAATCCACCAGGAACTCATACGCTCGGCCGAATGATGGGCCACGACATGCGCAATCTCATGGGCCAGGATGACTGCCAGCCCGTTTTGATCTTGAGCAATGGAGAAAATGCCGGTGTAGACGAATACTTTTCCTCTACTAGAGTCAGACCTTTCTTTCTTTTTTTTAAAAAAAAAGGGGGGGGGGGGGGGGGGGGAAGGGAAAACTCACGACGGAAGCACAAACGCATTCACCATACTATCATCATTGATAACATGTACCTTCCAATCCACAAACTCCAAATCAACATGCGGAATCAACCGATCCATCACTTTTTCTACAATTAGCGCCTGCGGATGATGCGGCGGAAGAATATGCCGGCGAAACGCATGTAGATATTGCCGATACAGGATCTCGCCCGCTATGGCTTCTGTTTCGGGGTTGACAATGTTGAAGCGGCGACGACCGGTTTCCTTTTTGTTGTTACAGCTGAATCAGCCTGGTCCCGCTTTCTGAGTCATTAAGAGGCCTGTACCTCGACGGTCTCCAAATTGAGTAAATACCCAAAAACCCCGCATGCTATAAGGACTTGCACTACGCGAGAAGAGAGGATAATGCGTATACCCTCAATTCGCCGTTGTATCATGCCTGCGAGCGTCCATTGATACCGGCCATTATCGAAATTCTTATACCTGTGCTCGTCGTCTCGTCGTGTACTCGAAAACAGTCGCCGTGTATTCACTTTGTACTTGCATCTTCCACACTTCCTTGTCGAAAGCAATAACCCGCCAGTTGGAATCGCTTCAGCAAGACGATACGTCGAGGTACTAGTAGTACATGGCATAGAAAGACGCGGCCGAATCACTTTGACCGTAACCGCTGCTCGTTGCAGCGTCGCAGCAGCAGCCATTGCCATTGCAATTGCGGACCGGTGGCTGATATTCGGTTTGAAGATGCAGCTGAGAGATCATCTGACAGGCAAGTACTTTCACATTGTCGGACGTTGTATGGTTGTATGTATCAATGTAGGTCTGCGGCTACCCCCAGGTCTTGCCGTAACCAACGTACATGTAACATTTCCGCAAGGTACAAAACGCGCTAGTAATTAGCATTCTTCGCAATCACTTCAATTTTCAACTATGTAATAAGTAAATACGTCCTGCTCGCTTATTCCTACAAATGTATATAAATGCTAGATCACTGCATAAATCGTCATATTCACAACCACATCAGTGAGCGGACACCTTCAAGTGGCATGCTATGTACATACATAGTCCAACAAATATAACAAATGAGACCAATCCATCATTGATACAGAGATAAAATATCCAAAGAATGCATGTGCAAGATGAGTAAAAAATGAAACAAGGTATAAAATCATAGCTCTCACGAGCTGTATACAGTATCACCTAAGAAAAAATATACATACTGAAAAATATCAATATATATAGAAAAATATGAACACCTCGAGCAAGGAATGCGCATCCAAACAAAATGGTATCATCGGAATATATAAAAAAAAAAAAAAAAAAAAAGAAAAGGGTAAAATCAAAGAAAAATTCATCTCTTGGTAAAAATCTACTCTTCAGTCAATGCATCGTCACCCATGTCTCGCCAGTCTTTTGATCGCTCGGTGAGTCGCTTGACGCCGGCCACGCGTTCGGACCAGAGCGATTCGGACGGGGTGCGGTATGTGAATGCTCGTTGCGAAGAGATCACGCCGATCCCCTGGAGGACGGCTTTGCGGGAATCCCTGCCGAATACTGCTGGATGGTTGATCCACTCCAACGCAGACTCCAGATCGGCGTCAAGGGCTGACATGACGTGTTGATCCACAGCAGCAACAGGTGTGATGGTCGCAGTCTCAGATCCACCTGAGGAATTCTCCTGGAAGCTTGATGACCGAGGAGACGACGAATTGGGTGTATCCGTAGGACTGCTGAATCCAGTGTCGTTTGATTTGACAGAAGCCGCAGGCGGCAGAGGAGGAAGTCCTCCTTTCCCTAAACCTTTCAGAATACTTCGCGTTTCCGAAAGGAGATGTTGGGCGCGGTCATGCTGACCGCGGGAGACAAGAGTAAGTGCTCTTGTTAACATATCAGACGCAAGCAATTCCATCCTCCGCTGCACGATTGAAGGGTGCGGAGGAATGGGAGGCGTAATTGGTCGACCCTGCTTCTTTGAGCTAGAAGGAAGCATAGTAATAGCCAGCAGAGATGGTCTCGGAGAATGGGTCAAGTGGCCTTCGCGAAGAATATCGCCATAGCTGAGATCGGCTTGGATTAGTGGGACCTCTTCAACGCTGACAACGCGCTGTTCGTCGCCGTCGGAACCACCACCCAGTGCTTCCAAACCGGACACAATGCTTTGCCAAGGATCTTGAGGAACGTGTTCTTGGGTTGCATTGTCTGGCTGAATGACAAGCTGGACAAGAATATCTGTGACACAGTTGTTAGTCGCGAAACCATTATACTTGCACAGGTTTACTTACCTCGTTTATCGCCAAACCGCAAGTCGCCAAGTGCTGCTTCGGCGTCTTTTCCAGTAGCGCGCTTGGTCGTGTGAAGAGCTCCGCTGATCTTGACAAACTTTGCGGGTGAGCCTTCTGGCAAACGAAGTTTGAGCTTGACATTTTGGTGCGATGTCGACTGCAAAGAACCAAGACAGCCGGCAACACATTCCCGGAGCATCATCCAATCCTTCACATAGGTGTAGCAGGCCTTCGTGCGGGTCGACAATTCAATCAAGGTGTCTGGCTTGTGGGTAAGACCTAGGCCGAACGAATGGATTCCAACCCTGTGTGATAATCAATTAGTATCGACGATATAATTCATGGAGGCAAAACTTACTTGGCGGCTTCAGCTCTAGACACGACAAAGTCGACACTGTCAGGGTCCGAAGTGGAGGAGTCGCTGATCAAAAGGATGGTAGAAATAGGGTTGTTCGATTTCCGTTGCATGAGAAGGTCCATTGCAACATTGGCACCCTCGACAACATCCGCGCGCAGACTCTTTTGGCCAACGGGACGCAAGGAGTTCAGAATCTTCCCCCAGCCATTCCAGGCTTTGGTGGTCATTCCAACAAGAGGTACACCACCGCCGCTGGAGCCAAAGGTCACCAGACCCATCCTGTCACGGGGGCCTAGATTTTGGACCAAGAATTTCAAGCTGTCACGCAAGAGAGTAATTTTCAGGCCTTGCATCGATGACGACACAGGGATGACAACCACCAAGTCAAGTGGCACGTGGAAAGTAGTGGGAGCAACGTTGGCAGTGTTGGTGTACTCTGTTAAAGCAGTGTTGTTGGACTTGCCGGCACCATAGGACGAGGTAGTTGAAGATTGCCGTTTGTTTGTCTTGGTCGTGCGGTAGTCATCATCTTCAGTAATATTGTTATCCGTGTCATATTCACCGTTGCGGATCGGGGCCGGTGGCTCAGGGTTGTTCAAGTCGGATAACGCACGTCTCCATAATTCTAGCTCGTTTTTGGTCTTAAAACGCAGGTGGAAGCAGGGCAACTCGTTAACAGATAGGTTAAGCGTCAAGATAGGCTCGTCTAGCCCAGTCAGCACGTTTATTTTTGGTCCCCTGGAAATCGTACCTGACACGACTTCGACCTCGCGCAGGTGCTTCTTGATGAGGATGGAGCCCTTCAACGTGCAGCGAGTGTTTTTACGTTTTGAGTCCAATTGGACGGTGTCTGCGGCGTTTTTCTTTTCTTTGACGCAAATAAGCATCTCGCCAAACAAGAAACATTCCAGCTCTTGCCAAGACTCTCGATCTTTGCCCACGTGCATTATTCCGTACAGGCGTAATTTTCCGAAACTAGATCGTCGTTAGTCGATACACCACCCCCTTGCAGAAGAGGAAAAACTTACCGAGAGAACTCTAAACCATGCCAATTATCCACTCGCAACCGAAGCTCCTCCGAAACCTCTTCCAAGTTTTCGCGAGCCGAGTTCTCGCGGGGCTCAGGAGGAGGGGGTCTTGGTGGAGGCATGGTCGGTGATCGAATTGGGTTGTAAATATCTTCTGCCGGCAGCTGGGCGTTGAGCGGCGTGAAACGCAGGTCTTCCATATCCGGGCGCCAATGGCCGTCTGGCACTTCGACGGTGACCACACACGTCAATGGCTGCTGCTGTCGCGAGCGGTTGAGTGTGGGGAACTCGGAGCGGACAGTCACGATAGGAGCTGGGATAGGGTTCTTGATATGAGTAGCGCGTGGGCTAAGATCGGATTCCATCGCCTGAAGATCATAGTCGTGTCGCCGGCCAGTGCTGTGGTGTCGTCCGTCGTTGTAGTCGCCAGAGGAGGCGGCCCCCGTGACTCCTGTGACTCCGGTGACACCGGTGGCACCACTGTCCTGGCGAACGTGATGCTGGCGGGCTCCGGATGTCAAGCGCTCGATCCTTTCTCTTTGGCTATTGTTGGTGGTCTGACTGTCCCGTCGGTTGTTGTAGAGTGAGTCTTGGTGGGTGGACCGGTGCCCATCGTTGGAAGTGGCTAGTTGACTGCGGTTATCCCACGGCGTGGGGGTGGTGAGACCGCTGCGCAGGGTTGCGGCATCACTGACCGATTGGGAGCGGACAATGTTGCTCAACTTCTCTGCAATAAGAGGGTGATTAGGCAGCTGGACTGGATTGGTCGAGTGTTGGGTCAGCTTACCCAAATCCAAAACGTTGCCGCCTCTGCTTGTGTCCAGGCCCAACGGCGCATTGCACGTAGGGCAGTACTGCGATTCGAATTCTTTAATGTACTCGTAGAAGCAGGCTTCGTGGGAGACGTGAGTGCAGGAGAATTGCAACACGCGCTCTCCGCGGAGGGTGTGTTCCAGAGGCTCTTCGCAAACGGCGCATGCAGAGCCGACAAAAGTGCGCTCGCGGCGACTGCGTGTGCGGTCTCCGTCCATCATGCCGGAGGTGACGCGGCCAGAGCGAGAGTTGAAGGAAGTCTGGGAGCGATTGGAGTGTGCCGATGCGGTGGTTGCAGTTTGAGGAGCACGGAGAGCAGGGAGGGCCGGAGTGCGATTGTGGCTTGACCGGTATGACTGGCGCGATAAGGCGCTTTCCGGGCGTGGTTGTTGATGGTGAGTATTATTATTCTGAGGAAATCGCAAGGACGAGCGCAACGACCGTGTGGTAGAAGCCGAGTCAGCGCGCGAACGATGCGAATTGGCGTCCGACGAAGGGTATTCAACTGTGAGAGGAATTGGTCAATCGGGGGGTGTGGTTTTTGGTTTTGGTTGAGAAAAAGAGGGCTACGGAGAGAGAATCGGAGACAGAATAAACGCTCCGATGGACCGGTCTAATGGGGCGAAAGTGAATGAAAAAGGGGTGTGGAACAATAAAGAAGCAAACGGCGAGAGAAGACAACAATAATGATATGCCGGATGTGGTGGTGGGCGCAACAAAGGACGAAGGCGCTGTGACTGGTTACAATGACAATGAGACGTACCGGAGGGAGACTTTTTCTTGTTGGAGCGCCCGAAAAGACCAAGATCCGAGAGATGGAGACCCGATTCGTTTCGAGACGCTTGATCTTCTCTGGCGGAGAAGCGGTGCTTCCACATGAGCCCGAGGGAACTCTTGGTTGCGAGGGAGAGAGAAGAGCAGGAGAGGGAGGGGGATAGCAGGCGAGGAAGAGGAGGAGGAGGAAGAGGAAGAGTATCGTTAACTGTTGCTACGGCCTGCATAGCCAGTAACTTTGAACTCTCGGGGGGCCGCCGCTTTTAGGGTGTGGTCACGTGGCGGTTTCACCTGGCTTACTGTGTATAACTGTGCCTCCGACGGGGGGCTGGATGCACTGGCTAGCTGATGGGGCTATAAGAGTACTTATAATATTCGTAAACATTGGAATGCAGTAAGGCTGACCTGGCCATCAGGCGTGACATGGCTGCTGAGTGCATACTACATGTAGTATTTACTATTTAGTATTTACCATTGTCACTATGATAAAATGCTAAATGCAATACGAGTGGAATAATGCATACACTGTCATAGTACTATGCAGTTCAGCCTGGCGAATTCGAGTTCTCGTATACTTGATGCTGTATCATAATACCCGTTAAAGCAGCGGCAACTCGCTGTTCATAGCAAAGTAATAATAATAATAACGCAGTACGTACGGAGTAAGTCAGTCAGTAAGTACGTAATACGGTAATACCAATAATACAGCGCAGTGACAGAGGCTGCAGGATGCGCTAGTGCTAGTGCGGCGCGGAAGGATTCGGTAGTGCGGGCTAGTGGCCGCCGATCTTTCTCTTTTCTTACCTTACATGTAATACTATCAATACTATTACTATTACATACTACTGTAAGTAACCATGCTGTCGTATGCTGCACAAAGCCAACATGCTTTCAATATAGCTATACAGGTCCTATAGAGTAATCACAGTGTAGTTGTTCGTCTGCTTCTCCCAGATATTCCATATCCCTAAAAAGCATTTGTCCCTCATGGATACTTCCAACACACTAGCAGAGCCTAGACCTCGTGCCAGCCCCGGGGAACCGGGGATAGACCACAGCAAGGGCGCCGCCAGTCGATAATAACAAATTTATTATTATTCAGTGCGCTCTATTGACTTCTGCCGGCCCAATAATAATAGTACGTAGCTATGGGTTGTCGACTCAAATATTCGAACAGGACGCGCGACCCACCGACCCAAACTTGAGCAGCCCAGTACCATGGGCTGCGCTGTGCATAGTATAACAAGAATAATATTAATGAACAATAATAATGTATGGACTCTTCAATCAGGTACTGTAGTCTGTCAGGGGTTGTGTGATTGGTATCACTTCTTCTGCGCTGCATGAATCATGAAGAATCAAATATCAAGGAAATATAATGTACTTCAAGCGTTCCCATTTATTGGTCCTGCAGAGATCGCCAAATCCCAATCAACGGCTCAAACTAACCGCTGGACGTGCGCCAGATACTTGACATTTGCGTTCTGTTTGCGGATATGTTTTAACATTTTGCGGATCAAGTGATGCTATGACCACTGACACTGACCAGAGAGTGATACCTCCAGCACGCTTGTGGAGTTTAAGACCCCTGATTCAATGCTATATGACTGTTATGACATGTCCCCTGTGTCCACGAGTTATGAGTCGGTTTACGCGTCGAGCACAAAATTTTGAGAATCATTATAAATCATCATAATTACAGCTTGTCTCCATTCTCCGCCGTCATCAATCATAATAATAAGATGTGGACAATCGCAACAATTGGCTTAGGTAAGCACGGAGTCGCTTGTCGCGCTCCTTCTCCGTCTCCGCCCTGCGTTTTCCGTTTCCATTCTGAATCATCTTCTTCAACAATAGTCACAACTCGAAAATGCTGCGCTTGAACAGTCAGACCCTGAGTGTACAGTTTCCACTATAGTGACTGTACACTACTGCCCGCTCCCACGTGCCGCCACGTTCCCGACGTCCCGTTTGGCCCCATCGCTCGTCTATACTCTGTCACCTATAGTACGACGAAATCTACGACTACGACTTGACTACGAACCGGCATCCATCCAAGTGAACGAGCCGCTGGCGTCGTATCGACGCACTACATACGGAGTTCTCCGTATCTTGCTCGCATATACGGACATAGGAACTATGAAGAGTTTGCCATGCGAACTCTACGAACTGTTCATGGCTTGGTACGAGATACTCCTACGTATTGCATCAGATCATACTCAGCGGGACCACCCGCCACAGATCTGCCGGCCTGGTCGTCATCAGGATTCAGGATTCGAAGAGCCCGCTAACTATTGTGACCAGGCTACGACTATTTGAGAGCTATTGATCTGTCCATCAGCATCTATCTTCCGAGAACGTGGTGTATCAGCCCGGCCCCCACACTGGTCAGAGCGATCAAAAGGATTGGCAACCCGGCCGATCGATGCAAGTGATCTCTGACTCTGCAGTTGAACCATTGGCTCGCGGTCGTACTGTCGTACTGTCATACTGAAGATAGCTGTACTCCGTAGGCTGCAAGGAGAACCAGCCCAGCTGTTTTTTGTTTTAGTACGGACCACCAAACGCTCTTTCAGGACAAGCACGGCGACTCTGCATATGGCCCCCGGATGCTACAGCCACACCTACGTAGCACGCACTCTATCAGTCAGTCTCTGAAGAGTATGCCGATCACATCGGCATGCCATCTACGGATAGTAACTCCGTACAAGAATTTTCGGCCCCTCGGCTTCATTCCACAGGTACTCCGTCCTACTTCATACATACGTCGAAGGCGTTGACACGATGTCTTCATTCGCCTCAGTGGAACCTCTATATCTATGATCTCCAAAACTAACCGATGCGAAGGATGGCCATGTGCCGAGCTCGTGCCCAAACAAGGGAAAGCCGGTCGAGCCGCATCCTGCAAGTTTCGCTCAGTGACAGGGACAAGCCGATATTGTGCTCAATAGCTGATCCTGAGGGCAACGGCCTACAGGATGCACTTTTTAAGTGCTGAATTAAAGGCTGTACTCCGTGCGTATTTGGTACCACCACGTAATATACAGTGATACACTGCCACATGGTGTTCACTCTGACAGCGTGTGGCGCTGCACGTGCACTCTGCAGACTATACTCAATAGTCTGACCGTTAGCTTTCTCTGAAATTCAGCTCTAATTGCTCCGTACTCCGTGCGATGGTGTAGGTAGTTTCGCATAATCTCGACACAGTTATTTTTCTTTCTCTTGGGTCCCGGCAGACCGGTAAGCCTTTTCGCGCCCATGGTTCACTCTCATTCTCCACGTGAACCACGAACCACTCCAACCAGTATTTCCAACTCTGGTACAAACCAGAAATTCGTACTACGTATACTCCAAAGTCGTACTAGTCAAAAACTCAATAATAACTAAGGCCATCCAAGGTTTACCATCTGCCGATCCAGCCCCAAAACCCAGTTTAACCCACCAACGCAAACCAATGAGACTACACTCACTACGGTCTAAATAGGTAAATACCCTCATGTTGGGAATTATAATTCAATTCGATTCCCATGGTTTTTTCCATGTGCTTTGTGTGCGGAGTAACTTGACTTTACTACATATGTACTACAGCCCTGCCACGCCAGTCCCGGCGCAGATCAATTCGTGATCAGGACTCTAGTGTAAACTCGTTTCGTTTTGTTCTGCGGATTACGTGTTTATGCTTTGTTTCTGGGGCTCGGAGGACGCCGTATGCAAGTACGGAGTATAATTACCTTAAAAAGAATAAAATAAAATGCTAAGCATCGCTAGTTCGCTCTCCACTATTGTCAATACTTACCCCTCTATTGAGATTATTCCTCGAGTCGAGAGAGTTAAAAAAGTCAGGCCGCCACGCACGGCACGGCACTGGCTAGACTAGGATGTTACTCTGTGGCTCAGTGATCGCCCTGATCGACAGATAAGTGGGCTCAAGGTTGCTGCTATTGCGACTTGCCGTGAACGCCTAGCCACGTAGGGAGTACTATTTTGTAAATAATGTGGATACTTCTTTTTGAAGTTGCTGTACGGAGTACGTGTCAACCACATGTGAAATTAGGGAGATTATTGAGTCGAGTGCGTTGTCAGATCAGGCCTCAGAGTCACAAACGTCAGTCCCACGTGCTTCGCAGATCTGTTTTTGTTCGGACTTTGTTGTGGTGCAGTAGTAGTAGTATCCGGACGTAGGTCGGTTATGGCCTGATGGGAAGCAAGGGATGAATTACTTACTGCATAGTATACCCCGTACTCCGTAGCATTGAATTCAAAAGATCACCTTCCGGGAATGGGAACCCGGCATATTCTGGAGGCCTGAGCTTTGTTGTTCTTGGGGATTTGTTGATGGGAGTGTGGCATGTGTCAGAGTAGGTAGGATGATAGATTCAAGAAGATATTTGAGGGTGATATTGTCTTTTTTGAGTAGAAGAGGTACATCAATGTGTCACATGCAATTTTTTGCACGTGGAAGCAGACAAATGTCAGAATAATACTGGAAGCCTACCGTACAGAATTTCCACTAGAGTGTCCTTTTTGGTGTAGTAGTACAAGAGTCTTACAGAATAAGCCTTTCAGTTGGCAGTTGGCCACTAGAACAACGTACGTTGAATTAACCCTAACCTCAAAGATCACTATCTGTCCACTCGTCTAGTTATTTACATATTGATGTACATATGCATGTATCAATTGGTATCTTAAACAAAATATTCACCCACGTTCATATTCCAATAGCCTAAAACATATAGTCATGGTATTAACTTTTAATTGTAAATATTAAACAATATAGCACTATAGAAAACCAGAAAAATGAATGCATTACTGCATTATTTTGGTATTCAGCCCGTTATATGATGATACCTCAAAATTGTTTCAGATATGACCAGCAAGGAAGGATGGCAACTCTCCAGGTTATCCATAACGTTTAGTCGATTTCAAATCTTCACACTGAACCTGTTTGAATCCCACCGCTAGAGTCAGTGTCCTTTTCTGACTGCTCATTCCTTACTCCACCAGACTCTGCGTCCTTTTCTGCTCGCTCGATTCTTCCTTCCTCTCGAGCAGCTAGCCCCAGGTATACCGCATCCACGCAAACCTGCACAAGAAACGCGAAGCCAGCCAAATAAAACGTGATGACTCCGTTCCATGCAAAGGGACCATGATATACAGTATGTGCCCCAGTCGCAAAAGAGAAACTGATTGGCACGAGGATATTGACGATCGCTAGTTCTTTGGGGAACAGTGGCTTCTTGCGTGTATCGACGATAATGGCATACGCAAAAGCAAAATTCTGCACCATGAATGTAGGCCAAGGCATAAATGTAACCAGCCACTGGAAGCATTGAGTATTAGTCATGACAGTAAAGACGCCATTATACATTGAAAATCAAGGGTATACTTACAAAAAAATCGTTCAACGCGTGGGTTATCTCTGCGGGCCGATCAGGACGATACGATGCAATAGCAAGAACTATCCCCGGTAGCATAAACGTTTAGACACCCGCCGCCGCTGAAGCCAGCTGAACCTGATGAATAATATACGGTATCTTTGGAACGCGCCGAATTTGGTAGGATATGGCAGCAGAGAAAGGTAAATAAAATCCCCCGGCTATCATGTTTATTGCGGCGCCCGCATGGATGCGTTTGGTATGGTCCTGATAAAACTGCGCAACTTTCTCAGCGCCCCAGGAAGGTTTTGGTGGGGGAATGAAATCTGCGATAGCGAACGAGACGACGAAAAATATGACAGCAGCTGAACCGCAGCAGGCGCTGTAGTATTGGATGGCGGTGTTGCTTAGAAACCAGGATCGAGACAGGGCTTCCGTCTTGTCTTCTAGCCAGCGAGTGAGACGCATATTGGTTTCAATAGTTACTTGAAGACTTTTGGCAAAAATATAGTTCAAGGTAAGTATCTAAGAAATCTGACAATCATATATGTCAAGTACTCGTTAGATAGATCATAACAACAGCATCCGAGATCTTGGGGTTAACAAAGTCTTATTTAAGACTTTTTTTTCTGTGTATACGTCCACCATATTCATGATATCGGAAAATCCCGTTCGCGGATTTTCGAAGTCGATTATAACAAGTTGTTAATGAGTGATACCTGTGCTTGAATAGCTCGGGACTCGGATTTCGGCAGTTACTTGCAGCAGACAATTTATTTGAGACAGATACCCCGGATTCCCCGCAAAAAATCGCCTACTGGAGCTCATTTTATGATTCAGTCTTGAATCCGGTTTGTGTATGCTGGATATAATATCCGAAACTAATAGGTCGGCATTTACCGAAAGGTGGTTAAGATGGCTGATTAAGGACAGGGCTGATCAATATGCAACTGTTTTAGCGGGGGTTGTGAAGATCATTGATGTTGTCATTTTTAATCGTCAGACTGTACTCTCGAGTTTTTTTGTCTTCTACCACCAGTTGACTCTAAAAAAACATTGAACCACGAATATCGCTGCCCCAATGAGCTCCACAGCGCCTTTTCAAAGGGCTTACATATATCTATCCAGGTGCTATATATACTAGATAATAGCTACCATATTTTGAAATGTTCAGATGTTTACATGTATATTAACAATTGAAGCCACAATGTTAAGCACTCAGCGCATATCACTTGACGACAAATAAATGTGATACTGATCTTAGTTCGTCAATTGCTACATGTAAAATGTAGATACCAGAAGTAGACACCTGGAAGTCGCATGTTCTTTGTTGACCCCGCATTTGCGTCGAACAAGGTCGTCAGGAACATCACATCAGTGGCCCGAGGATTAGGTCAAGCAGAGGCTCGAAAAACTGAATTGAGAAGCTTCCAAGGTTAAGTACAGGATTTATGGGGGGATCGCTTATAAAAGGTGTCTTCTTTGTTCGCTTCCACGTGACTGCACGTGCGGTCAGGCTGAGGCATATATGACAACAATCTGCACGTGTCCAAAGCTGACCTCCAACCGTTGAAAACTGGACTTTACTTTCAACGTCAAGATCACACGACCATTTAGAGCTTGTATTAAATATTTGTGTTGCAATGAATGACACCGGCCTGTTGCCAGAGATATGGTACCTTGTGTTCCAGTCTGCAAGTCTTATATCAACTAGAACTCTCCCGTCGAATCAAAGTCTAATTATACTGCCAGCTACCATCCACTGATCTCAAAAACATATGTGCGGTATCCAAGTCATTCGAGGCTCTTGCTATCCCACTATTATATCGATCAATCAGATTTTCCGGCAAGAATTGGTACAAACTCCCCGATAGCAAGGGTGTTAAAGACCAAGACGAGGCAGATGACCTCTCCTTTGGTCTTTTTTGTCGACTGCTTGACGATCGAAATGAAAGCTTGAGACTTCTTATACGAGATATCACGGTGGATTCTCCTCCAAACGAGTCTCGGCATTTCTATAATCGTCACGGTACAGAATCCCCTCCGCATAATTTTGTTCGCCTTCTGAAGAAGCTACCGAACCTAGAGAACCTCTAGTAAGATAAAAGGCACCTTTCTACTAAACTATAAGCTCCATAGACTTACATACTTTTCTATAGCTTCAAATTTGCTGTTCCAATGTCAACGAACTTTGTTGATGCGCTACTAAGCCATCCAAATTATCCATGCCTGCACTTACTAGGGGAAGACGGCAGGAGACATTTGAAAGACAGTTTCCCTTTCGTACGGGCGCTTAATATCGCAGTAAACCTTCACGACATTCAGTATAGCCGTCGAGAGCCATTCACGCCACAGAGATTGGCACTGCACGAATTGTTTGCCGTTTATCCCAGCCTTGAAAACTTATCAGTCTCGGTCAATTTGCTGAAAGGAGGATGTGTGATGGGAGGACCCGACTCTCCCACAATTTTCATACCCCTTAAGTTATCTCGGGATGAAAAGTTTCCTCCTTTGAGAGCTCTTTCTTTGAGTGGGTATAACATCCGTGAAGAGGAAAGGACTATATGGGAACAGAAATTTCCTTGGCAAAATCTACAATCACTCAGTCTAGGGGTCCAGCATTGTAGAGGATTTCTTGAGTTAGCGACTGGCCAAGTACAGAACTTGAGGGAACTGGAGATTAAAAGTTACGGCTGGGACAATCAACTGAAGACCCATCTGGATACCTTTCTATCCTCGTTTGATACCTTAAAAAGCCTGATCACAAAGGGGTGCCTCCCGTCAATATCTGCCGTGACTAACCATCCTGGCTTGACTTCTCTGACTTTGCATGCTATTGAGCAAGAAAATCAAGAGAGACAAACTCTAGATGCAGAAGCCATAGAGGAGTTGGCTCAAAAATGCCAGAAGCTGACGACTCTAGAGATTGACATGAACCGAAATCATGGCTGGGTAAGTTATCCAATTCAATATCTTACCCAGTACTAAACGATTTTTAGCCCGAAGAAATCATCAAACCCATTGCAACAGGCTTTAAAAGACTTCGCCGATTGTCCATACACGTCGCACTGGGAATTTCAGAAACTTGCGCTTTAGTTGAGACGCGCCTCAAACAGCGCTCAACACACGATGATGTGTCGAATCCCAAGCAAGACTCACCAGAGATTGAAGACTCCGATTTTCTTCACCTATATGATTTCCACGAAAGTTTCAACTCTGTTTTGACAGAACAGACTGTGCTGGACTTTGCAGAACGCATTACTTGTTATCGAAGCTTGTCACTCTTGGAGAAGATAGAATTGAAGACTGGTGAACGATTGCGCTGGTTTCCGCAGTGGCGTCCTGATTGGGCCAACCAGGAAGATTACTGCTCTAAAATATTTGAAATAAAATGTCAAGAAAACGGACAGCCTGAGATCAAGGAGGTGGAGAATTATAACATTCGGGAGAGAAAATGGAGAGAAAAGCATTCTCAGGCCATTGGGAGCAATGACAGCGAATCATCAAAGACGCCGCGGATCAGCAGAGCTCCTCGCATATATAAAGGAGTCCATAAATCTTCGTGAATCTCACGTTGAAATATAAATTGATTTCATTTTTTGAAATCTATTGAGATACAATCATCACTGTTGAATATGTGTATACCTCTGCATTGTTCTTCATTGATCTCACCGAACTCTCGATTCAAAGGTTTTGTTTTTCTACTCTACAAACGAGAATGGATTTCAACAAGTTATACTAGATTATCAAGGCAATTTGGTTGGTTATAAATTCGCCATGTAAATGTTTTGTCCACTACCTATTTACCCAACTCAGACCAGATACTATTCAAATATGCAATGCCCTCCTTTCGCCAGGTGTCGGCTTCTGGGTGACTAGTCGCATTAGTCTCAAAGACAAAGTCCTGCCCGTATCCATCCTTGTCGAGCTTGTACACTGGCCAGTGCGGGATTCCTTGAACTGTGATGCGTCAGCTAGATTTCCATACCCTCTGCAAAGTAAGCTCACCTCCATGATTATTCGGATCCAAATCATGCACAAAACTGACCCAGCTCCGACTCATCAACTTGGCCAAAGCAGAAAAACTCTCAGGTTCATTTCCAAAAGGGTCGGGTTCCGCATAGTATCCCACTCCGTTGGTGTTGTCGAATACAAAGGCAACTTCCATAAAGTGACCAGAACCCTGAATACTGGTCATGCCGTTGACCAGCACATTAAAATGATAAGCGTAGCTGGGTACACCTTCCCTGGCCCATGTCTGAGATGAGAGACGTCTGCATGCGTGCATCACATAATCCCCAACAACCGCTGCTGAGCGTTTGTACTGAAGACCTGGGGTTGGATAGTCAGGCCGGCCCTTGTAAGTTGCAGGGATACCCAATTCTGGGACATCGGGATAAAGTTCCAACAGCCGTTTCACTGATTTCTGAGAAAACCCCTCGCCAAGGAGAACAGCTTCCAAATCGCTGTCGTTGTTAATCCCCGTCGGCGAAAACGACGCTCCTTCGTCAAAGTTCGTGCCGATTAGATACGGCACATGCACGAAATTGCCCCGGGCGAGCTGCTCAGATGCCGGACCGGCGATTATGTCGCCATCGGTGTATGGCATTGAGGACGCAGATGTATTAAACGCGGTATTCAGCTTCTCAAACGGCGCCTGGCGAAGACACTCTAAAGTATCTTTGGCAGACTCACAGCCAGCCGTCGCAACAGCTGCATCATAGTACTCCTGCGCCACCGTTGCATTATACACACCAGCCAACGAAATCGGCCCTCCACTCTCCGATATAGCAGCGCGGAAAAGATTGTCATCTCGACCATTGTAAGCAGTCAAATGAATCCCAACACTGCCAGCTCCCGCAGACTCGCCCCAGATACTAACCTTTCGGGGATCGCCGCCAAAGGCTGCAATGTTCTCTTGGATCCAGTGCAGCGCGAGACGCTGGTCATGGATGCCGATGTTTGTGGCGCCTGCGTCGCGGATCTCCTGCCCATCGATAAAGCCCCAGCCGCTGAGTCGGTAGGCGATTGCGGCGCCGATGATGGGTTTGCCAATCTCGACAGAGTTTTGCACGATGAAGGAGAGGTTGTATCTTTGGTCCGGCGTTCCGCCTTCTGTGTATCCTCCGCTGGGCTTGTTAGTCTATATCAACTGATATATTTGTAAAATATGGTGTAAACTCACCCGTGAATCCAAACTGCCACCGGCAGACTTTCATTATCGTACCCTGCAGGACGAATCACATTGAGAGCCAAACAGTCCTCAGACAGCGGATATGGCCAATCATCGCTCTATGTCTTGTCAGCTTTGAACTAGCAGAATTGATATAGAGACGTCAAAGCCTACTCCATAGCCAACGCATTCCGGATAATACTCCGTGGCTTTCTTCACCCCTTCCCATGAGGTATTCAAGGATACAGGCTGGTGAAATCTAAGCGAGCCCAAAGGTGGCTGCGCAAAGGGGATACCCAGGAAAAAGTCCTGGTCATAGGTACTACTGAAAACCCCTTCGTACGTGCCATTTTTGACTGAAACAGTGGGACCAGTTGCTGCTGCAGTGGTAGAGCAGCATCCTAGCAAAAACACAAAGCCTGACAATGCAATAAAGGGTTTGTGGAAAGTCATCATTGCTTGATTCTGCTTTTCGGTTCTGGCTTTCAGGGCAAGCCCGCAGATCTCACAATACGAAACAAAAGCATGACCGAGCCAAACAAGGTGCCAGGCCCTCTTCTATATAAGCATTGAAACAAGAAATAGTTGACATTGTAGAAGCGGGGGAGTCCTGAGTCCTCATCAGCCGGATTGCGCAAGCAAGAAGCAACGACGACTGCCGATCACTGCATCCACAACCCTGTATTTCGCTGACATTATTGGGAGAATATGACTTGCTTTACTTCTACTATAGATAACGCACCAATCAGGAGCTGTAAACCAATAGGCTAGTATATAACGGTGCCTGCTTGTTTTTATCCGGCTTGTTACATTTTTGCGGGGCCCCATCTTGCCCAATTTCCGAGTTGATGTGGGGAAGAAACAGCAAATACCGAGCTCAAATGCCGCTTCTTGGATTTAATAATGATGATGAGTAAAAAAAGATGGGGTTTGTGGAGTGGTGTATGGTTTTGCTTGACTTAAAACGTTGTAGGATGTGGGGCTACAGTAAACAGTGTCGTCCATATCTAAATGTCACTACTTTTAAGATTGTGCCCGGCTCGAGACATGGATTGGGATGATACTTAAATGCGTAATTCCAAATTGTCTGGACTTAGTATCTTCGAGTTCTACCATACGGTTTGATCTTCGCTTTGAAGATTGTGAGAATGGGGTTTGGTAGTACTGAGAAAATCTCGGAGCTCACTCCGGAAACAAATCCTAGAGCATTAGTGCCCTGGAATACGTGGAATCCCATGTTAACTCCGCATTTTATCGCCCTCTTCTCGGCATCTTGCCCATCTTTTCCCTGTATACCAAGAGAGATATGTCAGGGTTAGGGACTGGCTACCTCTAGCAAAGATGGAAGTGTCTGTAGCAAATCCCTAGGGTTATGTACCGATTTTGGAGATTACTGATATTCGGCAGTTCTGCATCGAGGCCGTCTCTTGTTGGACTCGGCTTAGCTAGTCCATCTTTTGCTAGTTCGTAGCGTTTCGCATAATAGTTCTGTTCGAACGAAATAAAGTATAGGCCGATGGGATAAACTACAGTCCAGTGCCCATGACTTATCATAATTACGGTGGCTTGTCAAATGTAGGGCATAGCATTCAGGCCTGAGGTCGCCCAGAAGTTGCCCAGGGCACGTTCGGGGAAGACTTGTCTGAAGGAGAAAAGCTTAGCTACTTGAGTAACCCTTACCGCTAGATCTCTCTGCCATCTATATGAGCTATATCAACGGGATCTGGCAAATTATTTGCCTTAGCTTCGCGGCAGTACTGAACAATCCGCTTCCCAGTCTCAGAATAGAGTAAGTACTGTTGGTACCGTGTATACCATAAGTTTACTTCCAGGCTGTTATTAAAGTGGTGAGGTTATCGTAAACAAGAATTGAGGCATCAACATAGTTAAAAGTTCTGGTGAAGAAGTGATAAGGAGTGATAAGAGTGATACACCGGAGCCAGAATGGGAGTCCAGAGGCCGCGCCTTACCCCAACCGGCTAGGGTGGCGCTTACCTAAGGAGCTCTTCCCGGAAGTCGGCGACGATTGTCCCCAACAACAATCTTTCCTTCTCAGCTCTCTGCTCTCAATCCACCTCCAATTGCTCTCTCCTCCACAGCCATGCTTTCAAGAACGTTGTGGGCGCGCCAGGCTGCGCCTCTGAGGCGTCAGGCAGCTTTCGTTGCTCGCCGCTCTGTCACCACCGATGCTGCTTCTGCGCATGCTGAAAATATCCCCCAGGTGAGCCAACAATTTTTCAGACTTGCCAGCAACGCTCGATAAGACAAGAACAGTGACTGACGTTGATTCATTTTGCAGGAGGATGACAAGCCATTCACAGTCAGACTCTCTGATGAGAGTTTCGAGACATACGAGCTCGACCCACCCCCCTACACCTTGGAGACGACCAAGAAGGAGCTGAAGCAGATGTACTATGACATGGTTGCGACCAGGTACGAACTGTTGGACGTGTTTAAGAAGGCTATATACTCACGGTTACGACTCTAGGCGAATGGAAATGGCTGCCGACCGTCTGTACAAGGAGAAGAAGATCCGTGGTTTCTGCCACTTGTCGACTGGTCAAGAAGCCGTCGCTGTCGGTATCGAGCACGCCATTACCCCCCAGGACAAGCTTATCACCGCTTATCGTTGCCACGGTTTTGCTCTGATGCGTGGTGGTACCGTCAAGTCCATCATTGGAGAGCTTCTTGGTCGCCGTGAGGGTATCGCATACGGCAAGGGAGGTTCCATGCACATGTTCGCCCCCAATTTCTTTGGTGGAAACGGTATTGTCGGTGCTCAGGTCCCTGTCGGTGCTGGTCTCGCCTTTGCCCAGCAATACACCGAAGAGAAGACCTGCTCAATCGCCCTCTACGGTGACGGTGCCTCCAACCAGGGTCAGGTTTTCGAAGCCTTCAACATGGCCAAGCTCTGGAACCTGCCAGTTCTCTTTGGCTGCGAGAGTACGTTTTGATTTTCTGATGACTTTTGGCATTTTCTGACATGGATTAGACAACAAGTATGGTATGGGTACCTCGGCCGCCCGTTCCTCCGCTCTCACAGACTACTACAAGCGCGGACAGTACATCCCCGGTATCAAGGTCAACGGTATGGACGTCCTGGCCATCAAGGCCGCCGTCCAGTACGGCCGCGAATACGCCATTTCCGGCAAGGGTCCTCTTGTCTACGAATACGTCACCTACCGCTACGGTGGTCACTCCATGTCCGACCCCGGTACCACATACCGTTCCCGTGAGGAAATCCAGCGCATGCGCAGCACCCACGACGCCATTGCCGGTCTCAAGCAGAAGCTCCTCGACTGGTCTGTTGTCTCTGAGGAGGAACTCAAGGCCATTGACAAGGAGGCTCGCTCGTTTGTCGACGAGGAAGTCGCCATTGCCGAGAAGATGGCCGTCCCCGAGGCCAACAACCGCATCCTGTTCGAAGACATCTTTGTCCGTGGCAGCGAGCCTCTCTGGATGAGAGGTCGCACTGTCGACGAGACCTTCTACTACTAGATTTTCTTTCTTTTTTGGTATTGGTTGCTGGAGTAATGTATAAGACAAGCTTTCTCTACACACAAAAAAGTAAGACATTCTGGTGGAAGAGAAAGCATGGTGGATGGAGCCTGAGCCTCTTTTTAACCTTTTCATTTGTTCTTTTACTTCCATATTCGACATGTGTAATTTAGCTCAACGCACGCCCTTATAAATTTTAAGACTATGAACAGTATTCGTTTATTGTGTAGAAAAAGTAACACTAGACGGTTATTATTAAACATTTCTTTGTTCATGTATTCCCTTAAATTAACATTGGTATCATGCTAGGAACTAACAGTGAAAATCAATACAACAAATGTACATACCGTATGGCTACTCTTGACTATTATCCCTGCCCGGTTCCTGCCTTAACATATCCATAATCATCTCCTGAGTCTGCTCCATAGAGTCTAATCTCTCGGAAAACGACTCTCGGATGTTCTGCAGTTCAGCCACGAAATCCCGCTGCATTTCTTTTTTGAGTTCGTTTTTGAGCGCGGAGATATGGGATGCTGTGAATTGTTGCGAAGCAGCAGTAGTAGCAGCGGCAGTAGTGGATGTATTGATGCCGTTAGAAGGGCTGCGAGGAGAATATACTGCGTTGGTGGTTTCGTCCGCTAGCTGTTCAGCTGCAGGAGACTTTTCTGTCGCTGTTGGTGCTGGTGTTTCTTCAGAAGTATTGTTGTTATTGTTGCTGCTGTGTTCAGAAGAAGCCTTGGCTAGACTGTCGTTAAGGGCATTTACAAATGCAGCGGCAATGGGCGATGTGTCGGTGGTTTCAGCGGGAGCTTGTCCCAGAGACTTGTTGAGTTTGGACAGTATTTCCAGGACAGCTGTTGTCATGGGTGATTCAGAAGGCTTTTTGACGGCGCTCGCCAGCGAGGCGGCAATGGGCGAATTTAAGTTGTCGGTGCCTGTGGCAGCGGCTTGCTCTAGATATTTGTTGAGAGAGGAGAGTGTTTGCAGGACAGCTGTTGTCACTGTTGCTTCCGAATGGCTGCCGTCAGAAGCTGCACTTTCGACAACGCGTGACAATGGGCGGTGTGCAGCAGCAGCAGGAGGAGGAAGGTGAGAGGGTTGTGGCTGCGGCGGTGGTGGTCTCATAGTTTGTGGAGGATAAGGAATTGGTGCAGCTGACTGAGGTGTCTGTGGTCCATTATGTGGTGGTTTGAACATTGTATCGTACCCAGCAGGCATCTTCACTCCCGGCGGAGTATAAAACTGAGGCGGTGGGATTGGCGAAGCAGCAGCAGCAGCGGGTGTCCATCTCTGTGCCGATACATGCCATGGAACAACTCCCGGCGGTGTTGCAAGTTGAGTTCTTGTTGATTGTGCTGCAGCTGCAGCTGTAGTTGGAGAAATTTTCCTCTTCTTTGCCGACGCAGCTCGCGAGTCACGAACCTCGATACGCCGTTTCTCCGAGGCCTCAAATTTGGTCCATACGGGTATGAATTCGTCGACAACTTTACACAGATCATCGGGGTATTGCTCTCTGGTATTATTATTCTCTTCGTCGGACCGCTGCTTGACGCGCTGCTTGGTGACTTGCTCGACCTTGCGACGCACTGAATGCCACGAGTATGGACCGTTGATTTCGCGGCAGAATTCCTCGGTCACGATTCGCCACCATTCACACAGTTTGCTGCGTTCGCCAAAAGTGGATTTGTATTTGTTGCAGATCTCGAATAGCAGCACTTGTTCTTTAAAGTTGAGCCGTTTGCCGTAGTATGTACGGTTTGCCTCGAGAATCACATGGTGCTGTGAACTGCCAGGGGGAGCTGGGAGACCAGAGGGGGAAGCAGATGGTGTAGTGACAAGGCCGTTACTAGTATTGTTGTCGTTGTCGTTGTCATTATTGGTATTGGTATTCCCATCATCGGCCGAAGTAGATGCAGGTTTGTCCTGGATGACGACGGCATGCTGGATATCACCACCTTCAGACACATCGCCATCTTCATCCTCGTCATCTCTCTCCTCGTCGCCATCAGTCTGGCTAGCCCGCTCGTCACCGGGGGCATCTGACGTGGTCGTATCAACATCAGGATTAATATTATTGTGGTTGTTATTATCATCATCGTCAACATCAACAACTTCAGAAGACATACTTGATGTCTTTTGCTGCGTTCCAGAGGATGCTGTTTCCTTGGATCGATTATTTCGTTGAAAGAAAGATGACGCGCGCCACCGCAGTCCAGTACTGCTTCCCTGAGGAGCCTCTTGCTGTGGTTGCTGTTGCTGCGGATCGTCTGCTGCAGGGGCTTTACCCATGATGCTGGATTTCCCTTCGCCTTGCCAGGGGAACATGTCCTTTTTGCCTCTCTCTCTCTTGATTTTTATTTTTCTTCCTGCAATATGTCCTTGGGAAAAAAAAAAACCCCCCCAAGTTCTGGTGTTGAAAGTGCGCACTTTGAAAAAAGTTCGTATATTTGCAGTACATCAAAGGAATAGGATGAAATGAAAAAAAATCGCGCGGGTGAAAATAAATCTCAAGTGGGTCTTTCAGAAGGATATTTTCACGCGTGTTATTGGCTGAATCCTCGTTGCTGTTGCAATTTCAAAGGCTTGGCATGGCAGGAATTGTTGCGGAAAATTACGGGTGATACGGTGGTTCGTAAATGGCAATACGCATAGTAATTATTGCACTGCAAGCTAATCTTTCCCGTAGATTATTATAATTAAATATTCGTCGATATTAATTGATAACTTGTTCCATTTTTATACAGTGTAGGTAAGCCTCATATAGTCCCAACGCCGGAAAAGCAGCAAGACTCGAAAAAAAAAAAACTCGCTCTCGAATGCATCTATCTCAGACGAAAGTCCATGCAGGAGCGGAGGAAAAAGGCAGAGAATAATGGCCTCAATAATACAGTAATACAGAGAGGAAATCCCACAAAATCTAGATGGTACATTATGTGAAGCATACGTTGTTCACCTTCTCCGGAGATACCATGCAAATGCTGGGGTCTGGATGCTGTCGCCAAAGGGACTGGGGACCTCTGAAAAGCCCGGGCGAGCAACGGGGTGACGTAGATAAACGGCAGCGCAGATTTTGTGGTGCACCTCGAGGTATCGAGGCACAAATGCAAACGCGGCCATATAGTCTCGCGGTCGCCAGGGCGTGGCATAGGGTTTGCTGGAATCAATCGGGTTGTCGCGCATTTGCGCCAGCGCCTGCTTCAAAATACTGACTTCTTCTTGCGATAACTGCGAAGTATCCAGGGACTCGGGGTCTTCGGTAGCTTTATCGAATGCTTCCCTTAACTGGTCGCTGGCGGCATTGTCGGACGTCGCTGTGGTGGTAGATTCGGAAGTAACTGGGGCTGCTTTTTGTTCACCCTTGATCTTTGCCGGGGCCACCTTGGCTTTCAGCCGACTGAGGAGTTCCGAAAATTGGGATTCGAGACTGTCTGTTAAAACCGTACTCGTGGCGGATTTAGAAAGCACGCTGCGGACCGACTTCTGAAACGAGCGAAGCTCCTGTTTCTTCTTTGCTGGAAGGACACTCTTTTCTCGCGACATGATAGTTTTTGCTTTGGTGAGGAGATTCTTCAAAGACTCCTTGGCGTTTTCACCCTCCTCCTCTTTTGTCACTTCATCCGTTTTCGTGTCTTCTGTGACTTCCTTGGTTTCGTCACCGGCTTTCGCAGCCTTCTTCGCAAGACGTCCTTCTCGGCGCTCGGCTTTATTCTTGGGGGCTCCTGTAGCGAACATGACACGTTCAGGCTCTACCTGAAAGAGATCGCCAGGATTCAGGAGATAACCAGGGAGTCGCATCTAGATAAGACCATCAGTTAAAAAAAGCCCCATTGTTAAATCAAAATTATAAAGTACCTTCTTCCCATTGACAGTAACAGCGCCGTGCACGACAAACTGCCGTGCCTGTCGGGTGCTGCTCGCCAACAGAGCTCTGAAGATAGCAACATCTAACCGCCGCTCCATAGGAGCAAAAGTCATCTGTGTGTAGGGTGTCCGCGGCACAGGACGGCTTTTTCCCAGCCCAGAACCACGTCCGGCGGAAATCGTGGAGCCGTCGTCCATGGCAAGTGTGCGAGGGTTCATGGGCACGACGCTGCGCAGACGGCGCGAGAACATGCGAGTCCATTGACTCTCGCGGATCTGCTCACCGTGATATGCTCGAGATATGGATTTGGCGGCCCATTTCTGCTGAAAAAAGGTCCTAGTCGCGGTTGGTGGTTGGCGATATCGGTGCAGGTTATACAGATTGTATTTGCTCCATGACTGGCGGATTTTCTGTATCAAATGCAAGTCAGTGACGAATGCTCAGGGGGGGGGGGCGCAAACAGTCCCAAAAGCAGGAATTACAACGGAAATGTACTCACGGCCTTGCTCAAAGGGGTGGTGGCCCTGTTCCTCATGGTGGCAGCAGCAATTGGCGTGCAGCGTGGCTCTCTCTCTCTCTCTCTCTCTGCGGCTTCCGCGGACCTTTCCAAATCTTCAAACACAAAGTTGTCTCCGGCAGGTCACGTGCCCTGGCACCAGTTCTGTTTGCACTGTTTACATGCTTTGCATTGTTTGCATGTTTGCCTGCCACTAGCGCGATCCCGGAGAGCATAAATAGCGCGTCCTCCCGCCATCCTTTCCTCTTCTTTTTCTCTTTCTTTTCTTCATACTTACCTTGTTTGGGTGGCTGCGATCATGAAGGCGGTCCACCACAAGTTGGTCCCTGCATTGCACATCGCGGAGGACTGTCTTGTCCAACGGCCTTCGGGTCTTTGGCAGGCGTATTCTTTGGCTCCCTCCACTCTGTGGAACTATCTTTTCATCAACACCTTGGCCTGGCGCGAGGGTTTGGAGAAGGGATTATAAAATGTACGCAATAAGTTGGTAGAATTGTAGTTACAAAAGATGGTAGGGACTACTACACGCGGTGATTATTTGATACCGTACGATGAATGTCATTCAAGTTTTATTCCTGTCATCACAACAAACCACACATCAAACGCCCAAGGCGACATGTTCAAATACTCAGCGTATCTTATTTAAACTTGTTCATCTGTGTGAAACAGGACATTATTGCAAGCATGGAAGCATGCTATCTCGGTCACAGAGTGCAGGCTGGCTGGCCTCTACTCTACACGTACACTAGAGGGTCTAAACTGACTCATGTCGTCTCGGAGTATTATTATCATGAGGCTTGAATTTAACTTCTGTTCCTTGCGGACGACGTCACCTGACTATTTGTTATCACAACGCAAGGCTGAGCTGAAGCCGCCTGTCTTTCCCAGCCGTCGTTGACCACAAGCCCACCAATATTGCCAAGGGCTCTATATAACCCTGTCAAATTGGCTGTTAGCTCTACATGCCGAATAACAAGATTCGTCTGCTCGCACTAGATGGCGGCGGCGTACGCGGGCTTTCGTCGCTGATGATCCTCCAGCAGCTGATGTGGACAGTCAACGGATCGTCCCTCAAGCCATGCGAGTTTTTCGACATGATAGGGGGGACGAGCACGGGAGGGTAATTAATGTCATTCAGAATCCTACTTTGCTTGAATTGGACGTACTAAATTCTTCAATAGGCTCATCGCCATCATGCTAGGTCGGTTACGGATGTCTGTTGAAGAATGTATCAACGCCTACACCGCATTGTCCGACCAGATTTTTGAGAAAAAGCAACACAGAGTCTCAGTCAAGGGAGATTTACAAGGGAGGTTCGACACAGCAGCGCTTGAGCGGGCTCTGAAACAAATCTTGCGCCAGCAAGGTCATAGCGAGGATGCGCTACTTCAAGACACTGCAGAGGATTCTTGTAAAGTGTAGGTGCTGGTTGTCATCTGGCCGTGTTTTTCTGGCGGCTGCATTTAATTCTGTCACATAGATTTGTCTGTGCAACCAGCAAGATTACGAGTGACATCGTGTGCTTGACAAGCTACCGGTCTCCGCGCGGTGGGAATCGTTTGTTTACCTCGACTCGCATATGGGAGGCCTGTCGGGCCACATCAGCTGCCACATCGTTCTTCAGTCCGATTTCCATCGGCCCGCACAAGGAGACCTTTGTGGATGGAGCGCTGGGAGCCAACAACCCTGTGTACGCGCTGTGGAATCAGGCTCAGGATGTGTGGGGCGTGGATCACTTGCAGAAAAACCTCGAGTGTATTGTTTCCATCGGGACAGGGATTCCAAGCTTGAGGCCATTTCGTGATGATATAACGAATATTGGACCGATGCTTGTTTCACTTGCGACGGAGACGGAAAAGACGGCCGAGCAATTCAGCCGTGATAAAGCGTCACTGGGAGATGAAGGACGATACTACCGCTTCAATGTTTCTCATGGGCTGGAAGATGTTGGCCTCGAAGAATCAAAAAGGATCGCCGAGATTGCAGCGTCGACAGATCGGTATCTTGAGTCTCAAGAGGTCTTTAAGAAAATGGAGCGGTTCGCATATCATGTATCTGGACAGGTATGTTAGCCAGTACATGCTTTTGTACAAGACATCAGCTGATCATTTCGATTGCAGGGGCCCGGCTCCAGCCGACTTGCACCCAGTATTCTCAGTATCGAAGGAGTTTCCATCAGAAGTTCTGTTTCGCTAGACCCTGTCAACCTTACGACGAGCGTCCTTGCATCAGCTGCCCGAGCTGCAGATACATTGCGTGCTAGTCGAACACAAGCGGCGCGATTGAGAATCCCAGATCTCTTTCTTACTTCCTTATACGCCGAATGTGCAGCTATCCGCGTTAGCCTCCATCAGATTGATAGTTTGATCAACAATGTCGACGGTCAAAATACTCTGTTGAGTCGTTTCGAAGCGTTCGTCGTGGAAGAATACGTCGGCGTGCTTCAGGCTTGCAACTTCTCCTTTTCAATCCTCAACAGGCTGATGGAAACGCTTGGGTTCCAGGAAATCAAGCATCTGGATCAAGCTACGCTGACATCAAAAATTAAATCTTTATCGAGTCATACGCAGATAGATATGACCATTCAGAGTATAGCCGGCCTGACTCGCGCTATGAATGTCCTATTCATGGCCTTTCAATCGTACGAGATATTACCCCTGCTAACATATTATCGCAATTCGCTAATGACTTTTCAGAGAGACGGCAATTAAAGCCTCTGAAATCATGACAAGGACAGACACAATGAAAATTCTTGAAAAAGCCTCTGATGACTCTGTATCTCTGCACGAGTCTTTGAAGAGACAGTCAACTATTGTGGAGAGTTTTGAGACTGACTCTGGCTTTGGAAGCGACGCCTTTACATTTGACGATATTCTTATCAACACCACGATATACCGAAGAGCTTACGCCAGACAAGTCGGTCAATCCGGGCAAAATGAATTTCAGCATCCTAGCCAAGATTACACTGCGCAAGTGAACCAAGCAGCAAATATTTTGCCCGCCTCACAGATTGACTCCAGCAGTGCAACAGTACCCGAGGAGTCAGTCCCTATTAAGCAGATACAGGCTTCTGGGTACATCGACACTACTCCTCCAAACGGATCAATCAATAGTGATATATCATATGATCCTAGCCCCTACTGGCCTCAAATGCGTGGACGTCCAGATGCATCTTCCCTCGTTACTGGCAGACAGCCAACTCTTCAAGAAGTCCTCTCACGCCGAGCCACAGGGCCCTACGACTTGTTTCAATTCTACTTATACATGCGAGATATTAAACGCTGTGTGGACTATCTTGATTGCTGGTAAGCAGCGAACCCAATAATTCCCCCTTGGAATATCATCCAACTAACCAAGTCCCCCCGGCAGGCTCGACATCCAACAGCATTTGTCACTTTGCGGACACTACTCAAGCGACGAGAATTACGGTGCCGTAGAGTTCAGCGATATCCGAGTCAGCGCCGACAGGATTCTTTACAAGTACCTCCTCCCCGGATCCGAGCGTGAAATTACGCTTCCGCACAGCATCACCGATCCTGTAATCACCCAGAGTGAGAAAGAGAGTGGGGCTGATCCCGCAAAATTTGCGCCCATGCTGGACTATATTTTTCAGGCCCTGGAACGGGATGCTTTTCCGGGGTTTTTGAACCTGCGTAGGCCTGTGTTTCGCGTGTTTAGCAGGTCAAGGCGTCTGGGGACTCTGGTGAATAAGTGGTCTAATATTCCGGAATGATTATAAAAATTTTTCTTCGTATCAAACGTCAACTGGTATCTATTCAAGTCGTTAACAGGGAGCTGAGTCACTATCTGGTTTTGTCAAACATGAATTGATATAGACGGTGTAGAAGGCATGATAAGATTTGCCTCGTTCATCTATACTAGTCAGGCCACTGACAAGAGTCTTCGTATGATTATATTTGACTATATTATATTTAATTCACATTTAAAATTGTTCATGACTGTCAACTAATCTGCGAAGCTTCCCTGCCACTCAAAAAAGCCGACTGGTTCGGAAAAGCCTCAAAAAGAGCCTCTGCTTCCTCAGGACTCATGTCTTCCTCTTCTAGTAACTGACGCGCCATCTCCATCGTTTCCTCTGATATACCCGACTCTAAAAATTGCCCTTCGCTAAAAGCTAGCCGCGACAGGACAAGTCGATGCTTTTGTCTCGCGCCGCTCAGTCGCGATAATCCGCGCGTGAGATCCTGGCCACCGCCCTTGCGGATCAGTTCGTATATCAGATGCATTTCCCGGTTGACAAGTGCTGTTCGCAGATTATGCTCTGGTCGCAGAGTGTATAAACAGTCCATGTCTTCGTACATTCTGCGGAAAAGGCGTGGAAGGACAAGTTCGTGGGAGAGAATCACGTTCTGGCCAGGACCCTTTTCGATGTCTGAGTTGTAGAATGTTAACATCTCTAGGAAAGACAGAATGTCCAGGTGCATCTGGCAAATTTGTGAGGGTAGGTACTCTTCAGCACCTTCGTCTGGGTTCACACGCTCGGCGAGCAGGCTTGTTGCGCGTTCAATAAAGTGCTGCTCGACCTGCCTCTGCTCTGCTTCGGAGGGTTGGATAGTCCCGAACGCACCCGGGCGGAGACTAGTCGATAATATTCTTAGGATGAGAATGATATCCTGTAAAGGTTGGTGGGCATTTAAGGACATCAACAATATGTCGAAATGCACGTTCCCCCAGAGCGCCTCGTACGATTCGTCATCCTGTTGGCATGCCAGTGCCAAGAGATACAGTATCTCCAGAGCCTTGGTAGAGTCGACTTTTCCTTCCAGCAAGTTACGTGGCGTTCTTCGGCTTTCGCCTTTGGTTTTTGACGAGACCGGTGAATGCTCAAATCGAGGAACGGCGTTGACCAAGACCGAGTTTTGAATGGCCAGAGTAAGATGGCTGGCAAGCTTCGGGCCAATCTTATATAAGTCTAGTAATAGTATGAATTCAATAGAAGCCATGAATAATGGTACTGGTTCATAAAACTTTTCTGTCAAGGCACGCTTCCACAGATCAACCAGGCAAATTGCGTAATTCACAGCGTAGTTGGCTGATGTTGCACGCATCTTCTCTAGCACGATAGAGGATATCATTTTTGTGGGATCCGAAGGAAACGCCATGCGGGTCATCACTTGCAGATCAGGCTCTGTATTAGGGGGCGTTTTGTGATTTAGGATCCGTGACATATAGCGCACACTGGAGGAGTCGTCTCTCTCCAGCATTTTGGTCTTGTTAGTGGTCTCATTGTCCAAAGACAGACTGCCAGCTTCGACAGATAGATTGTTTGCCGGACTTAGCTGAAGAGAAGGCATTGGCACCGGAGCATCGCTAGCCTTTCTTTTCCGCTTCCCATGTGCAGAAGGTGTTCCTCTTTTCGATCGTCCGCCAGATGATTTAGTAGGGGACGCCATTCCGATCTCATCGTCATCGAACCCATCTCGATAAGGCAGTGTGCGCTGCTTCCGAGGAGTCGAAGGTGCTTTGTCTTCAACTTGTTTTCTGGCTCGCAAATTGTTCACTCGCAGCGTTTCACCCCGTAACTCATCTCGAAGGAACAAGTTTTCTGTCTGGAGTCTTTGCCTGTCGTCCGTTGCAGCTTGCTGCGCTCCTTGGTTTTTTGCCGTCTGTTCAGCCAGTTGGGCTCTTAGACTAGAAATTGTTCGCTCGTATTCTCTTTCCTGGGTGGCAAGTTTCGCTCGTAGAATGGCGACTTCGCCGGATTTTTTGGTTGCATCCTCCTTGGCGGAAGCAATCTCTTGCATCGTCGACTCATGGTTGCGCGCAATCTGCTTCCCATATCAGCCAACTCGATCGAGAAAACTTCTTTGCAATTCTCACCTCCTCGATCCTGGTCCTTAGGTGCTGCTCCGACTCGGCTATATTTGACCTTTGCGTAGGCTGAGCAAAGCGTTGTGCTTCGGCTGCAGTGATGTCTTGATATTTTCCTTGCTGTGCATCGTATGTACCTTGATAATCATAGCCAGTCAAATTTTCGACGTGTTTGTTGTTGTTGTTGGTGTTGTTGTTGTCTTCCAAGATCTCGGCGTCCCAGTCTCCAATATCGGTGTTTTCGTAAAGACTCGAGGCCTGGCGATGCAGAGGCGCGGGCTTCAGCAGCGACGCTCCATTGAACGCGCCCACGTTTCTCCTGGGAACGACATCTGGCAGCTGGGCTCGCGGTGGTGCCTGGGTGGCCTGCCAGGCACTCTGCTCGAGCTCTAACAAAGTCCCTGCGGGGAGAGAATCGAAGCCGTCGTCAGAGAAGCCATCATCGCTACCGTCCATGCCCCCAATCGAATGGCTGCCATGAGAAAATGGCTTCCGGGACTGACGCGTTTGAAGTTGAACTGTGTGCTTATCAACTGGGAGGCTGTGCTTGCGGCTGCATTGCTGTGGTTGAGAATGAGTGGTGAGCGCTCTCTCCCCGCAGGCCGAGCAGCCCTAGTGCCAAGCCCCCGGCGTCATGTGCGGACTGACGTCTGTCTGCTCTGCTCTGCTTTCATCTCCGCTGCTAACGACACACCAACTTCCCTACAACCTCCTTTTTGTTTCTGCTTCTCGACGCACATCCCGAACTTGTCGCTCGCTGTTCATTAATCGCCTGTTTGATACACTCAACGAAAAAGAAAATCCGAAGTGGGCGTCGGCCAGGCTTTTACTGCTTCACAATGGGACGAAGGAATGTCAGGTTTCCGCACCGCTCAAACGGCGACGCGCGACGACCAAGCTTCTCAGAGATGAGCGATGGCCCATCGGATCCTGGCAGTCCAAGTCGGACTGGTGTTTCAGATGCCATTGTAGAAGAGGCAAGTCGACGTGCTTTTAGGCTACAAGCCAGCTTGTAGTTAACCTAATTTTTTAGAAATCGGATCCCCCGGCTGTCTCGGACTATGAAAAGAAAAAGGCGACATTCATCACTCGCACAATATGGACGTTCGTCATGATTGCAGGCTTCTTCAGCGCGATGTTCTCGGGCCACATCTACTTGATTGCTATTGTCACCGCTGTTCAGATTGTTTCCTTCAAGGAAGTCATTGCTATCGCCAACGTCCCCAGCAAAGACAGGAATCTGCGCTTCACCAAATCTCTCAACTGGTATTTTCTGGCCACGACAATGTACTTTCTATACGGAGAGAGCGTTATATACTACTTCAAGCATATCCTCCTCGTGGACAAAGTGCTTCTGCCGTTTGCAACCCACCATCGCTTCCTAAGCTTCATGCTCTACGTCATGGGTAAGTGACAAATTTCAAGACGATTACTTGTTGCTAACGACTTTTCAGGTTTCGTCTTCTTTGTGGCTACATTGCAAAAAGGTCACTACCGTTTCCAATTCACCCAATTCGCGTGGACCCATATGGCTCTTTATCTCATCGTCGTCCAGGCCCATTTCATCATGAACAACATTTTTGAGGGCATGATTTGGTTTTTCTTGCCAGCATCGCTTGTCATTACCAACGACATCTTCGCATACGTTTGCGGTATCACGTTCGGACGCACCCAGCTGATCAAGCTGTCCCCGAAGAAGACTGTCGAGGGCTTTATTGGAGCTTGGATCTGCACCATTATTTTCGGTTATTTCATGGCCAACATCTTGATGCGCTACAAGTACTTCATCTGCCCCGTGACGGACCTTGGCTCCAGCGTTCTCACCGGTCTGGAATGCACGCCGAACCCGGTCTTTATCCCCCAGACGTACACTCTCCCCAATTGGAGCTTCCTGCCGAAAACCATTGAAATTGCGCCAATTCAATTCCACATTCTCGTGTTTGCGTCGTTCTCGTCTCTAATTGCGCCATTTGGAGGATTCTTTGCGTCTGGTTTGAAGCGCACCTTTAAAATCAAAGACTTTGGAGAATCTATTCCCGGACATGGTGGCATCACAGACCGCATGGATTGCCAGTTTATCATGGGATTTTTTGCGTATATGTATTACCATAGCTTCATCGCGGTGTACAAGGCCAGCGTTGGAGACGTCATCGAGTCTGCCATTACCGGATTGACACCGGAAGAGCAGTATGAGGTTGTCCGAGGTCTCAGCAAGTATTTGTATAACCAGGGTATTGTTTCGGAAAATGTGAGTCTCCTTTCTCATTTCTTTTCTGACAAAAAGCTGACAAGTCTAGATTCTTGAATGTCTTAATGGTGATCTTCTGAGACGATAGAGAAGGCTATGAACCGCACACCCTGTCGTCTTTTCGTGATGAATTAAAAAAAAGATATTCACTTCTCTCGCTGTCGAAAACACGAGTAATTTTGTATTCGCATTCTTGTATCCATCTACTACAACATCGCACTCATGACCTCATCGTTCATTCAGGCTCACAGATTCTAAATTTTCAAGCCATAGCGACTGTTTGATTTTTCGGCCGAAGATCATGATTGCGGCCCTTAAAAAAAATATGATTTTCCAGGTTTTAATGCTACCGGACTTTGTTCTTTCTTCACCTTTTTTTTTTTTAATGAGGCTTGCTTAATTTTTATGTTTTTTTGTGTTTGGGTATTGTCTGGCCAAACCAGAGGGAGGTACACGGCTCAAAATGGTCTGTCTATCAATTTTGATGTTGATATTGATATTGATAAATACATAATGAATCGGCATCGATTAGCTACCTACCGTTGCTGTTGCTAGTCATATGTAGTAGGTAGTTTTTACAAGGTATATAAAAATTTAATGCATGGAAACAATTTCTTCAAATATTTGGTTTTTTTTTTTCATTTCCAGGTCTATCTACAACGCCAATGAAAATGACAAACAAGGGTATCATACAAAAGCACCTGAACACCACTCCAAAAAAGCATTCGACGTTAAACTCAACAGTCAATAGTGAGCAAGCTAGTCCTCAGCAACTTCGTGCATTTCATCCTTGAAATACGACGAAACCGTCCTCTTCTCGGCCTCAGCGCGCTCAGGGTCCAGCATGAAGCGCACAGTGCCGTCTCGGCTGCGATCGCTGGGACCCAGGCGCTCGCCATTTGCGGAAATTGGGGTGAGTGGGTTGGCTAGAGGGAGGTCTGCCGCAACAGCAGCAGCAGTATCTTTGGCTTTGCCTTTGTTGGGGCCGTGAGGATGTTGTTGTTGCTTGCCATGTTGTTTGCCGTTTGGCATGTTTGGCGTTGAGGGCGCTGCTTGTTTCTGATTGATATTCGCATTTTTGTTGCTGCTTTTCCAGTTGGTAAAGCGCGGTAATTGCTTGTCTTCTAATTCCTTATTGAGGGGAATGCGGATTGCTAGGAAGGCTTCGACGGGGAAGTCGGGTCCGACGACAGTGCTGGCGCGATCGTTGATATACAGGTCGAGCAAGTCAAGGAGTGTTTCTGAGTGAGCATTCATTAGCCAGGAACTTTTTTTAAAGGGATTCTTTTCTGCGAGTCTCGCTCACCCATGACTTCTGCCCGTCCCACCTGCCATTTTTCATAGTCTCGACCGGCCTCGACGTCCTCCAGACCAGCATCAATAAGACGAGAGGCCAGCTCAAGACAAGCATACACCATAGCTCCAGTTGTCTGTTTCAGCGGCGCAAAAGTGCGGTAAAGATCGAGGGAGATGCTGTATGCGACTCCCCCCACCTCGTCGTCTATTTTGATGCCATGCTGCTTTGCCAGTTTGACGAGCAGTTTTTGAGGATGCCGGGTTCGAAAGTCGAAGCCAGAGGCCTCTAGCATTAATCTTTCTAGAATGATGATGCCTCTGTGCTGTTGGTCGAAGATCTGGGATATGTCGTGTTAGACAACCTTCACCGAGAGTTTTGACAATGGGAGCTGCTTACTGTGTCATCAGGAGATACCTGCTCAGAGGGCGGCCTGTTCATATTGTATGCAGCGCATAGTATGTCTCGCGACTTTTTGAGCGTGTCTTCAATCTTGCATGCTGTGAAAAGCGCTGCGGCGGCGGCATCCTGATATCATCCAGGTCAGCTACGACGGGGCAAAGTGGAAGTGGCGAAACGCACCATATAATTGTACTGGCTGTCCGGATGAACCAGTCTGAATTTGTGGTAATACACACATGCAGTATTGTATGTGCGAACAGGGCTAGTACCAGCGAGTTAGCTAACGCACAGCGCAACGGAACAGACAGCGCGCAACTTACAGTCGGAGCGTTTTGCGCACATTGTCGATCCAGGTCACGCCCAGAATGCGGATGCTGTCTTCTCGCCGGGGGTCCACGGCCAGCGCAGCAAGACATTCCTGGACCGTGTGCTCAAAGACATATGGTTTTGCGACCTGGATGAATGATGGATGGGGCAGAATTGGCTGCATCGCTCTGGGTCCCCGCGGCGGCTCGAAGCCTCTCGAGTCTGCCGCGTCGGGGCGCGCGGGAGGGCCATTTCGGGCGTTTGCGTGGTGGTTATTGCTGTTGTTATTGCTGTAATGGTGATTATTATGGTTGTGTTGGTTGTGATTGTGGTTATTGTGATGCTGGCCCCTTCTGCCTCGCTGCTGGTTGCCTGCCATGTCGATTCTGCGATGCGGCGTGGTGGTGAGCGCAGAATGGATGAATGAATGGACGATGATTCCGAATCTCTTTGCGGTCCGTGGCCCGTGCGGATAGCTTTATCGGTATTGAAAATACACGGGTATGTAATTTATTTTTAGGAATTGGTTTTTACAAATATTGTAAGAAAATAAATTCAAGTGACATCGCAGATTCGGCACATAGTCACTGTGATGTGCAACTTACAAACAGTGTATGTTAGATGGGTCGTAATGACTGGATGTACTTGTTCCCTACTGAGAGGGTGGATAGACGTGTCTAAAAAGGTACTATCCTCCATGTCACTGTTATTGCTAAAACTCTGGAATTGAAAGACAAAAAAGAAAATAATCAAAAAAGTAGTCGCTGAATAGCTGAATAGAAGAGTTGAACAGTGACACATAATTTGTACCACACTGATGCCGGACTGAACTTCCCTCATTCCCCTAGGTTTACGATAGTTCCCTTATAACTATCGTATAATTCTGGCTGTTCATGTCTCATATTAAACATGTTGCTTAGGGCAGAGAGCAGCAAATATGTGCTTTGCTGAACCATGCCCACACATTACTATCACCTGTTTTGTATAGATTTCCTGGTAAGTGGTAGTGTCGTTTACCATTTCTTTTGCTTCTTTGCAAATCTCTCCGTGTTTGTCCTTGCTCGTGGACAAACTAGAATCCATCTCCTTGTCTTCTCCCTCTTCCTTCCATGCAGTTATTCCGCGGTCAGTCACCAAGGACTTGCCATTTGATGTTAGGTTGACATCAAGAAACGTATTGTTTCTTCCTTGTGCAGAGCCATGATAGTTGCTGGTGAGTAGATGGCAGATGATGATAATGAGGTGGAGTAATAAGACGATGTAAAAACATTTCTTCCAAAATTTAAGGCGGTAGGTCCATAAACAAACGATGTGCCGAGAGTTTCATTCGTCAAGGCTTTATTTGTTGCAATCTAGTTTCGTTTCATCTCGTGTAGGACACCTCGTTTGTTAGTACTTTTGAGCCTGTGGCACACTCCACACTCCGGGAAATCAACTACTCGTATAAGATCGCTGATCCCCACTTCAAGTCTGTCAGTCCTCACTTTAAGCTGGGCAGTTTCTACTGTAAGCTGGGCAGTGCTCGCTTCAAGGTTGACAGTAACCGCTTCCAGTTCGTCCAGAGCTGGAATGTTCTTGCCGACAGCAGCTGAAGCATCCATTGTACGAGCATACTTACTCTCCGAACGAGGCCAAAGGCTTTCTCGGCTGTCAGTAAGGGTTGCGTCTTGTGTGGACAGAAGTTCATCCTGAAGAGGGTCATTTTGTGCCGCGTTTTGGAGCTCTTGACGCGCCATTTTGATTGTGTCTGCTTCGCCGGTTGGGATAGATGTATATAAGAAAACAGTCAATGCTGTCCGAAGAATCACAGCTGTTCGAGGGTGCGTTCTTAGCTATGGGAGGCTCTGAAGGTTGGCCTTTATGCCAGACTTGGGCAAACCGAGTTTAGAAAATCCCCGTCTAAAGTGCTCTTCTGATGAAAGTCAAAAGACCAAGAAGAGTGTCGGTACCTGTGGTTAGCCAAGGAATGACTGCTCAAAATACTGAAGTCTTCTTGGTGCGGGTGTCAAGAGTGTATAATTGTGTGATGAGGAATTAAGAGATAACAATGAATGATTTGGACAAGAGAAAGGAGCTTTATAGTAGCGGTGCCCAAATAGGCAGCCATACTAGCTCACACTGATGAGTACTTCTGTTATATTCAAGAGAGGTCTTGAAATCCATTACAAAAATCAGCGCTACGAAATCAATAACCCTGCTTAAACACAACCTGAATTCATTTACAGTTCCTATCTTCGAGTTTAGTTGCTCGGTCGCAACGGCGATGTCTATTTTCTAAGCGGTGACTTTTTTGAGCGACGTCTTTTTTGACAATTTGGAGTTGTATCCGTGACGTCACGGTGGTGGGGTGTATTTTAAATAAAGCAACAACATTAACTATTACAGCCTCACGTCTCATGCATCGATCGCATCATGACAACACAGTCCATGATGACAAATTTGACCTTTCTTGCTTATGGTCTAACTGGTTAGCTGCATAAGTGCTGATTACCTTACCGTGACTCAATTTGCGGCTACTCAATTACAAAAACAGTCGATCGGAGCGTCACAATTGATTATTTCGCCTATTTTAATATATATCAACTTGATTTATCAAAGACAAAAACCTCGATCAAGATGCCCGCCCATCCAGACTCGCACTTGCACCCTGTGGCTACTGGACTGGCCAAGAGTGTGGTCGACCAGCACCAGGCTGAGCAGCCCTTGAAGCTTTATGCTGGCTGGTTTTGTCCGTACGTTTTTCTTTCTCTTCTTTTTTCTTCCTAGCTCCAGATTCTTTCTTCACACTACTAACGAAGGACAGATTCGGTATGCTATTTTACTGTGATATGACTGAGTCCCACTAACCAAACTTCAACAGTCCAGCGAGTCTGGCTCGCTCTTGAAGAAAAGCAGATTCCCTATCAATACATCGAAGTCAACCCATACAACAAACCCGAATCACTGCTCAAACTCAACCCGCGCGGACTGGTGCCAACTCTTGAGGTACCGAACCCGCAAGACCCATCAAACCCGAAACCGCTATACGAGTCCAACGTTGTGCTCGAGTATTTCGAAGAGGCCTACCCGGACCACACGCCACATTTACTGCCGACGAACAACCCGTACGAGAAAGCCCGTGCGCGCATCTGGATCGATTTTGTGAGCTCGCGTGTCGTCTCGGCCTTTCACCGTTTTCTGCAGTACCAGCCAGACTCCAACGCGTCTGCGGAAGAAGCCGAGGCTGGACGCAAGAAAGTTCAGTCGGAACTATTGGACTTTCTCAGAACGTGGATCAGCGAGGCCGATCCCGAAGGACCGTACTTTCTGGGCGAAGATATCTCAATGCCAGATCTTGTACTGGCACCCTGGGCGGTTCGGTTCTGGGTGTTTGATCATTTCAAGGGAGGGTTGGGATTGCCAACTGAGGGCTCGGCCGACGATGACGATACCTGGCAGCGCTGGAGAAAGTGGCTGGAGGCTATCGAGAGCCGGAAGAGCGTTCAGCAGACGACGAGCGAGACAGAGTATTATCTGCCCATCTACAAGCGATATGCGGATAATGTTGCGCAGAGTGAGTTGGCCAAGGCGACGCGGGCTGGACGGGGGGTGCCTTAGGTGCTTCATCTTTTTCGTGGGCAGTTGTATGTAGTGTACATCAATTGACGTATATAATGATAGCAAACATGTTTGATATTGCATCTACTTCAATGTTTCCGATTCTATGCTTTGCCGTATTTGTCAATCAGTCTCGTCATGATTGAAACAGCGCCAGACTTATATCCTCCTCCAAATATTGCATGATGATTAAGGTGATGATATCTGCATTAAATTAGAATGAACGAGAGCAAAACAGAAAAAAAAAAGAAACACTTACAGCTCATAAAGCTTGACTCGATCGTCATATTCTTCCACAGGCTCTGTCTTGGGCACAACCTTATGATACTCATCAAAAAAGGCCCTTCCAAACCCACCAAACATATGCATTATACCCAGTTCATACTCATTGTGCGCATAGCACGCACAAGGATCGTAAACAACGTCGGATACCCCGGTTTCCTCGTCGGATGATTTCCGAATAATCCGTCCTCTGCTGGCATTACCACTCCACAAATCTCCATGCACAACAACCGGGACAACTCCCTGACCAGTTCCATTTTTGCTGTATCCCAAATGCCCGTCGCCCAACAGCCGTGGCACAACTACAGAAGATGTCTGTTCAACGAGATCACGAAGATGCTTGTCAGAACCATTCCGCCTCTCCGACTCTCCCAGAATCATCAGCAATCGCTCATTTGCATAAAAATCGGCCCATGACGCCCGAAATTCATTTGGCTGCCTCGAGTCTCCGCAGAATGTAGCTACTGGGAATCCAAACATTGGTTTGTCGCCGTCTGGCGGGGGAGGTGCAGGTGTGGTGTGTAGTTTTGCTAGACTCTGCGCCAGTGTCGATTTTTTGCTTCCACTTCCTCCTCCAAGGTCCAGAAACTCAGTGACGAGGAAGTACCCCTTCTTCTTGTCTTCGAGCAATGAACCCCATGCCAACGCTCTAGGGCAGAAACCTGGCACGCTATCGGCAATGGCATTCAGCGAAGCGTACTCTCCGCGAAACATTTCTTCTCCATCTGGAGAGGTCTTGACAAAGAATTGTCTCTCTTCTTCTTCTTCGCCCTTTTCTTCTGGTCTAGACGGAACACGGGCGGTGATGCGTCCTGTTGTCGAGAATCCGGATCCGAGACTGGATAAGCTGGATTTTGACGGGTCGAGGGGAAGCGAAAGAGCGCGGAGGATGGATTGGGGGACTGGAGACATATTTTCTTCTTCCTCCTTTTTTTTGGAGTGAAGTTTCTCAGTAGATGGATGGTGTGAGGTGAATATTGGAAATGAGTTGTTTTAGATCTGTAGTATAGCGTGGGTCCTATGACGTTGCGGGGTTTTATCGATAAGACAGACGTCAATGATAGCGAAGCAATTCTCGTTACCTCTGACGAAACGATCATTCAAGTATATTGAAAATGGTTTCCAATCCTTGATTAAAAAAGGAGCAGAATTCGAAGATTTCTAAAACTTATGCGAAGGGGACACATAATGTTTGTTCTGACTCTTTGGAGGGAGTATTTGGAGTTCTTATAGGTATTTAACATGGTCACTGATATCAAGTGAACTTCTAAGCTGAATTCTATGTATTACCAGTAACGCCGTCAAGTCAACACCGAATTCTGAAAGAATAAAATAAAGTAAAAATAAAGCACAAATAAAGTCTAAATGAATTAAGCTTAAAGCAACAACCTGACACCAATTGATAGATAAAGTGGGGCGCAATCTTTTTGCTGCCGCTTGGGGCGGAAGCAATTCAACGTCAACTCAATCAATGTTTTTGCGGTGATGTTCAATTTCTGCATCTAGAATCCATTGCAGTCGACCGATCATTTTAAAACAATAGTCAACACTTCAGAAATGAAGGTATCACACTGAGGGGGTTTCCGACAACAGCCAGCTAGCCTCTGGTTATTGGGCCTATGATGGTGCAACGAGCCTCTGGTCTCGTTGATATTCACATGCTCTTGACCGATGAAGGAAGACAGTCAGTACTCAGCTATTTAAATTGAAACAAGATTGCCTGTTCCTGATAAGCATGGCATCTTCCGGGCGCATCGGACGCCCAAAGTCACGCACGGGGTGTGACACTTGCAAGTATGGATATTTGATATTTGGGCCTCAAACACCATTTTCTCCGTAAATTTCTTACTTTTCTAACAATTTCAAAGGATTCGACGAGTGAAATGTGGCGAAGAAAGACCTGTGTGTCTACGCTGCTCTCAGACAGGACGGAAATGCGACTATGAATTTTGGAGCAGCACCACGACTCTGGCGCGAACAGCACATCATCAGGTCCAAACACAGCCATTGAACAGTTTCGCACGATTAAGCTCATGGAATTTTACTTCTATGAGCACCAGAAACGATGAGCGCTGGGCTTTCGAGTTCTACTTTGAACGAGTGGCCCCCAGTATCGCCGGCATGCTAGATCTTGGTTTCTGGAGAGGCGTGATCATCCATATGTGTCACTCCGAACCTGCGATTTGGGATGCTGTTATAGCTCTCAGCTCTCTTTACTACAGTATAACCGAAACGAAAAATAATTTCATCCCTCGGTTTACTGATGACAGCGTGTACGGCGGAAAACCACCCACTCGAAACATGCAAGCCATCGAATGGTACGCACGGTCACTGTCGAGTATTCGTTCGCAAATTAACAAGGCTACAATAAATACTTCGGTGGCTCTTATCAGTTGCATTTTATTCACCTGCTTTGAAGCTCTGTATGGAAATACCACAGAAGCTTACAAACTATACAGCCAGGGTTCGGCATTGATCTATAGCCTGTATTCGCCTGCAGCTAGTTCTTCTGCTCAAATAAGTGCAGAGGCAACTTTTGCTTCTGATATCTTGCCTATTTTTGTTCGCCAGGGGATGTCCGCGTTTCTTTTTGGCGGGAAACCGCTCAATTTGCGCATACAACACGGTTTTTGGGGTACATCACACCAGTTTGAGAGTCTAGGAGATTGTCGAGTCGCTTTGTATGAATTGATGGAAGAATGTTTCTCTCTTGCATGGGCCGCCACAAACAATAGCCCGCAAGGATTCATAAATTCTCCGGGTGCCCTTTCGAAACAAACGAATTTATTAACGCGACTGCAAACCTGGCTTGCGGGTTTCATGAACTCAAAAACAATTTTCCAATTAGACGGAAAGGAACTTCTTTTAATGCTTCACGGTACCACGTACATCATCACGGCCACCTGTTTGAGCAACCAAGAGAGCATATACGATGAGCATATCGATCGATTCGAGGCTATTCTCCAGCACGCATTAGACCTATCATCGAAAACCGCCAAATCCTCAAATCGGTTTCCAATTCAGTCATTCGAAATGGGCGGCGGATTATGTCTTTACCACATAGTCATAAAATGCCGCGATCCGCGATTGAGACGCCGAGCACTGGAATTGTTCGGAAAAGTGCCACACGTAAATGCATTTCATGGAGCCTTGCCAGGCGTCATGCTTGGAGCAAAGGTGATTGAGCTAGAAGAAGAGGATGAAGGCTCTTCACAATGCGAGACTGATGAAAATGGCCGCGACTGTATATCACTACCAGGCTATCCAATCGAGTCACGTCGAATCAAAGGGATATATCTCAAACAAGAACGTCAAGATGATGGCTCGGTAGATATACGGCTGCACTTTAGCAGAAATAACTGGGAATTGAGTCTTGGTCGGTGGTGTCCTGTTGAGACAGTACTGCCGGTTTATCAAGGATCATCGGCAGCTGAATCGCAGCAGGTACTCTTCAATCTCGGGAAAGAATGCATTGCCAAAGTTTTGGGATCTTCTCTTAGTCAGAGATTGGTTTAAGCCATGTGATTTACAGATCGACTTATAAATCTATGTTTGAGGAAGAGAAGAAAGAACCTTTGAAGGGCTGAGTCATGCATTAGGCACATAAATACATGTATATTTCAATTGATCAATTTCAGCAGAAGACAAAAATTATCTGTCGTACACGTACTCGTACACGTACACTTGGCCAAATATCCCGTATAAGATGAATGTAATAACAAAAGAAAGGGTCCTTTGGAAATCCATTGTGAATTGATTGAAAATTCCACTTGATAAATAGCCTCCAGAGGGCTTGTTCAATGCGAAATCTCTCGGCCCATGATGGAGAAAACCAAGCGACAGGTTTGAAGAAGATGCCAGATGCAGACTCTTTACTATCCGGGCTTGGTTCACTCTCAAATAACAGCTCATGGATATTTTGAAGCAAAATGACGAAACAAATATGAAAAAGATGCTCGATGCGGTAAGCTTTTAGCAATAGGTAGCGAGGTCCCGGCGTGTTAGCAGCGAATGCATGTGACGGGGAAGCAGTTGTAAGCACATCCTCAGGTAGACTATTGGATTTATCGACCAACGACGCGAAAATGGTTGCGATGATGGGCTCGAGGATCGGAGATTGGATCCAGTCTGGATTTTAACAGAGCCCATTATGCTAATTATACGAGCTAAATGTTTGAAATGTGGTATTGAGCGGTCAATAACTTGGTCCAAAATAGTCGCAAGATCAAAGTCGAACGCAGTGTTCACTTTGGGAGATGCACATATGAACCTGTAAATTGACGGCAAGTCCGGCATTTTCTCTAGAATGATAAGAAAAATTTCAAGTGGAACACGAGAAAACGCGCCGGCCACCGTGAATTTAATGAGAGATTTGAGAAGTAGGCAAGAGTGTGTTACCTGGCGAGGTTTTGGTTGTGCCAAGGGCGAAAACACGAACTTTTTAAATAATTTTGTGAGAAGTATCGAGGTACGGGTAACCCCTTCTTATGACAATTATAGAATTTGTTTTCAGTGGAAGGTGAACAATCTCACACGGAGTAGTTGTATCCTGTTTGGGTTCTGCCTAGCCAGCAGTGAGGACATATCGACTGCCTGAATGATGTCAACACGCGACATAGTTTTTATACCTTAAAGAACGTGCCTGAAGGCAGCACCGCTAGTTGTCCAGGTACCGAAAAAAATGGTTTTGTTTCTAAAGGCTAGAATTATTCATTGTTATTTAAGGTAGACGATGTAGATTCTCCCAATGCTCGACTCCACACTGCCATCGCTAGAGCCTCGCGCTGACAGTGTTTAGGGAAAACAATACTCCCCAGTCTCTCTCTAGCATGATACCACATGCCAATCCCCGTAGTTTTAGCCCAAGTCCGGATGTAGTGATTGAAATCCGGTACGAGATCCAAAAGTCTTGTATAGCCCTCTCTAACATTGTCGAGGGAACCGACATGAGCCAAACTCAATGCTCCAAGAAATGCCTTCCAGAACCACAAAGCCTGTGCAGCTGTGCTATTCTTCATAACATTGGCAAAATTATCTTTTAGATCCTGCCTTAACATGCGTAGAGAATGGTGCAAGAGCCGATTCTCAGCAGGGTAACCCTGGTTCCAAACGCCGAGGACGCTGGTCAGGTACAACCCCACGGCGATGCAGATACCAGACCAGGAGGACTTGAGATCCTGGGGGGATCTTAGAGTGTGGTTGGGATTTTGCGTGATTGAGTTTATGTGAGCATCTATCACAGCAAATAGTAGCCTTGATGGGCCACTAGAAGCCCACAGATTATAAGGCGAAGCACCTTTTGTGCCATAAAGCAACTCAGAGTAACGCATATCAAATGCGTCTGTAATTTCCCGCATGCAAGAAAGTATCGGTTCGACTTCAGTCTGTTGTACATGAACCCCTGAGGAGATTGGATTAAAGAAGGAAGGAAACATGTTCATTGCCCGAAGACGAGGCGAAAGCCCCGTGACCTCATGCACATGCCATTGATGTATGAGATGAGCGACTTCTTTAGGGTCCATATGCCTGCTAGATGGTGCCATATTTGGAGTCGATATCATAAAGTCATCGAAGCGGCTTTTCAAACTATGTACGAGATTAAAAGCCCTATCCTTGTGTTCAGATGTCTGCGCAATTTAAAAAAAAATCTAGGCATTCTCCTTACATTATCAGGTACCTTTCAGCAAATTCGTGTTCTAAATTATCTTCCGTGCTGCTCGAAATCGTTTCCTGGGCTTCCTTGGTATCCAAGAGAAGCATGAGGCCATTCAAGTGCGTCTCCGCGGTGGTAAAATTGCCAAGGCAGCACTATAAACAACTTAGTATTTTGAGAAAGAAATATGGTGGCTGCATGCATACTTCTACCACACATAGAGTGGCAATGTTTCTCAAACATAGCGTTAGGTTTGACGAAGTACGATTTTCAATCCAATTGTTGATGGTACGAATGCTCTGGACCTTGTGAAATAAAAAGGTTGAATCAAAAGACAGCAAATCGCCAACGTTCCAGGCGTAATGGAGTCCTGCAATGAGAAGAGTGTTACGGAGAACGTATGGGTCATGCATATTTCCCGTAGCACTAAGGAATCCCATTGATTATTAGCCAATCACGCCTATTAATTAATGGGGTTATACACGAACAATCTTTGGGTCCCGGGAATATTACCAAAGGAGGAGGCTGAATGATAGACTAATCGAGAATTGTCAGGGGTACAACAAAAAGGACTTGGAGGGTCTGCTGCTGTTTATTATTGTTTTAGAGGACTTACAGTAATGTAAAAGTTCTTTTGATTTAAATGGCATTTTAATATTCATGGTATCGAAGGGGTCGAGAGGTTCTCCAAGCGCGAGCTTGAAGGATGACGAAGGCGTCCCCCTTCGCCTGGCTGGATTGACCATTGGCGAGACAAATTCGGACGAGGAAGATGAAGACCAAGTTGTTGAAACGATCTGATTACGATTCCATGGTGCCTGCTCTCCAGGATATTTCGTTGCTCGCCGATCGCGAAGGGGGACATTGGCCTGTGCCCATGTACACGATCTACTGCCAACGGTGCAGTTGGCACTATTGGCTCCAATTCTCAGTTCAAAACATAACTCAACGACTCATACCACAATCCTAGGACTATCGTTTTCCGGAAAATTAAGTCTAGGCAACATACCATATGGGGAATTGCTCGTCGCATCGAACATGGCGCTGCCTGCAGGTGACACATCCAGTGCGACTGCGGGTTTGGAAGCGCTTTGTCCGCTTATCGACCTGGTTCTCGCCCTCCCCCATTGGATATGGTATGAAAGTATTTCTCTTTATGACCAGTTCGATATGTTTGACGGACGCAGCAAGAAGAAATGGAAGAAATGACGCAGTTGGGCTGGACCCAACAACGCGGCACGTTTTTCCTGTTCGGGACGAATAGACGGAGGCTCAGAAAGCCGATTGGTGGGATTGGGCCCACTTGAGCTTCCTCCGCATTTCCTCTTTGGGACGAATAGACGATGTTCTCGTGTCAAAACCAACATCTTCTTCATCAGCTCGCTCGCTGGACGCGCAAATGATTGGAACTTAAATCTGTGTGACGTCTGCATTTAGACTAATCCGTTGATGGCCTTATCTTAGCCTTGCTAGAGTATATATCATGGTTGGTTGGCGCCTCCATTATAAATGATGCGACTGAGTATAAAGAGAACCTTCGACACCAGCCTTTAGCATTCTCGTAAACCACTATTTCTTGAGAATAAAAAAAGAAAGCAAAGAAAATCGAAATCCTACAGTAGCTTTTCCATCAGAATAAACTGCAACCACTGCTCCACCGTATTCAATATGATATCTAGTACGAGACTTGATGGAATCGCTCTCGTGGTTGGGGTATGAAACTCCCGTCCCCAAACAAGAATCTTGTCAAGCTGTGTGTTCTAACCTAGAAACAGGGTGGGCGAGGAATCGGACAGCACTCTGGCTTCTCGCTTGCAGAAGCCGGAGCCGAGGTCGTTGTATTTGCAGACATCAACGAAGAAAGCGCCGTCTCGACGGCAGAGGAGAGCAAAAAATACGCCTCAAACAAAAACTTTAGAGCAGCGAGTATCAAGGTCGACGTAACCAAAGCAGACGAAGTTCAGAACATGGTTGACTTTGTGGTTCGAGAATTTGGTCGCCTCGACTATTGTGTCAACAGCGCAGGGGTGAGTCAGAACTGGTATATTTCCATATCTGATAATACTAATGACTAGTGAAAGATTGACAATGGGATTCATACACCAATTTCAGACACAGACATCGACAATTTCAATCGGGTAATGGACGTCAACACCAAAGGCCTGATGTTGTGTATTCGTGCCCAGACAGCAGCAATGCGCAAACAGGAGCCGAAAACATTTCGAACCCGCAGCGGCGAGAGAGACATTGGGCGCGGGGCAATTGTCAACCTTGCTTCAGCCAACTCATTCGCGGGACTTCCTGGAAAGACGTGCTACACGGTCTCCAAGCATGCGGACATAGCGTTGACAAAGATGGCGGGTAAGGAGAGTTCTTCTTCGGATATCACACTGTTTATGATACGTGCATGTATTAAGCTAAAATTTCTTGCTAGGTATGGATCATGCCAGTGAGGGAATTCGCTGCAATGCCGTGTGTCCGGTCTGGGTGCAAACACCCCTACTAGATGTAGAGTTTCAGAAGAATCCTCAAGTTCGAGCCGAAATAGCTGCAGTTGTACCAATCAAGCGAGCAGCCAAGTGTGACGAAGTTTCGGATGCCATTGCCTTTTTGTGCAGCCCTGCAGCAAGCTATATTAATGGGACAAGTTTGGTTATTGACTCAGCCGTCACCACTACTATTCGACTGCACTAAAGAGAGAAGTTGGGAAAATTCGGGATCCCTATATCAATACATCAACATATACCGCCAAAACGCGTCTCAGAACCGATTTCAAAGGTTTATGACACGTAATTTTTATAGACGCTTGATCAGACAACGTGGCTAAGCGAGTCCTTTTGGAATCACTGGACTCTGTGCTTTCTAATAGAATTTAAATACTCGATTATTGCTGTTTGTGTTCTATAGGCCGGTTCAATCAACAGTTTCTTCATACAGTAATACTAGTGCGTATTCTTACATCTGGTAACATTGATAGCAAGGACCTCTTAGTTCAACAACCTATGTATAGTCTACACATATTGATACAACAACATGTCTCCATAAGTACACAGGATGATTTTTGAAGAAACTAAATCTGCTGGAGATTTTTGATATAACTGAGAATTGACTGGCACATCCGATTGTCCGCCTATCAAAGTCAAAAAGCTGCAGAATCTCTCCCTTAAAAAACACTTGATCGCCAGTTGAGTAAGCCAATTTTCTCATTGCTTGGTATTTTCTCTCTCTCTCTCTTTTTTTTTTTTGCAATCTACACTGCTGGATCTCATAGCCAGAAAATTTCAAACAGCATTAAAACTTCCTTCGAGCCGAGGCTTAAGTGTTAGACAGCCGGATTCAGCAGGCAGTGAGACCTGTCAAGACCATTGCAGCCCTAACTCAAAAGTCTTGTTAGCGTTCTGTCTATAACCAACGAACTAATATACTCCAAATATCATTGGTCATGAACGATGCCAGCTCAGTCAACCCCCACCCATGACCCCCGCGTTCTAACGTACATACACCGACTTTTCTCAGCCTCATTTACTCGGAATGTCTAGAGTAAATATCGACATCCGTGTTGTTTTTGCATTGAGCGAAAGCATAAATGTATCCATCAAAATTCCACCACTTCCAAATCCTGCAAGATGAAGCAACTATGCTTGTGTACTTACCTCGGCGTAACTTGCAACCATGCCGACACGTTTCTACACATACCGCTTTCAGTCCGGCAGCGTATCTATTTATACGCTGGATTGATTACCGGCACTTGTATCTCGTATCCGGATTTTGAGAGAGTCGATAAAGATTCTGAAAACGCAGTTCCGCATGAAAATTACATTGTCACCTGGGCTCTCGCCAACGTATGTGTGCAAATGAGCGAGGAAATCGAAGCTATGCTGGTCGAGCACAATCTTCTTGTTTACAAAGAAGACACTCTCGAAGAGGGACTTGGGTTTCTTTGGCGAAGCAGCCCCTATGTGTGTTCCATGCTGAGGAACGTCTACATCCACTTGCATGTCCGACCCAGCCACTATTACGATTACGGACCTAAACCTGAATCATTGAAATGGAGACTCATTGAACTATGGCAAAAAGCCGCCGCAAATATTTTATCTCATGCAACTCCCCGACAGTTAAGCCTCCATCTCATCTGCGATACGGGAGATACCAGAAAGACAGCTGAGGTTCTTCGGCCGCTGTATGAGTTCCCAGGTCGACTATTCACACTCGATTTGCGTCTCCAGGAACGAGTAAAAGATGATGGGAAACTTGTTAGCACCCTAGCCCGCGAAACAGCACTTCAAGCTCAAGCCCCTAATCCTAGGGCTTCGGGAGTTTTCCGCTTTTTTGATCTTCCACTAGAAATTCGACGAAACATATTCGAATATACCAATCTCGTCGCTCCGCACCGAAAAGTACACTGGACGCCGAACTGTGGGTTCTATGTTACGGACATCTTCTGTGAATGCGATGGTAGTATATGTCTCGAAGAAGATCTTCACAATAACAGAATGGAACATTGCGGTGCCCGATCGAAAATCACTGGAGACTTTTGTATGCATTTCCACGCCTCGTACTCCGCCCGTTGTAATCATTTTGATAATCCCTTGTCCTTGCTACTAACAAGTCGAGCGATGTACGAGGAGGTGATTGAGTTTTTCTACTCGAGCAACCGGATCGTTATTCAACCGGATATTGACGTGAAGAGTTCCACATTTGCAGGGCCAGATGCAAGCCCTTCCACACTTGCAGAACAGCGTCTTGATACAGATGACCCCGTAGCACAAACCGATATGACAGATCTTGATCGTTACTACGCCTCTCAAAGCCATCTATCACATGACTCAACAAAAACCTTCGTTGAAAAAGTTGGACCCAATGCCCTAAAACTGATTCGCAATCTGGAAATCGTCTTCCCTCAAATCGGTCCTGATTCTGACCTTTCCGACACGGCTCCAGCCTACAGAGAGTGGTGCATGGCGGTTGAATATCTAGCCCAACTAGCAAGGAATGAGGAAGACGTTCGAAAGTTGTCCCTCGTAGTACATATCTGGACTGCACCTGCTGGCCCCTTTATGAACGTGCCGCTTGAAAAGACAGCACGTATTCTTGATACACAAGGGCCCCGGCTCCTGCAGCCCCTGCGTGCCCTAACACACTTAGAGCGTCTATTTGTGCATTTGGAATGGCCAGAGCATTGGTCTCCTCCAAAGTTAAGGCATGATATTAGGACATCTAAGCGGCGCAAGAAAGACAGTCCGGGGTGTGGTATTGGAATGCACTACATACCTACTGCGGAAAAGCATCTTTTTATAAAGGAGATTGTTTGGGAGAGGATGGTCATGGGCGCTGAGTATGATAGCTATAAAATGGGAAAGAGGAATGAGTTGCCAACCCAGTGGGTAAGAGGTGAATGGGATCAGCGTTGGTAAAGACAGCAGGTTTTCGTAACAGGCCGTGCTTTTTTAAGGTCCATTCTTACGTCAAGTGACATTTATTCTCTGTAACTTTTTATTATCTGAATCTGCATGAAGAATAATCATAATATATATATATATATAAAAAACGCTCGCTGGATGCCACTTTCGGAAACGCCAGATAACCGCTTTACACCAATCTCTCAAGACCGAATGGTTCAATATACAGATTAGCGTCAAGAAGAGAACAAAGATAACACTAATAAAACTCAACAAACAGAAAAGGCAAATCATGATTACAAATCAATCAGACCGCGCAACTGATCAAGCGCTGTCTTATTACGCTCTCGGACGTTCAAATCAGGGTCCTTTTCGAGAGCGCGTAGTCGATCGACGTATCCGAGAGCCTTGAGCTTGAGCGCGCGTTCGCGACATCCTGGCTGGTCGCTTTGGTTATCTGCAAAAGTCAGATTGAGCGCGACCCAAACGCAGTTGACTCGGATCTGGCTGTTTGGATACTCGTAGAGCCACTGGAGATCCTTTAGAAGGGTGCGATGCGAGAAGAGTAGGTCCCGGTATCGTGGCGGGCCGGCTGCGATGTTGATAATAACATACGTCACGGCGAGCAAGATCTCGCTGGGCATCGGGGGAGTTGTGGGTCGAGATGGCGAGTCGCGGCGTGTAGGAATTGGTCGCGGGCGTACCTTGTCGGCGAGAATGTCCAAGAAGTCGTCATGGCCGATTTCCTTGAGAAGGAGGTCAACAATCTCCGATGACTCGTTGCCGACCATCGAGTTTCGGACTATGTTGAGCACTTGCTCTTGCACTGCAAAGTCGTCCAGTCTGGCTTGGTTTTTCCGGTATAGCTCTCCGCTCAATGCCAGTTTTTTGAGTCGCGTCGCGTCTGGTAGGAAGAATTCGCTGCTGCTACTCCTACTCTCAGCCTCCTGCGAAGAGTCCATTGCTTCGTCTCCGTTTTCGACATCTTCCATTGGGTTCAGCAGGTCGACCCTTTCGCCGACTGAGTTGGACGTCCCCATACCCAATAACGAGCCGGTCTCCGGATCTTGCAAGAAGCCTCCTGTGTTGATTGGGTCCGTCGACATGACTTCACCCAGCCATGACGGCTCTAGGCCGTTGATGATTTTAATCCGGAGATCATTTGCTGCATTGTATACAATATGTTTAAGAACCCACAGTGACTCCAATCGAAGCTTCACATTGGTAGAATGCGCATGATCACAAAGAGTTGAGAGAGTTTCTGGGCTCACCAATGACTATACTTCGTCAGCGTTAAAGCACTCCAACAGCAACAAAAATTGAAGGTTTTACCTCTCTCATAGGACTAAAGTCAAGTGCAAGATTGCACAACACCGAGGTCGCAGCAACCTGCACCTCAATATCAGGATGCACAAACAACTCCAACAAAGGAGTAGCTACTCCGGCATCAATCATGCTTGTTCGCAGCACACTGACAGATCGAGTCAAGGCTCTGGTAGCACCACAAGCGGCAAGGATTGTCGGAATGGGATTGCCATCTGTCGGGCCATTTTTAGTCTCGGTAGCATCTTGGGTCGTGGTGGACGGCCGCGGTTTCAAAGCGTTGATAACATATGGCACAACTCCATTCTCGCAAAATGATTTACGGTAATCATCGCTGAAAAGCGCTAGAGAGGCCAAAGTCCTCAAGATACCTTCCCTATAGCGAAGGATGTGGCAGGTCATCGGACTGAAACCGACGGACCCAAGTTGGACTTCTGAGGATATGTCCGAGTGTAAATCATTGGTCTTGGACTCAGCAGACCAGGTGACTTTGGCATGGACTTGATGGGTGTTGTAGGTCTCTTTAAGCAGCTGAGAGAGCTTCTTGATGGCATTTCCTTCAGCAGCATGCTTCTGCAGTTCATTCGTGTCCATTACTAACGCGGCGAGTATAAATGGCACTTCCTCCTTCAGGCGAAGCGTCGTTCGAATCATGCCGTCATATTCGGGATCCGCAGCCGACTTGAAATCGTAATCCTTATCCAGCATTTGAAGGAGGATCGGTATTATAATAAAGCTAAACATGGGAATCCGATGTTTCTTCACTAGTTCCAGGCGAAACAGAGCCGTGACAAGGCGCGCCGCCATAACTCGTGACATACCAGATTCTGTGCGAACCAGGTGGATGAGCCAAGGAATTATTGCATTTTCTTCCTCGTCACACGGCGATGTTTCAAGAAAAGACAAGGAGCGTTTGTGGAAGCCTCCCATTGGGACGAGCGGGGGAAAGTTTGACAGCGCAGTGTTTTGGCTGAGAGGAACAGAAGGCAAGATGACATCGAATGGATTCGACTGGATTTGGCGGGGAACTGCTGCGCCGGACAGGTATGGCATGCCCCAAGGATTCTTTTTGATGTCCGTGGGCGAGAACTCGGGTATTCGACCGGGGAATACAGTGAGGATGCCCGGAGAAGACAAGAAATGCTCTGCTCTCGACTTGGAGTTTTCCACTAGGACGGAGGCGGCGCGTAGGATTGGGGCTAATTTGGCCGAAGAAGGTGCTGGCGGCGGAAGTGAGGATAGAGCTCCATCTTGATTAAAATGGGTCTCTGCGCCAGGGAGGACAAACCCTTGTGCGACGACGAACGAGGCAATATTCATTGCCAAAGCATCCAAAGTACCGTGTTCGGCCAGGGCGTTTTTATGGGATTCGTCTGTACATATTTTTGCTATCAGAGTCGCAGCCAGCGAAATACATGATTGGGTAACCGGAAATGGAGACGATCTGGCGATGATATGTGTATAACAGCTGATGTGGTCGGGTGCGAACAAGAGTTCCCCAAGCTGGTTGTCTTGTGGCCAGTTCACATTTTGGAGGATATATCTATCTGCAATGTTGTTGAAGGTGTTGAGTATTGGGAGTGCAAGGGACTGTGAGCAGTCGGAGGCGAGAATGGACAACAACGAAGGGATAATGGGACTCGATAGAATGGGCGAGACGAAAGCTGGTCCACCTGTAAGGAATCGAGCACGATTAGTTCCTGTCCTGGATTTTTTTCCACGAGTGACGATTACCTTGAGCTAAGCTGCCCACGATAATGGCGGCCTGTAAACAAGCCTCTTCATCTTCGGTGCGGTCGTTGACAGCATCGGTCCGGCTTGTTACTCCGTTCTGATGACCTGGCACAGCTGGCTTCTTGCTGCCTCCTGTTTTTGACGATAATATCCTTGAGAGTAACGGTATGATTCCCCAGTGAACCCAGGCCTCCTTTCGCTGATCATATCCGATGAGCTCGTGCTTCAGCAGCCTCAAGGCGGTGACCTGTTCGGCGACGGATTCGGCATTGAGCAGTTGGGCCAGCAGAGGCGAGGTTTCTGGGTTCATATCGTTCCTTATACGGCCGAGTTGAAGACGATCCCAAAGCCCAAATTCCTGTTGATTTCGAGCCGATCGGCGTTCTTCTGAGAGTGTGATGATGATCGATTAGCTCCGACGGCAGAGCTGAATGAGAGTCGCGGGCGGCCGACAGATACCGACGGGCACGACCTCGCACGTGTGTAGTCGTAGTCAAAGGCGATAGAACATGCGACGGCGATGCCCAGTTAATCTCATGGCATGGCACTCGTTGGCCGGGATGTGAGAGATACGACGGATTCGCAATGCGCCGGAAATAGAGTGTGTTTCAAAGGTTACAGTAAATTACAGGTTGAGCGTGGCAGGCGTGGTGGCCCGGGGTATTACCTGTACAAGTAAGATCACGTGAGCTGTCTAGTTTCAACTTTCAAGTACGTAGTCGCCGTCAGACTTGGCAATCATGTGACGCTTTAGTCTATTTAAGGTAAGTGAAGATATCTTCAAATTTCATACGACGAAAAACGTTTCACTTTTCCTTGTTTAGGTTGAAACTTGACTAAATATATGCCCTAATCCAATCCACTTTTTATTACGCAAATTCTCAAAGGTGTACCGTGAAAAGCCTAGTCATGTCAGGTTTGACATTGAGTCATTGATAGGCCTCGTCACGATTTTTTACCAAACACTAGTTTCTACCAATCACAGCGCTCTACGGAACTACATGTGCTTGCGTTACTCAACCACAAGGATGGAGATTGCTTGAGTTACAAATAGATAAATTGCGTGGAACAAAAACAAAGTTTGAAGAGGAGAATAGCCTTAGCCATGTCGCTTTGCTTTGCCGAGTTAGACTTGTGGCTCGTTGAGTGGTCGAGCTTCAATGGGATGGCAGTAAGCAATTGATGAGTCTAAGTATTTGTCGTCTTTTTTCAATTAGGGCCTGTAAAGATAAAAATAGATTCAGTAGATTTAGATGACGTAGTGAAGAACATAAGATTGCTTAAATTGCGCGGCGCATGACGCTGCCGGGATGTGGGAGCCATGCTACAGACTAAAGTGGATCGGGCGCAGGATAATGTATAGAGTAATAGCTTAAAGAGACCACAGAATCAACGCACACTGTTAATATGTCTATTGTTGTGTGTGATGTGTGTTCGTAGTCTTCAAGGTGGGCGTATAGCCGTTGTAATACGATTGGTCCACTGACACCAAACGGGGCTGCAGCGAATACACCTTCCCCGTTCGGATTAGCGAGGGCGACGCCAAATGACGTCGAGGTTGGATATACTATCCAGTATCCACCGTGGCTATATGTCTCCGTATTAACTCTGAAAGAGTCAAAATGAACAAGAGGGGTTTCCTCAGGGACAGATATCCGAAAAGAAATCGTATCTGTCAACTCTCAACCAGTCACACGACCACAGTCTAGAACCCCGGCGTCGACCAATCAGGCTGCGGCTCTTTTGTTAGCCTGTTCCGTCTGGGCCGAGTCCGAGTCATACGGGAGTACTTAGCACAATGAAAATGGCCATAACCAGTATAGGCAGAGACAATTGTTGGCAGTGGCAGCCCAGTTTCTGTGAATGATTATCTAAGCGGCGGCCCCCGGGTTCCTCTATCCCGAACAGGCATAGCGCATCGGGGGGCAAGTGATCATCGCGCGACTTTTCGCTCGTCTTGTTTTCTTTACTTTCTTTAATTTTACCTCAGTCTGCTAGTACTGTGCTATACGCATACATCGCTCTTAGGGTTATCACACTGCTCTCCAGGGGTACATAAATAGCGCCCCCCGTCCTCCGCACACCGTCGCACCAATAGCGTTTATACTCTACAAAATAAAGGGGCTAGTCCCGGAGCAATGCTCCCTGGCACGCCTGCCGGCCTGTACGAGCCTCTTCTCTGAGCACGTGGTGGATCTGCCGCCGCTCAGTTGCACAACGCAGCATGCCGACTATGCTCATCTCGTCGCCCTCATCTGCTGCGCCAAACCGTTTTCCTCCTTCGCGTCACTACTCGACATCGCACTCTCCTGCCTCCGCCGCTTCTCCCGCGACAACCGCCGTCTCCAACAGCTGCAACTCCTCCCTGCACCACCGCTCCTCGTCTGCGTCGCGTGCTCTCTTGTCCCCTTCTGTCGAGGAGATCCGCGCCGCCCTGAGAAAACACACTGTTGACGCCGCCTCACACTCGCCCGCCGCGGAGCCCTCGGGGGTCCCTTCTCGCGGCTCCATGTCCTCTGGACCCGAGACCCTTGGGGGCGAAACCCGCCAGTCCACCACCACTACCAACAACAACAACAACAGCAACAATGGAAGCGCCTCCATTGTTGCACCGCAGCCCTCAGAAACAACTGCTGCTGCTGCTGTTGCCAAGGTACAGGCTGCCGGCTCGTCGACCTCCCCTGCCTCGACCAAGCGCCAGCGCCAGCTCGCCGATGCCACCGCCGACGAGCAACCCTCGACGCAGCCTGCGTCTCAGGCCGCCGAATCAGAGCAGAATCGAGCCAAGCGAGTGCGACCGCCAGCGCCGGCCGTGAAGCTGTTGCCGCGCGAATACGAGTTTGCCGACCCAAACGACCTGGTGGTTCTGATCTCGAGTATGATCATGGAGCTGATCTCATACAACGACAAGATCCCCCTGCAAGGCGGAAAATTGACGCGCTTCCACTCACGCACTCCCCCGCGCATTTCTGTGCGTGACTATCTGCAGCGACTGACCACTCATGCCACTCTATCTCCTCCGATTCTCCTGAGTATGGTCTACTACATTGACCGGCTGTGTGCGCTCTACCCGGCCTTTACCGTGTCCAGCTTGACCGTCCATCGATTCCTCATCACGAGTGCCACCGTCGCTAGCAAGGGTCTCAGTGACAGCTTCTGGACCAACAAAACTTACGCCCGAGTAGGCGGTATCAGCCTCAACGAACTAGCCTTGTTGGAGCTTGAGTTCCTGTGGCGGGTCGAGTGGAAGATCGTGCCTCAGCCTGAGGTTCTGGTGGACTACTATTTGAGCCTCGTCGAGCGATGCGAACTGTATGCACTAGAAATGGACCCTCATGCCGAGACCCCTGCCTCTACAGCCTCATTGCAGTGAATCTACCCCTTCTGATCCGCCTTAAAAAGCTTATATTAGATTCCTGCGACTTATGATTTTTTTTTTTTTTTTTTTTGCCCTTCTCTTCTCTTCACCAGAGCGCCGTATAGTTCGCTCCTATCATTTTCATCGATGTGATACGACAAAATATATCCCTAATGTCTATTCTTGGCTTGATGCAACGAAGAAATATCCGGGTGGTGTGGTTGTCGTCTTTTTTTTTTCTTACCTCTTTTTTGTGCTCCTTTTTTTTTCTCTGCATATATTGGTGGCGTCTACTTCTTCGTGTAACTATATTGACCGCGTGCTTGACGGAATTCAAGAGTTTTACCTTTAATGATGTGGTTACTCCATGTAACGTAGCACAGTCTCAGCACAGCCAGCCTAGTGCGTGGTGGCGCATTCTCTTGGCAGGGGCTTTACGGAGTAAAGTACTTGTTGAGCTTATGATAGCAATCCGATCCAGTAGAGAACATGTTTAGGAGGTGTCAAGATGGTCCTTACCAGGGATACACGCCAAGCCACCATTCCACATCCAATATCCAAACTAGGGCTTAGGTCCTAGGGCACAGGGTAACGCGGGGGCTCGCGGCAGAAAAATACCCGACTCTCTGAGAGCTATCTTCATTTATGCTTCAAGTCTCTACAACATACTGGGTTAGTTAATGAAGAAGTGTCATGACAGTTAACAGTATGACTGATGACACTGGCCGAATACCCGCGCTAAAGGGCTACATTGTGCCTGTGCGCACGGTTCAGGAAACGAATCCGGAGATCGAATTTGGTATATAGACAAACGCTTCACTCAGTGAAAGATGTAGAGAAACTGACTGCTTAAAGCGGACGCATACGTCGTCCAAATCAGACAGAAATCCGCGGCACAAGTCTCCAAGTATCCCCTCCCCTCTCTTTTTTTTCATTTTTACAGGTGATACTGACAAGTTAAAAGATTATTAGACTCTACATATCCCAAAGACCCGAATCGGCCATTTACGCATCTGCGTCGTTTTGTCAAGGAGCAATTCTTACCGGATCATCTCAAGATTGAATTAAGCCAGCGAGGGACGAGTGCCAGCAGTAATGGTAGTATCAATGCTGATGTGCCGACGATATTTGCCTTGATTCAGCCTCCGCTGCCAGAGATGGCGCAGTTGAAGGCCCTGCTTGCGCCGTTTCTGCCAACGTCACCGCCACCACCAACATCGTCAGAAACAGAAACAGACCCGGAACCACCCTCAGACCAACTACTCAATAGATTCTTCCTCACAACCACAGTCTCCATATACCCACCCCTCTCCGCATCCCAAGCAGACCACTGGTCCAAAACCCTCTGGCCAACAAACTACAACGCCGCCTATGCGCGCGCCACAATCGCTCCTCCACCACCATTGCTCAGCGCAACACAGATGAATATATCATCAAAAGCGGCTGTGTTTTTAGGTCTTGCATGTAAGGTTGCGCGGGAAGCGAGGGTGATGAAAAGAGGGAGGGGCGTTGGCGTTGTGGTTGTTGATCCGGCGATTGCGAGTCTTAGTACCAGCAGTAGCAGCTCTGGCGAGCAGCAGGACGAGGATGGGATTGTGGCTGTCGCGGGCGACGCGCGATTCTGTGCGCAGGGGATCAATAAACCCATAGAAGGTAACAGCAATGGATACGATCCAAACTGTGAGGGTGGACCAGAATGCCACGCCGTCATGCGTGTCGTCGAGATGATTGCCATTCAACGCCGAACGGAAAACAGGCCTACCTCTGAACATAGCGAATTACACAAGCCAGCATTGTCGCCGCTGGAAATGCGGTATCTCTATCAACCTGCGTCTTCTTCTACTACTACTACCGAGCAACAAGCACCATCTTCTTCTTCTCCTTCAGAACAGACAACCTCGACCTCGACGACGCGCATTCTACCCCGATCTGCGGGTGGATATCTCTGCACAGATCTGGACATTTATACGACACATGAACCATGCCTGTCTTGTTCTATGGGTATTTTGCTTTCTCGGTTCCGCGCAGTGACGTTCTTGCGTCGTGGGAGGTTGGTCACTGGTGGGCTAGCTTCTGAGCCAACGACAACAATGCCAACAACAACAACAACTTCCCCAACCGCTGAGGACACTACTGAAACAGATGAAAATAAGAACCCAAAATCCCGGGAGAATTATTACGGATTATTCTGGCGGAAAGAGCTGAACTGGCGAGCCATGTGTTTCGAGTTTGTTGAAGTTGAGGGCGAGATGCAAGCGGAAGAAGGCCTGGAAGAGCCGGGGAAGTATCATGCGTGATGTTTTTGTATTACAAGCATATAAAGCGACGTGCGGACCGAGCATCAAGAATTTGAAGTCTAATGAATAATACATTGGCAGCTACTCAATCTTTTAGTTTTGGCGTAGTGATCACTGCTACTACTTTAGAGCTTGCTCTGCAACTGGATATAACCACCAATAATGAATTGTCCTGAACTAACATAACGAAGTTGATGTGGTATACTGCTAGCATAAATCATGCCCTCATAAATACTTATGGCCATCTATCATGCAGGATCATCATCATGGAACCAAACCCATCTGCAAGAAAAAAAAACAATGCATCGAGGATAAACACATCCAATGGAAAAAACACTTGATCTAACCACGAAGATCCGAAGCGCGTCGAGCAAGCGGGGCAATGAGACGAAGAGTCGGGTCATGGGGATTCCTCTTAGCAACGGTCATGTACAGAGCGTTCAACCGCTGAAGGAGAATATCCATAATTTGAGGTGCCACGTCACGGATATCAGGATCCTGAATAATATTAGCTTTGACCAGTTCACAATAAGAGGAAGAAAAACATACACCAAGGTTCACAGTCTTCAGAACAAAGTCAAGCCAGGCTAGGCGCTGTTGAACATTTGTATCCAAAGAGGTAGTCACAGCCACTCCGACAGACAAGGATACGATTGGTGACAGCGTATTGAGGTACGTCGGATTCAGGCGGACAAAAAAGTTGTCGAAAAGGTCGGCCTGCTGGGACGATTGCAGCCACTATATCACAGTTAGAATTTGTTTCAAGACAATAAGGATAAAATACATACTCTGACTGATGCCTCTTCGAGGTTCCCCTCCTCTGCCAAACGAACAATCTCGCTCAGTTCAGCCTCCTCAGGAGTGCGCTGAGGCTGGGCTGGTGCCGGGGCTGGAGCCGGAGCCGGAGCCGGGGCACGTGCAGACTGCGAAGCTGGTTGAACAGGAGCTTGCTCTTGTGATCCTAGCTGATGCTTGAGCGTGGCAACTTCCTTTTGTAGTGCCATGTGCGAGGCCATCATCATGGAGTGAGACTCGTTCAAGGTCTGCACCAAATTTGTCAACTGGTCAATCTTGGCCGCATCTTGCTTAAGTTGTAACTCAAGATGTTTCGACTGCTCTTCGAAGCCGTGCTTGAGATCCTTGACAACTGTATCAGAATGACGAGCAATTGCAGATTTGATCGCAGGAGTGACAACATTCTGTGTGGATTTTGCAAACTCCGCCTCGACGTGGTGCGCGATCTTGCCTCCGACCGCATCTGAAATAGAACGTAATACCTCCTGCTGCTTGACTGCGCGGGAAATGTATTCAGGCAACACCTGACGCAGCTCTCGCGGGAAGATTTGGCCGAGCTGCTTCGAGACAGCGTCGCCGATCTGCTTGTTGATGGCCGTCGAAGTCGAGCTGACAACCGCAGGCAAGACATCGTCCTTGATGCTGCCATTAATAATGCGAGCTAGGTTCTTCTCCACATTTTCAGAAAGAGTGCTAGACACAAGTCGAAGTACCTGGTCGGTCTTTGCACTAGAAGCAGCATCCCATGCGCGGCGTTCTTCGTCAAAACGTGTGTGAAGCTGGGTCAACTCGCTACCAATTTTCTTCATCACTTCATCGGAGATGCCCTTCTCAAGCTGTTTAACCATTTCACTGGTAACTGCAAAGTTAACTGGTTCACCATTGGCTGTAGGGACCACTTCTTTGGTTTGAGTAGACTTGGCTGGCGTGAAGAACTTGTTCAGGTCGTGGGCCGGAGATACTGCTGCTTTGCCGGTTTCCTTGGCCTTCTCCTTCTTTTTCTTCTTTCCCTTGTCGGCGCCGCTAGCCACCTCTGACTGCTCATCGGCCGAGACCTTGCCCAGCGGTTTCACAGGCGATGCAGCACGAGAAGCTGCAACAGTAGAAGCAGACTCGACTGTCAAGTCTGTCGTCTTTTTAACAGTGTCCTTTGTGACAGTCTTTTGCGCGGTGCTGGTAGTTATGACTGAGTCGCCGTTGATAGAAGGCTCGTCATTGACATAGGTGGGGAATGTCTGGAGATCATTGGTCTCGATATAACCCTCCTTCAATGCATCAACAGGCTCAATGATTTTATTTTCAGGAGTCCAGCCGAGATCCTCTTTCTTGACATTCAAGCAAGTGACGCCCCGAGAGTACATGGCGTAAATTTCAAACAATCCTGCCTCCTCTTCTACATTGCGTTGGCTGCCCATGGACTTGCTGATGGGAAGGATGTCGAGGCTTCTCAATTGACCCTTGGAAGCGAATGAAACCTCGCGGATGCCACTCAAGCAAGCGGTCGAGTCTGGTTTGGGAAGTGTCGGGTCCTTTTCAGTGACGCGTTGGATGTAATTTGCTTGAGACATGGGCTGCAGGTTGTATTTGGGTGCCGACAAATGAAGGAAGTAAACCGAGTTCCTTGTAGGGTGACCGACCACAATAATGCCCGAAGAAGGGTGATAGGCAACACTGCAAATAGCATCAGACTCCTTCTCGTGAGGGAAGTTGACTTCTTGAACAGCTTTCCCAAGACAAATGTCCCATAGTTGAAGAGTGTGGTTCTGCTTCAAACCAACAAGCACATAGCGAAGGGCAAGGGCCTTGACAAACGGACGCAACTTGTCGATGAACAAAACAGAAGTGGGCCACGATTTCTCATTCGGAGAACCGGTGACAAATGTAGCAAGAGGAGTGCGCACTTCAGGCGGAGGTGATCCAGTCAGGATCTGATCCACCCCGCGAATATCCCAAAATCTCAATCTCCCGGTCTTATCGAGAGATGCCACGACGGTATCGTCTTCGCTAAAGGTAAAGTCCTTTCCAGCCTTGCCAGTGGAAATTTTCAGCGCATGCTCCTTGAAGAACTTTTCAGTATCAACAACTCGCTGCGAGCCAGAAATTCCATAGGTCGGATGAGCGGCGTATTGAGGAGAAACAATGTAGATGTTCTTGCCACGGCCAATGCCGAAAAATTCCGTATGACGAGAGCTCGGTTTAGCGCGCGTTTTCAGCTGACCACCAGAGGTATTCTCGTCGGATGAAGGGTACGGAGGAAAGATGAGACAATCACTCTCCACAGAGTCCATTTCAAACAGATCATCATCTCCACGATAGATGGGTGCCCAGTAAACAGAACCACTAACACCAATTGCAAGAACAGCTTGCTCTTTCGAAGGGCTGGAGGCAGTGGGTGAAGCGTGACTGAGAGCAACATTGAAAAGCCGATCGCGGGCGAAACGGAAAATCTGCTTGTCACGGCCATCGTCCTGACGGATGATCCGTAACCCACCATTCTTCGCCAGAGCATAGATAATGTACTCGGCAGTTGCCGAAGTCAAGCAGCGGTCAAGCTGGTCAAAATCCTTCTTCAAACGGGCAACATCCATGATACCATCGTCGCGGAACGAAGGTAGCTTGCCTGTGTCGGGTTTCAGAACAACAGAAATGAATGGCTTCAAAGGGAAGTTGTAAACACGAATGATGCGTTCTTCGGTTTTCTCGGCACTGTCTTCCGCGCTCTCCCAGCTATCTGCGACATTTCCGTCGACAGCCTTTGCTTCAGGTTGGGAAACCGCCTCTTTCACGGGTTCGACATGAGAAATGGGGGTGGCTTCTTTCACCTTTTTTTCGCGCTCTTCTGTCTTTACGGCAGTAGTGCGAGTCTCATCGGTAGATGCAAGGTTCTTAGAAGCATTTTCGTCAACCTTGGCACGAGCTGTCTCTTCCTGATCAGCTCTGCTCAGGGCATCCTCGACTTCGCGTTCCAACTTCTGGGCAATTTCACCAATAGCATTGGACACGGTCTCCTTTTGCTCAGATTGTTTCTCCTCGGCAGTTGTTTCGGCCGCCACGAACTTGACTGGAGCGTCAAACTTGGGTTTTGAATCCAGAACGCTTTGAGGTTCTTTCTTCAGCGTGGTTGCATCGACTGCCGGACTATCGCTGCGAGACTTGGGTTGAGTGTGACGCGCCAACTGTTCAAAAGGATTGGAATAAGTAAACAGAGTACCCTTGGACGGGCCTGGCTGTGGGGCTTCAAAGTTCAAGGAATCTTTGTTCTCAGGAGATCCAAACACGTGCATCAATGACTGAGCCGAGGGAGCACCAGGCTGAACCTGAGGCTCTGGAGACCGAGGCTGAGACCCTGCCTGAGAAGCACGGTTAGAGTCCTCCGCTTTAGACTGCGATCGATTCAAAAGACGCAAGAGCATGTCCTGGGTCTCTGCATTGGTTGCAGAGGTCTCGGCAGCTCCATAACCCGCGGCAGCCGCAGTTTGTGGCGGTGCCGAGTCTGCAGATTTCGAAATGAAGGAGGCAACCAGATCAGAAGCCGAAATAGCCCTCGAATGCTGGCCTACGGATGCACCAGTCTCCTGGTGATCCACCGGTAGGGAGGGAGACGCGTCCGAGGTTGGGATCTGCGGAGAGGCAGGTTGGTTTTGTTTGAACTTCAAAAGATTGAGCAAGCTCATAGTCTGATCGGGGCCAGCAGGACGTTGCTGGCTATCAGCACGTGGCGTTGGGATGTTGGGGCTGATGATGTCTGAGCCATGGTGAGGCGGCGTGTTGGCGGGACCTGGGCTGTAGAGCGGTGACGAAACGGAGGGATTGAGATAACCTTGCTGATGGAAGTAATGAGGTTGTTGTGGGTGTGTTTGTGCGGGCGCTACGCGTTGTTGCCCGTCAAAAGACTGGTGACTGACCGAGCGTGTACCGTGATTAGGGTAAACAGATGGCTGGCCGCCATCCTGCGACGGCGAAGGACGCGGCTTGATGCTCGCAAAAAGAGCCTGAAGGTCGCTCGGGGTGGACATTTCTGCCAACTCGCCTTGCCTGATAGGTAAGACGCCCTTGAATCGACAACGATCAAAGCTTCAGATGCGAAGACACAAGCGGGTTTGGGCAGCTTTTGGAGCTGGGGAGAGCTCTATTCCAAGAAGCCAACCACCAGCAAGCTTCCAATCGAGTGGTCTTGCGCGAATAAAATACCAAATCTGTAAGCCAGAGACTAACAGAAACGTGAGCGTTTTTTAAAAGGAGAGAAATTGAAGAAAGCGGCAGAACTTTTGATGCGAACAAGAAAAGGAAGAGTAGGTGAGGTGAAGATGAAGAGAGGTGCCGGTGTCTGTCGGATTGAGGTAAGCGAGCGGAAAATAATGCGCTAGTCCCGAAACGGCAGACTCGGGCCCATCAGGCCGTGTGGCTGGTGTGGCTGGTGTGGCGGCAGATCATTAGTAACTCGGGAGTCCTCAGTGGCGGCATTAACCTCAAACCATCACCCGCCAGGGACCATTTCTGGGTTGACAACAAGAACCACTCAGAATCGCCATTTTCTGCGGCTTCGAATGACAAGCACACCCACGGAGGCTGTCAAAAACCACCGCCCGTCATGTTCTGCCTTCGCAGGTGAGCCCTCCCCATTTCAGATCGGACAACAACTACAAAGACTTTACATTTTCAATCGTCGCGATAAAAAGAAACTGAATACTAACAAGTTTACTTAACAGCTGGCTCCCACTCCTCTTCATACCGACCAACGCCTCCCCTCTATTCATCCTCTCCTTCGTCATCCTCACCTACGTCCTCCATCGACCATGCATCTACTGCTCCGCACTCCTCCTAATCCTTTTCGCATCGTCATGCCACTGGTCAGATCGTTGCTACTTTGATTTGCGGGGGGACTGGTACTCGCCACGCTTCACCTCTGTGCCATTCACATACACAGTGCCGACAAACAACACATCATCAGCATCATTTATCAGTAGCAACAACAAAACAATATCATCCACCGACCCGTCCCTGGTTAACTATATCATGGAGACGATGAACACAACGACCACAGCGCTTGCCGGTGCTGCGCTTGAGGAGGCGAAAAAGCGGTTTTTGATGACTATGGGTGGGAGTAACGAGACTATTGCTGCTGCTGCTGCTGCTGAGGGTGTCGAGGTGCGTCATGCGGAATGGACTGGTATTGGGCTCGCGTGGTTTCGCAGTATGCTTGGACAGCGCGAGTGGACGATACCTTGCATTGATGTGAAGGTGCGGCTATAAAGATCATGCTTTTGATTTTGTCTGTACATTGGGGGGAAAAGGGAAAATGACTTTTTTATTTCAATGTTTATAGCGTTGTTCTATGTTGGTTTAATGCATTGTGAATACCCGATTCAAAAGTTACATCGCTACGAGGTTGCCTGTTGATGTTGTCAATGACATTTGGAACATTGGAGCACATAAATTTAAATACTCCCAATGGTACGTTTAAATTTTACGAGGCTAATCTTCACTGATGCATCTGCACGGCAATTATCACCATTGACGCTTGCAGTCATGCTACATATACATGTATCATTGAATAATGGAACGAGGAGACTACAGTAAAATACATAAATATCATCCACATTGCACATACACATAGAAGGTAAATCCATAATTATATATCATAAGCAACAGCATTGGGTCGTATCATAAGAGATTGCACGAAAATCTCATCCGATGACCATACCAAAGCACCAAAACGCGTATATGTACGGAGGTATCATCAAAGCACGAAACCGCATCGCTAAAATAAATCACGTTAAATTATTCTCCGCCGCAGAGACAAATCGAATCGAATAGGTTGTTGTTTTTTTGGTTTGTTTTTGGTTTCCGTCACGTGGTGGGTGTATAGCACCTAGCTCGGAAGCAGGTTGATTGTGCTCTCTCCCGTTCCACATTTTCGCTTTGTAGGTTGAGGAATTAAGAGTGTAAGATTAGTTGTAGCCGCTAGCCACGGACGGCCAGTCGTCTTCGGTAATGCTGCTCCAGAAGAGCCACACACATACCACCGAAAGCAAAGAAAAGAGAGTCTCAAAGAGGGCACCGTTGATCTTGCCGTCAACTGGGCCACAAATGTGAGGGCTGATGACAAAGTTGAACACTTGGCCAATAGCGAAAAGCAAAGTAGCGCCAGTAAGGTAGACTGAAAAGAGATTAGCAAGGCGTCACGGTTGCAGATAAGCGGGCAATACGTACTCAGTGGGCGCTTTTCACCTAGCACTCGAATGACAAGAAGGGCCTCCAAGATGTAGAATAGGAAGAGACAGACGAGTGGGAGTAGCAGGTACAAAACGTAGAGACCGATGTTCCGGTTATTTCCGGACAAACTCGGGTCGAAGTGACCGGTCCAGCTGAAGCCGGTATCTAGAGCAATGTAGCCTGTTCCAATAAAGAGAGCGGCGCTTGACCCGAAGAACAGGGCCATTGATAGCGGGGTCCCGTCGTCCAAAAACTGAAAGCCGACGAGAGAGTTGAGGAACAGAATCCATGCCGTAGCCGTGATGGCAGCAACGTGTACAGCAGAAAATCCCTACAGTAGGTCAGAATTGAATCCATACTACAGCGTCTGATAGACAAACCTTGCGGACATTGTCTCCTAAAGGAAAGGCGCCAACGGTGAAAATTTCACACAGGGAGACAATGAGATAACCGATCAAGAAGAATTGAATTTCCCTAGAGAGGTTAGTGTTTTTTTTATTTCCATACTCCAAAACATAGAACCAACCTTCGACCGACAGCAGCACGCTTCTTCTCGGACAAGAAAATCAAGCCGGCGCAAGTGAGAATGGCGAAGAAGGCAATAAGAATGGAACCTGATTACTCGTCAGCACCATGTCGACAAGACAAAAGTCGGCAGAAAGTACATACCCAAGTTACCCAAGTGCCGGCCATTGCTCAGAGGAATACCAGTCAACGCGCAGCCCCCGAAGGCGAGATTAGGGGGTTGATTGGAAGGAACAAATAGCTGGGCGGGGTGTTAGTAAATTGTGATCCAGATTGACACACAGCGAGGACAAGAAGAAATTCGACTGACATTGCACACGGGAAGAGTGGTATCGCGACAAAAGTCCTGTTGATATGGGGGTACCCTATTAGTCTTTCGCCAGCCCCTCGTGTGTGGGCAAGCCACAGCACGTTTTGACATCATCGATGTCGAATCCCCAAACTCACATGAAAGTTGCCAAACTGAGTCGACCCCATAGTGGCGGTGGATTAATTCAATTAAATTCGGGCGACGACGAAACGCGGACTGCCGGCTGTTGCTGCGACTGCTTGCCGGGTGTGATGCGGCCCCCGAGGGTAACTGCGACCGACCACGCGGTCGGGTTTTGCGGAGCGAAGAGCAATTGACGAGGTGACGAGCGAGCGACACGAATAGGCGAAGGATACTCGACGAGCCGAGCGGACGTAGCGAGAGTCGTTGGGGGAGAAGTGACGAGAGCAGCGTCGTCGAAGATAAGAGAGGCGTGAGCGAGAGGTGAGGTGAGAGAGTGAGCGACACGAAAGCGAGAAGTCTTCCAGACTGAGACGGCCCAGCAAGTAACGATACGGCACTAGTCAAGTCTCGACTCTTGCAAGCCGTAACTTATGTATCTTATGTAACGTAGGTCACGGCTTGCCGCGACTGGGCTCGTTGATTCGTTGGTCAGGCTATATTATTACGTGGCCGGTAACAGCCGTCGCTGGCGCTAAGCCGAACGCGGCGGCAGATCGGGGACGCTCAGCCACCCGACGAGCTCCTTCCCAGGCACAACTGCGAAGTTACTAGGAGGGCCCAGCCTCGGCAGCCACCCGCCCCCGGACCTTGCCTGCCTCTTTAGGCTTAGGTCAATACGCTAGCGCTGTCCTTGCCTCAGGCCAGCCGGGTACGGTAAGGTTTCGCCCACTTGTTACAGTTCAGTTCCTCTTTGCATGTTTACATGGAGTATATCATCCCCATCATTATGTAGATGGCCGGCTTGAGCATGCAGTGATCAATATCAAGCCAAGCAATCTTGCTGCAGCTGCTCCAGTCGGTCTCAGTTGGGAATGTAGTACTCCTCTGTCACACAGCTCTGGAATGGCTACACATGGCAATTCTATTTTTGGCCCGAAGGAACCGCCGGGTGACATCAATAACTATTTGAGGCGTTTCACGTTGCCTAGCTGTTACGGCCTGCTATAATGATAATAATTTACCCTACGTTCTTGCTTCTTCTTTTCGTCTTTTAAGTACCTGACATTCCTATCAGCCGATCAGAAACTTAGTTGGAGTCCATGCTTGCAATGGTTATGATTGGCTGAGAAGGCAATTGTATGGAAATGTGATGAAGTCTCCTAGACTGCGTGTGGATAAGAAGGAGCGTTCATGTACGTGCCAATTCTGTCATTGATGATATTCAACTTATTTACTTGCTCTTTCGGCGGATAACCGCTCGGAAGCTATCTCGCCCTGGATAAGTTGGTAGCGTCAGGCAGAGACATATAACGTTCCAATGTTGCTTTGAGTATGCATCAATTTTATAAAAATGGTTCAAACACGGATGTTTCAGTGCCCGAATTTACATTGATTCACCTCCTATTTAAAATAAAGGGAATATTGACGTGTTATTTCAGACACAACAGTCAATACGAAACACTGAAAGATGATGTGATTGATGAGCAGAAGGCAGAACCCTGATCCTAAAGTCTGTCCGAGTTGATGTGACTGCAGATGTTTTAAGATTTTCTGACATTGCGGATTTTACATTGGGTCAATTTTGTCAAAGCAACAAATGAATATAATTGGATCAAAAAAACTACCTATCAGCCTTATAATACAGACAAAAATGCGCAGGCTTATCATGCCATTCTGAACAGTATCATCCTGTCCACATCCAACATACGAATGCCTGGATATGTAAAACGAGGGGTGAAAAAGCAAAGAAAAACCAATACCCATGCATAGCCCAACGTCTTTTTCCAGTTTGATGTTTGCGAAGTAACAGTACTAGAAGCGCCAAAGTTTACTTGAATTGCTTTCTCAATCGCGATAGCTGCAGCCGATGCTACAAACGTTCCAAGGACCGGAAGTGTTTTCACTCCAAGAGACACCCAATATATCACATCTGTAAGACAGTGGAGGAGACCGGAGATAACAAAGATACAGAGTAATGATATCTCGCGACGTCTTCGATACATATGCCATGATTTTGGCAGTTTGGAAACGATGATGGTGGATGCCCTTTTCGACACTCCAATCAATTGCCGGCGCAACAAGGCATGCCAGAATTTACTAAGCCGCATGATGATTAGCAATGTCCATTTTAAGACCTCATACAACCGAGAATAATGCCTGCTTACCTCCAGAACCTTCGAACAGAATAGGCTTCTTTTACGCTCCCAAAGAGCTTAGGCCAGTCTTCTGGTCTGCTGTAACCCATTGCTACAGATACAATCGATGTGAAGCGATGAAGGGCGTCTAGAAGGTAGGATGCCCCCCACCAGAAGCCCGTCGTCGTCATCACTCGTGCCAAAAACTGACGAGCTGTTGCTTCAAAGAATATAAACTCGGTGTCTCTCCCAAATGCGTGCTCCCACTGGGAGTTTCCGTGGAAGGTAGTGCGAACGGCAAACCAAATTATTTCTGGTATAGCAAGCCCCAAGGCAAGGTGTATCGCCTGCGTTCGAAGAAACTTCGTTCGATACGATTTCGGCTGCTTGGGATCATATTTGCGTGTGTCGACTCCACGAAGATCTTGGACCAATCTCAGTGACTGAAATAATCGGTAAGTTAAAGGTAGAGCAACTGGGGACGAATGCGAGCCTCGATCAGCGATATCGGCAGATAACAGGTAGTAGACGCACGTAAAGCACAGGGCTGGCAAAATGTTGACCGCAATGATATCAAAAATGAAGATAGGGAAGAAAGTGTGTAAGAAGGAGATTAGATATGAACAAAGAAAACCTAAGAATATAGATCCAAAAACACGCTCCTTTTCACCTTTTGCCGTCAAAGCAATAGTTAATATGCCGACAGCACACTCCAGCCCCATCGCCGTACACAATGCCACTATGTACAGAAACCCAAGCATTTTAATATTCCCTTCTCAGTGATATCCAGAGCAGCGAATGCAGTTATAGAGAAGATACTAGAAAAAAATTTCATGCGTCTCCTTAGCAAAATTATTCACTAATAATGAGTTCCTAAGTTCCAGCACAGCAATGTGTCAACTCAATGAACTAAGCGATGCACCACGGTTAATTTTCGGTTTGTAAGGCAGATACTCGATGTGCAAGAATGCGCATAAAAACTGCCAACTTCTTAGTCTTGTTGGGTAGAGCAATCAAAGTAAGTGCTAGATTAAGAAAGAGTAGATAAAACTTTAAAAATTGGAAGATCAACTCTCTCTTACTAAATTTGTAAGAAACCACTGCTGCATAATATATTTCGCCTAGTTATAATCCTAGAGCAAATAGTAGTGTGACTCACTGACTACGGATTCGTACTATGAACTCGGATTACATGGACCTGTCACGGCACACATGCATATACTGCATACTGGGGCGCATGGATCGACATGAGCTATTGAATTCGCGGCAACCAATGTCTACGCTATAGAGTACTTTTGTTGTGTTGGAACTTCAGTTTTTTAAAAAATTCTGATTGGATAATATAAATCCACTAGGACGAAGCTATTGAAAAATAAAGTCTTAGTGAAGACCGCAACTTGTTTACCTTTCTTCGCTGCTGAGTTGATCCTTCATAGACTGATAGTACTATACTACTAGCCTCATGTGCCACTTCCAGATGTCAATAGACCCAACTGTGGGTTTACTGGTGTAATTACACGTCTGAAACAGATGATCATATAATTGCAATAGTAAAAGGTTGTGTTGTCTAAAGAGAATCAACACCGAGTCGAAACAGGGATTTACCCCTGAGCCCTAGTCACATGCTATCAAGCATTACATAATAGTAGCTATTCGCTTAGTCGACTATACTATTTATCTAACACTAGATTTTTTCTATAAATAGATTATAGTTAATTAGTTAAAAATATTAAAAAGAATAATAAATATATATAAATAAAATTATAATTATAAAATCATAATTATAAGCTTTTAAATAAATTATATAATAAAATTAAATAAATAGAGATAGCTTTAAAATTATAACTTCTATATTAATATATTATAGTTAATCTAAATTAAATAATTAGTATTAAATTATTTTTATAAATACTTTCTATATATTATATAATTATCTCTATAATAATTCTTACTTTTTTCATTTCGTTAAGATTTCTAGTTAGTTTTTAGACGTTTTTTTACTTTTACTTTATATATTTTATAAAACCTTCTATCTAAATCCTTATCCTATTAGTACTAACAAACATTTTTAATACCTTATTAAAATTTATTTTTATAAAGATATCTACAAAGTTATTATCTCTATAGATTTAATAAATCTTATTAATCTTATACTATTTATATAATTAACAGAGCGCTATAAGATTAATTATAAAATATTTTTTCTTCATTATTCTAAGCTTAATAAGGCACTTATATAATAAATAGCTATTAATATAGATAATAATAAAAATATTAGATAATTTAAATTAATTAATAATTATTTTAATTATATTTATAATAGTAATTCTATAGTTAAATCTAGTTATTATATTATAAATCTTAGAGATAAGTATACTCTAAATTATCTACTTATATTTTAAAGATTACTAATAGATAATATTACTAATAGCTTTAAATAATCCTTTTTATATATATTTCTTATTAATAATT
>JAMAGK010000041.1:0-226110 GCA_023626135.1 Talaromyces sp. R2412 | reverse complement strand
TAGTAGTAGTAGTAGTAGTAGTAGTAGTAGTAGTAGTAGTAGTAGTAGTAGTAGTAGTAGTAGTAGTAGTAGTAGTACTGCTACAGACGTCGAACGAGCGCCTGCACACTCGCGACAATGCGATCCGCATACGTCGTCGCCCGCTCGTTATCTGTCATTCCAATCTTGAGTCCGACTGCTGCGTCGTCTCTGAAATGGATTGTTGAGGGTTCGCCCTCGCAGACTCCCCATTGAGGTCCTAGGGTTGGTCCATGTGCACTCACGAACTGGATGCCCTGGAGCCAGGGGCCTGTCCAGAGGTATACTGCTTGGATGTATTCCCCGCCGACGACGAATTCTTCGTGTCGATAGTGCGGTGCTTGGGCGAGTTCTTGTTTGTGTGTGAAGCCGTAGTGGCACCAGCAGAAAGGGAAGCTGGTTTTGGTTTCTTTGTTGTTCTTTTCTTCATCCTCATCCTCCTCCAATTTTTTCTCCTCCTCAACTCTCTTCTCGTAGCAAGCCTTTGTATATCCCTCAAACTCATTAGGCCCTGCGCTCGCCCGGCTGCCATCCGTATACTCCAAAGTAATACTAACCAACGACATCCCATTCTCAACCTGCTTCAAGTCCCCATGCGTAAACGTCACCCTCACCGCATCAACACGCCGCATCAGATCCAGCCAACATGCGACATCATACTCAGCCGGCTTAGTCTCTACTCTCCTCCAGCGCGTCTTTGGCTCGTGCTGCCCATACACAGGTCCATCTTCGTGCCAGGACGGCGGCGGTGCTTCTGGCTCCCACCACAGTCCAGCCTGATCGCGTGGTGCTAGTTCGTCTTCGTCATTTTCTGGCTCGTACGATCCAGCAAAGTTTATCACGCCCAGCGAGTCCATGCGTGCTTTTCCTTTGGTTTCCTCATTCCCCCATCCGCAGAACAGCCCGCAAATCGCCTCGGTCGCGCTCGACCGGATGAGGCTCCGTCCTGGTGCTAGGTGTGGTCCGACAGTGAGCTGTCGTCCGCGGTTTGTGACTAGTCGCAGCCCATTGGGATGTGTCTTGACATCCATAAACACAGCTGTGACGCGCTCGCCGCCAGGCCCGTCGATTGCAAATGTCTTCATTGCCCATGGCTGTGGGCCGTACGACTTGATAATTCCGTCTGTGTATCGCAGCTCAATCCCGCCAAATTGGGCATCAATCGAGATTTTTGTTAGGGCTGATAGTTCAGCTTCGTTTTGGCCAAACACTGCGGCCTCGTGCGGGTTCAGTTCGATCGAGAAGTCGGTCGACCAGTATCCGACCAACGGCTGAGTGATGTTTAGTTGCGGCGGTGGCAGCGCGTGTTTCCAGAGAACAGAGCCCAGGGATTCATTCGTGCGAGTGCTGACTTGCTTTCTGGAATTGCTACCTGGAGGTTTCTCTTGTGCATGTCTGAGTAATGACAACCGCACGATGCCGCCGCCTGGCGTCCACTCTGCGAGAAGTCCGACAAGGAGCTGTCCTTCAGCGACCTGGGCGATTCGCCTGTCTCCCTCGCTCTTGCCAAGCAGCACGCTATCGCCGTGTTCAAAAACAAGCTCAACGCCGATTACCACACGGCCAATGTCCTTTTCGCACAGGTAGGTGTATTCAACGCCTTCGTCACTCGTTATGAACACAAATCCTCGAAGCCAATCACCCTGAGGGATAGGGACTGAGTCGGTACGTGCTGCCACCCGGTTTGACGCTCCGAGATGGCGTGTCGAAGAAGTCGCCGTTTTGACACCGAATCCCAGCAAACAGCCCTCGCGACTCCAATGCACCTGTAGCGTGGAATCGCGGCGGCCAATATCCTCGATATCGTCAAGCAGAGCCAGCTTGGACATTTCAAACTTGAAACCCTCGAGTTGTCCCACTTTGATCATCTTGTCTGAAATAGCATTTTCTAAAACAGACGAGTCTGCCTGGCTGTCTTTGATCTGTTTGAGTGCGACGTATGACTCGGCAATCTGCTCACACAGCTCCCAGATTCGTCGTCGGTTTGCCAGGCCCAGGATTGTATCTCCGTCAATGCGGCTTTTTGAAAACAGCTCTTCGTAAATTCGAGCCCAGTCAAGGCCCATGTTTTTTGTTTCCGGTAGGTCGTAAAGCCACGGCATATCCTGCAGAACCCGCTCTCTCCAAAAGCTGTTTGTCGTAGTAAGCGCAGCCACAGACGGGCTGACAGTCTGGAGGGTATCGATATCTTTCACGGGGATATACCGTGTAATATGCTGAAGCAGCTCCAAGGGAAGCCGAGGAAAAACATCACTCGTTGTAGCAGCAGCAGTAGCAGCAGCAGGATCAGCCGAAACCTGTTCTGGCGATAATTCTAGCAGCGGTAACTGCGAATAATAGTCCTGCAAATCCAGTATCGCGACTGGATTGACCATGTACGACTCAGCCCCGGGGCTGATGTACCAGTACTGCCCGTGCAGATCATCCATCTGCTCTCCGTAGTCCAGACGATCCAAATGCGCAGCGTAGTTTTCAGAGGATGAAGTCCCGAATTGTTTGAGTGCGCGGTAGACGACTTCTTTATCTATGGACTTGCTGCCACCGGTCATCTTTGATATGGCGCGCTCGAGGATGGTGTGCAGACAGATGTCGTGGTAGGGGAATACCAGCGGCTCTTGGTCTCGGCCTCCCCAGGAATATCTAATTTCGTTAGAACATTTGATTTTGCATATTGTTAGAAACTCACACAGAAACAAAATTAGGCAGTCCATCAGCGTTGAACGCTCGTTCGTCTGGTGGCTGCAACTCGCATGCTCCATAATCACTAGACTTTACCGGTCCAGAAATAAACACTCTACATGAATTAGTACCAAACCAAAATAGAAAGAAAGGGAAAACATACTTGTCAATCGAAGCTGAATGCGAGTTTTCTCCAATGCACCGGAACTTGTTCAGCCACTCTATATCTTCGTGCCGTAATACGGCGTAACTGTTCTGCACATCTTCGGGATGTTCGTCGATCTCTTCTTGGTCTTCTCGAGTCCATGAGATTGGGCCGCCACATATGGCGCAGAAAATATCCCAGCCTCCCATGGTCAAATGGTGTATATACAGTAGTGCTAATACGAATAATAATTAAAAAAAAAAAGAAACGGAAGTTATTTACCTACATAAAAGCAATGTGCGACGCTAAGAAGAGGCTCAGCACATCGCCGCTTTATGCTTAGCCTAGCTCAGGGTTAGCTCCCAGAGCGCTCCTAAAACAGGCTCACGCACTCCAAAGAAAGTCACAACAACTTTTAGAGCACTCTAAAAGTATACAGAGCCTAAAATAAGACTTTAAGACTGCTTAATAAGCATTTACTTCTTTAATAAGGCTCTGTCTACTATAACCTAAGTTTTTTTCTTCTTTTTTTATGATCTAATCTTTACTTTTTACTTATAATTTTTTAATCTAATACTGTGGGTTCTACCGTGTAATTACACTGACGAAAGTGATGTCCATATAATTGCAATAGTAAGTTGTTCTGTGTGTGTGTGTTCTGTCTTCTCAACAGAGCCCCTGAGGCGGGTGTATAACCCCCTTATCTTCGTCGAGATGTCACGTGACATCTCGATCCCTATTGGCCCCTGAACTTGCTGGAGCTTGCCCGAACCTTTGCACACGACTCCTTCGTCTCGACTGCCTCGACGATCCGACAAATACATCTTATTAAATATTAATATTAATAATATTCTATTTATTTTTATTTTAAGTATCTCTATTAGTAAGTTTTATCTTATATATTAGAGAGAGATAAGCGACTTCTTTAGTAGATTAAAAATACAAATAAATCTGTTAGTAATTATAATTTCTTTTATAATCTACTAAGATACTTTATACGTTAAGAAATATAATACTAAGACCATACTTCCTTAATTAATTTTTCTATTAATGTTTATATATAGATAGAATATAAATATCTATACCTATATAAACATTAAATGCTTTACTACTAGCCTTAAAACTCTAGTAAACTAGGAATCATTACAAATAAATATGTCAGAAGATTGCTTATCGCTCAGCCAATCGATAGAGTAACTAACTATACAAGTACTTACGTGATCTAGCCAGTGTAGATACACTGATACAGTGAAAAAGCACTCAATATAGATACATCCAAATAGTACGGATACACCATTCCAGTGCAAACGCATTTAGTGTAAAAGCACTTAGAAAGTGCAGATATACCACGCTAGTATATATACTCCAAATGAAAATACACTAAAGCACGTAATCAACATAGCGAACAAATCGGTTACAAAAGGACGGCTATATTAGATATATTTGCATAAACATAGACAACAAAGCGTTAGCTAAAGAACAACTATAATCGCTATATTAGGAACTCAGTATATAAAAACACTCGTTTACCATTATATATCTAGGTTATTATATTTTATTCTCTTAAGGAAATAGCATACTACTATTCACTCTTTCACATACTTTACAGCCTATTATTATAATAGTACTCTACTTTATCTTTAGATTGTCTTATAAACGTTCCCCATTCGACTTCAGTTAATAGAATATCCAGCGCGATTCACATCTTGGTGACAAGTTGTTGAACTGTTTGACAAAATAGCTAGTGTAGATTATAACTGTCGCTTGCAAAGTTCTTTTATATCTAGAAAATAAAACCAGAAAGCATAAATAGTAGCTTTTAGATTGCTACAATAAGACTAATATTAAATATATTAACTTCTTTAGCTAGAATATCGATATTCTTAGCTGCGCTAATGTATAAGAAATACAAGAATCTAATTTTCATATTAAGATCCAGTGGACCAGTCTAGACCTCAGCGAAATTCTATTAGAATAGTTTTATATTTAGCGTAGCCATAAGTCTTATATCTTAAATATATCTAGGTTTATAAATAACTACTTACTATTACCCTTGATCTTCTCTCGGTCGATATTGAATAATTGCCGTGAGTAAAGACCTAGGCTTTACTACATCAAGTATTAGTAGGCGAAACCGAAACGACAAAATTACAGGTAACTTATCGTTATCTAGTTTTACGTTGATCTCTATTAGAGTAGTATATTTTAGGAGACTGTTTACTATTCAGATCTATGTAGTTAACTATTTATAACACACTGATAATCATAAAGCTCTGCGGCAGTCATTTATCATTCAGAATTCATTATAGGACATTAACGTGTTTTGCAGAATGTTGCTAATAACATTCCGTCTCATACAACAGTAAGCAGTTGTGTCAAGTCTAACAGCGATTCAAAATCGCTCGTACTATTACTATTGCCATTTCACCTCGCTCTAGTATTGTGCGGCATCAACAGGATTGTGAGAAAAATAAGACGTATTCAACTCGTGGCCATCATCCTTCAAACAGCCATTGATCACAGCATTCCAGTCCCGCAAAAACGGCATCTCTGGAATAGTCATGTCCAGCGCCGAGAATATGTTCTGATTGGCATCAGCAATAAAATCTTGGCCCATTTCTGGTATAGCAGACGTTGCATGAGCTGCTGCTGTCGTACTGGTGGGCGGTTGGATTTCTGTGTCTGAAAGAAGCTGGGCAACACGATCTCCGCCATGGCTGGACGAGTGCATTGCAACATCGGAAGTGGCCACGGAAAGTTGTGCGTGTTGTCTCAACGATAGAGCTTGATAGCGGAGCTGATTTAAGCATCCCCAGATGCCACCGTGCCCATATTCATCATTCATCCCCCCGAAATGGTCGTGTAGGCTCATTCTGCGGGGAAAGAGCTCTTCAACCAGAGCCCAGGCGCGTTCGGTCTCGAATCCACCAGGAATGCTACTGCTACAGAGACAGCGCAGGACGTACGCAAGGGCGTACCATTGGGTGTACATTTTGAAGAACCACCGGAATCTGGAGGCGAGCCCCTCCTTCAACGACACGTAGTTACTTTCCAACCCATCACAGGCCAATTTAAAAGACAACTTGAGTACGTCAGAAGTCGTATCGTCCTGGCCCTCCTTTTGCTTTCTCATGCCAATCTCCTCTCGGAGTTGGAGCACAAACTCCATTTTCTTGCCGGCGGTGGTGATATGCTGGATTGCAATGCGCGACAGATCATTGGGCGGCCCAGAGTCTGATATAATGCCATATTTAGCCGACAAGTACTGGCCATGCTCTTCCATAGTCTTGCGTTTCTCCATGATATCATTGAGAAGGGCATCTGCCGAAATTTGGTCTTGGAGTTCAAGAATCGGGTGCAGCAGTCGGCACGATTCGGTTTGGATGAGAAAGAAGGACATTTCTGTCCAGCCATCCGACTCCACCGGGAAGCGCGTCATGCCGGGATAGATCTGATTGTCGTTCACATTGAGAGGAAGCCGCAGTTCTCGGTTCATGACATTAACCGTAGGCTGAAATCCTTGGTCCTCGGGGGCACGGGAGTCAAGAACGCATAAATGCCACCATAGACGAAGACGCATTTCTGTTTCAAAGGGGCTTAGTTGGAAAGAGGAACCATCGCGGTGCAGGCCGATCGATTGAGCAAGCCGGATTGCCAGCCCGTTGAGGACCCATACGCTCCGGCCAACTTCGTGGACCCGTAAGCAGGTCTAAACACGTAGTGTCAGTTAGATAAGCTAGACGAGCAGGGTGCATGATCAATTTTAATGACCAGCCTCAATACTCACCACATAAATTGCAAGGGCCTGTAATGATGGCATGTCGGGTAGATTCATAAGATCAGTCGTCATGAGAAGCCGGTCCAGGCATATCTTGTAGCGTTTCAAGACCTCCAGTTTCTCACAAGGGGACTTAACTGGTTCGGCGTTGTCATCGTGGCATAGAGCAGTAACAGCAGCAAAGTAGATAGCAAATGTCAATGCCACAGTGGACGAGTTTGCCGACGAGGGGTCCAGAATAGTTGCCACAACAGTGGACTGGACAGTTGGTATGTGCAAGATTTTAAGCACCGGATCAACCGACTTGACATATACATTCCATAACTGAAGGGCAAGTTGGGTGTCGGGATAAAAGTCCAGTACGCCAGAACCCATGTCCAGAGAGGCACAAGTATCTTGCTGCCCAGGAAGCGGGTTGTGAGATTTCGTGCTGTGCTGTAGATGCGAAGGCGTCGTTTGCGACCCTGTTGGTTGAGAAATCTTGGCAGTCTCTTCCTAAAAGGGGGTACGATATTAGTTTACCGATTGTGTATGATAGCTTATACGGCAGATGTAGCCCGTGTAGTAATAGCACTCACATCTTGCGGCGGAATATCCACGTTGGAACTATTGGCGTACCGAGCCACTCGTTCATCATTCAGCAATAGTTCCCATGTTGATTCACAAGAGCGTTGGTTGGATGGGCTTTGGTTTGCAGTTCCAGTTGAATTTGTACTGGCACTAGACTGGGTCTGAATTTGGGGCATGGGCACACTACTACTACCAACACTAACACCACCACCGCCGCCGCCGCCATTACCGGCTGCAGAGGCTGCAGCGAGTTGACTACTCTCGGCAAAACGCGATAGCAAGACTTCCAGTCGCTCCAGGCGGTTGGAGATGTTTTGCAGACTGGGACCTTTCCGGGCCACGTCGGTGTCCTTGGTGGGATACACGCAGGTAATGCCACATCGTGAGCAGTTGGTGCAGGGCACTCCGCGGTCACAGCGGATCTTCCGCTGGTGACAACCTCGACACGAACGGGCTCCTAGTTTGTAGCCCTGCGAGGATGAGTCCCGGAACGGATAGGACATTTCATTGCTCTCCGACGAGGTGGAGGGTCTTTTTTGTACTCTAGCCATAATTCACGACGCCGACCGCACTACTCAGTGCTCATAATACGGGGAAGCGTGGAGGGAAAGAGAAAGCTGCAAACAATGCAACAATGGGCGTATGCAATTGCAAGGATAGAACTGATATGTATTTAAGAGCAGCTACTGGAACGTGAGATGAATGTCAAGGGAGTAGAGAATAGTGAGCAGTGAACACCACAGGGAGCAACAAAGCGATCTCTCGGCGTCTCGGGGCCGAGAGGTCCGCGGTGCTGGACGTTCAATGATGAATCCTGATGTTGATGTTAAGTCGATAAAAACTAACGCTGCTAACTCTTAATCGCTAGCTGGAGTGGGTGGAAGCTGTCTCAGCAAACAATAAAAATCTCTGCCGCGTTTATGTACGTTTCTCTACGTGGCCTTTGTTCGCTACATCCACTTCTCGCATTCATCACCCCCGTCTAGCCGAGTTGCGAATTGATTTCTTTACGAACCAAGTCCGCTTTTTGAGCCGTACAAATAAACACAGAAAATGATGTCGTCCAGTGCCTGCGGCCCACGCCGGCTCATCTACCCTGAACATTCTCCCCTATCAAAGGCCCTCGTTGACGCCGGTATTTTCGGTGCCGCAGGACCGAGATGGCCAGACGCCACTCAATCCACAGTGAAGCGGCCCACTGCTGCCTAGTCTAGTAGTCAAAAGGGTACTGTAAACAAAGAAAGCAACATTTTCTGCCTGTATGGAGGCTGGGACCATGCACTTCAATGCGCAGATGTGCGAATCGCCATCAGCGTCGCGTGGCCGCTGCCAGCTCAGGCTTAGGGCAACTCGGGTCTGTCGAGGTATGGCTGATTGGCGCCTGGAGAAGTTCTAGAAAACTCATGTCCGCTAGGTTCACGCTAGATCGTGGCTGATTTGCATCTGATGACACTTCGGATCTATCACTACCGAAACCGCCGGAGAACAAAACAAAGCATATGTGTATATATATCATTCTCACGCCACGCCTCTTAATCCAAATAGTAACCATCCGCTCTGCGAAGACTAAAGTTTTGTATCGTATCCTACTCGGAACCTACTTGCAAGACATTTTCACAATCTACTTGCAAGACATCGAGTACCTACTACTCTCAGCCTCTTCGGGTTGCGCTATCCCGTTTCGTTTGATTGTGATTCCGCATCTGCGGTACCTAACTCCTGTTCATCATGTCAATCACAGAAGTCATCAAGGAGCATGCCTGCGAGATCACCAGCGGCGGAAACTCAGTAGAGCTCGGCCCAGTCAATGGCGTCGACAACCCTCCTCGCAAGGCCATTAACGCCATGAACTGGCCGCTGTGGATGAAGATCTATCATACTGCTATTCCATGCTTTTTAGCGTTTTTGATGTAAGCCTGGAGCCCCCCGCCCCCCGCGGAAATCTGTATACTCTTGCTAATATCGATCTTAAGCACATTTGCCTCATCCGTCGATGTCCCTGCCACCGAGGCTCTCATGGAAGAGTTCAACGTCAGCCAGACCAAAGCACTCCTCTCAGGAACGTTATACATGCTGGGTTTGGCATTCGGCCCCATGATCATGGCGCCCCTGTCAGAGTTTGTTGGTCGATGGTGGCTATACCTAGCGACCTCCACAAGTATCGCTACTTTTGCATGTGGTGCAGCTGCCTCGAAATCCTTTGCCACGCTTTTAGTTTGCCGTTTCCTCTGTGGATTCTTAGGATCTGCTGGAGTGGCTATCGGAGCAGGAACCATGCTCGATGTGTGGGGTGTTGCAAAAGCTGGAGGGCTGGCACGACTCCTCTTCATTTGTGGGCCATTCTTGGGACCTTCTCTGGGCCCCCTGGCAGGCGCCTATGCTATGCACGAATACGACGGCGACCGGAGATGGACCCAGTGGGTGGTAGCCCTGATTTGTGCACCCACCTGGATCCTGATTCTCTTCATGAAGGAGACGTCCGACACCCGAATCAAACCCTCTCACGAGCACTCTGGTCCGTTCGGCGTTGTGATCGTGGCCTTGTCAATACTCAAAGCTGCCGCGGCCCGTTCATGGAGTATTCTTGCCACTGAGTCTATTGCCTTCTCCCTTACTCTATACACGGGATATGCATATGCAGTGATCTTCAGCTATTTTGCAAGCGCCACTTATGTCTATGAAATGGACTTTGGTTTCAACGACCGACAAACTGGTCTTTCTTTCATCAGTGTGGTTATCGGTTACTTTTTGGCTGCTGTCATGCATGTGGTAGTGGAGGGAACGTTGTACGCTCGAGCTGTACGCAATTCCCCCGACGGCCATCCAGCCCCAGAGCACCGACTGTACACTGCCATGGCTGGAAGCATCTTTTTGCCCATTGGTCTATTCTGGTAAGTCTTTATAATCCGCTCAAGAAGCCGAGGTATGACTTTGTGTCCCCAGCTAATTTTATAACAAAGGTATGCATGGGGAGCTCAGCCAAGCGGTCACTGGGCAGCAGCTGTTGCGAGCGGTATTCCATTCGGTCTTGGTGCCTTTGTCCTCTTCGTAAGCATTCCGTACTGTTCGATAAGTCGAGCTTTCTTACTGACTTTCTTCACAGCTTTCATCCATGATCTACCTTGTTGAGGCATACGGAGCCGCGGCTGCAGCGTCTGGTAAGCACCCTTTGTATTTCGCTTATATACTTCCCAAGCTAATTCTTCCACAGCCCTCGCCGCAAACGGATCTATTCGATACATGCTCGGAGCAATCTTCCCTTTGTTCACCATCCAGATGTACGAAAATGTCGGCATTCATTGGGCCGGAAGCGTGTTTGCCTTTTTGTCTCTGGCACTCCTTCCTATCCCCTGGCTGCTGTTCAAGTACGGCCATCGGCTCCGCAAAAACAGCCGCTTCATAGCCTCTACTTGAACGGACCGCACGAGAAATTGGCAGCAATTTGATCCATACCACGCTTGTATGCGCATCTAGTTGAAAAAAGGGCACTACCCCAAGTATTGGTATTTCTCGTTAAAATTTTCGTCAAAACCACCGAGGCATGAATTTTAACGCATCGGCATCACTAAAGAGGTTATATTCTAAGTATTATATAGTTTTTTTTCTCTTTTATCGTATTTTTTGCTTTAATAAGTAGTTATAGAATATATATATCTGATTTTACTATTAATAAATACTATGATCTGACATCCCAAAAATTTTTCTGTTATATGTACAAATTTATATTTTACTCCAAGCAGGTGCCAATCCGACACTACGTGATATGAAGGGGCTTTCCGCTCTCGTTGCCGAGTCGAGAAATGTCAACTTCAAATGTTAATTATAATTCAAAATAATATATTTTATAATTATTTAGATTCTAATATATTTTATTGCAGATCGTTTTAACGCGCAACTTATTACAGTCACAACTACAAAAAAAAGAAGCCCCAGATCATAATCGAGCAGTTGAAGTGAAACCGACGAATGAAATCATTTCTAATTATCTTCCCATATAAGTCAATATCATGAGATTCATGACTTTAAGGAAAGAGTGCGGTGTTCGACAACAATGCTTCAATTGTGCGCATTTAAATTAATTCATCTCCTTAACTCTATACACCAGTCGATGGCTGGTTTGAAACCATATTCAATTATTGAGACTCCGTATTACTCTTTAACCGGCGTCGGAAAATCGATTTGATCGTCGTCCAGATAATTGACATCAAACGAATGCGCCTTTTCTGCTGCAGTCCAACCGTCGCCCAGCCAGCCATTGGGGTTATCGTTGACATATCCATACTCAAAGTCCTCCCAGCGGGGGTAGGAAAAGGTCTTTAGAGCATGAAGCGAGGAACCTGTCACTCATTAACTTTTGTCCTCGTCAAAAGAGAGAGAGATACATACCAGGCCAAACTGCCGTGATGCGACCCTCCTCTTTCCCTCCCTTGTACCAGCTGCGACATTTCGTGCTAAACACGGTTCTGGTAAAATACTGCTCGCAATGCGTGGTGAACCGTTCAACTGCCTCCCGTCGAGGCATCATCCAGCGGATATTGTCGCGCTGCATCTTGGCCACGCAATAGGTCATGTAGTCAATCGCCCGTTCGACAAGAAGCGACAAACTGCCATGACCCAAAGACGCGTTCGGTCCTAGGGAAATGAAATAGTTTGGGAACTCGTTGGTGGTAACGGAGATGTATGTCTCCGGAACTTCCTTCCATTTGTCTGCCAGCGAGATGCCATTTCGACCAGTAAGTGGGAAACGAGGCATGAATGTCGTATCAAAACCGGTAGCACATACAATCACATCTACAGGCCGATGCACTCCGTCTGCGGTACGAATGCCGTCGCTGTCAATCGCCGTAATCTCGGTCTTGATCATGTCGACTTTGTCGTCCGTCAGGGCTTCCAGATATCCCGGTCCCGGCGTTAATCGACGACAGCCTGGCGGGAATGAAGGCACGATTTGATCTAAAAGGTCTGGTTTTTTGGCTAGGCGGCGCTTCATGTTTTCTTTGAAAAAATCGGGGCCGTCGAGTTGCTCTGAAGTTCCCTTTATTGTTACTGCAAAGTCATTTTGCAGATCGTGCTCGATCTCTATTCGTTTGGTTAGTGTCGAGACACTATTTTTGAGTATTTGCTTATCGTACCCTTTCTAAACTTTTGGTATGCTGCCTTGTCTGCTTTAAAATGGGCAATCTCCTCGGCTGAAAATTTAACTGATAGAACGGTCAGTTTTAGGTCAGGGAATACGAATTTTAGTACTCACTATTATCCAAACCGATACCACCTCTTTCATCAATCTTAGCACGAGCAATGGTGGGAGCCAGCCATGTACGGCCGCGAGCGTAGTGGTCAATATGACTGACATCCGGGAGCATCGATGGAACGACTTGGATTCCGCTTGAACCGTTACCAATAACGGCAATTCGTTTGCCCTAAGCGTTTGTTAGATCTGAATTATCACTTGAAGTGACATTCACTCGCCTTATAATCATAGTTCTCATCAAAGTTTGCAGTGTGCAGTAGCTTGCCCTTAAAATCATGCAAACCTGGAATATCAGGCCACTTCCAATTATTCAACCCACCCGTGGCAGAAATCAAGACATCGCAAGAGTCGGAAAAGACTGTTTTTGAATTTTCAACCTTGAGGTTCCACTTGGCCTCGTTGTCGTCCCAATGGGCTTCGACCACCTTGTGCTTGAGCTGGATATGCTTCATGCATCCATATTTTTGAGCCAATTTTTTCCAATACTGATGGATTTCCTTTGCACCTGCATAGAAATGCGACCACTCTAGATTAGGTTCAAACGTGGCTTGATATGTGTGTGCAGGAATGTCTTGACAGATGTTCTTTCTTAGTGAGATCCAAAAACTAGCGAAATACTCCATTGACCTACCACATGCACATCCCGGGTATCTATTTTCATACCAGGTCCCTCCAATGTCATCATTTTTCTCATACACAGTGAGGCTCAGGTTCTGAATGCGCTGCCTAAATCGAATGGAAGCGAGGATACCCGACAACCCGGACCCTATAATGACAACTCGAATTGGGCGAGCACCATCAATCGGCCTATCTTCAACAATCCATGGGGTTTCTTCCAAATGAGGTTTCTTCTCAGCAACAACTTCTTTGGGTCTTGTCGTCTCCTTTTTAGCCGGAGTGGGGGACGGAGACCATAGCCTGGATATCCGGCCGAAGCGCTGTTGTACAGACATGGGCTCACCAGGCATATTTCTAGTACAACTCTAATGATGTAGTACGAACTATCAGGTTTTGTCACGTCCGAAGCTGGGTTTTTATAATGTTGGCAACCTCAGATGTCTCTCATGTAGCCTTGCGCGAGCAGACAAGTCACCGGGCCCGGTTATTCGGTAGTGACAGAGACACTAGGCGGTTAATTAAGCCTCTAAGCCTCTCCCCGCATGCAGGAAGGACACGGGAATGACATTATTCTCTCATAATAGTCGGGCGGGGAGGACAAAAGACGTGTCCATTAGAGATTTCCGAGCCGCCAGTCCTGCGAGGGGGTTGTCCCGAGAGGCGTCTCCCAGCTCCTCCCCGTTGGAACGTATCGTAGTAAAGCTGATACGTAGCAAAACTCAAAATAGACCATTATGCGTGGAGAGCTTTGCGGGGGGCGAGTGGGCCAGCGCAACGGGAATCCCCCTCCAGATGGGATTTTTCCACTTCCGGGCATGTCTGTCTCTGGTTTTTTCTTCCTTTTTTCTATTTTTCGGCGAGGTTGTCCTGTGTTTAGTAGCTGATTGGAGCCCCCTCTTTTTCTTGAATACCAACAGACAGACGCCTTGATAGTAGTCTGACAGCCTGACATAGTGAAAGTTGAGTCCGTTCGTTATTCTTCCCTAATTAGGAAGGTGATTCTTGCCTGGCTCCGCAGCAGGGCACTCATTGGCTGGATTCCTTGTTGAGATGCAAGGCTCACGTGACTCGGCGATTCAACGGTGAGCCTCTGAGGGCTAACTCTGGGGAGCTGGCCAATGAAAGCAGCAGCATATGCGGGTCTTTCCCCGCAGCCGTCTATGCGAATGGGTCTGCCGTCTTTATTATGATTGGCTATCTGCGGGCCACCCTGCGATTAGATCAGCAGGAGGATAAGCAGCTAACCGGATACGGCTAGTGTGCAGCGCAGTCCCTGTGGTTGAATATTATTGAGTAGGCGACTGCAGGGCCTGAAACAGCTGCCACGAGATAGATAGCACATTAGTGCTTTGGGGGCATTATAATAACATACTAATATAGACCGTAGAATTGTGCCGTGGATCATTGTAAATACGCATGGTGCAATGATTGTCAATGGTATACTGCAACTATAACCCCAACTCAACCCAAAACCCAAAGCACACTAGCAGTGCCCCGTAACTGGGAAGCAGCCCCCGCTTCTCCTCGGGTCTGCCCAGCAACCTCTGCTCCTGCCGTCCAGACCTGCATGATCCTTGGCCGCATTTTCCTCTGTACTTCTTGACTGTCCGGTGTATCACGAAACAAATCATTCAATTTTCCAAATACACACTGAGTCCCATAGTACCAAGCGTACTCATACCATTCTCTGGTCGCATCTGCGGCGGGCCACGATCCGAGCTGGGATCGGCGCCCCGGCTTTCCGACCTCCGCATTCAGAACGTACCAACCTCGAATCGACGCTGTTTAATCGTCCCAACACCAGATCCCATCACCAGATGGCCCCTAGTCGGCTTTCACGATGAAGCAGCAGACATCGGACAAACATTTCCGCTGTAATATCTGCCAGCGAGGCTTTACGCGCATCGACCATCTCAAGAGACACCACCTCCGCCGTACGTCGGTCCTTTCAAGAGAGAAGACGAGAAAAAGACCATCTGACTGTCCCCAGATTCCGGCGTGAAGCCATACTCCTGTGTCTTTTGTTCCGAATCCTTTGCACGATGGTAAGCTTGCGCTGAGCGAAGAGAGGGGAAATAAAAGCTCACAAATCTAGCGACAATCTACGAGATCACTATCCAGATTGCCCGCAAAGAGGGAATCGTCCAATTCCAGAAACTGGCCAGCGAGGTAGACGGCGGCATGCTTGCGAATCGGTAGGAATGTTTGCACTCAAAAGGAAAATACTCGTCTAATCGCGTGTAGTGCACGTCCATGAAGCTCCGCTGCGACGGTGAGAGTCCGTGCAGCTCTTGCGTCAAGAGAAACCTCAAGTGCAACAACGAACGCAGACAAGTAACTGCAGAACAGAGGCAGTCCAACCGTACGTTTCTCTCTTCGAATGCTGCCAGATTGAATATCTGGGCTAACGCAGAAATGGTTGCGTTAGAGTTTCTCCCTGTCAAGTCCGAAGAGTACGAATCGTCCGATCGTGGTTCAATCAGCTTTCTTTTAAATGGGGGCACCGACAGTTTCACGGAAAACTTTCACCTCCCCCCTCACAGCGATCGCGCTCGAGGGATGGTATATCATACCCAAACAGAACTAGATCGTCCATCCAGTCCCCTCATTCCCAATACGATCGAACCAAATAATCCCAGTGTGGACAACGAGATTTACCCGGTCTTGGACGATTTGGTTACATTTCACGAGAACTTTATGTCTTTCATCACCGGGCCCTTTGCAGAAACTCAAAAGTCATACCTAGGAGGTCTCAATGGCCAGGCAACGCTCACACCAGACCATGACCTAAATTCGGCCGTAGTTGGTGGCTCTTCATACTACGAGCCGGAAAGCTCATTCTCGACAACTTTGATTCAGTCGATATTGGCCAGGTCATGGACCATGAATCTGGATGAGAAATCACAGCAAGAAATTTCGACAAACCTACATTTCCTCTTGACAACGCCACGTATTCTCAAATTTGTTGCTCTTTATTTTCGATATTGGCATCCCAATTGCTCGATTATCCATGAAAAATCGTTTAATGTCGAACATGTTCCAACACCACTGCTAGCTTCTGTGGTGTTCATGGGAGCCATGTATTCAAGCGACGAGCGCGAAACCTATGTCGCCAAACGAGTCTTGGATTTTGCAGAACTTTATGTCTACTCGACCGATTCATTGTCATGCGAGAATGAAGTTGGGCGTATATTTATCGGTCGACCGACCACCGATGTGGAACGAAAAGAATGGGCAATGTTTCAAAATTTCCAAGCAGCCTATCTAATGGTCGTCATCCAATATTGGGCAGGCACAAAGGTTTCTCGTAACAGGGCGATGGAAGCCCGCTTTAGCGAAATTATTCTAGTAAGTTTTCCCTTCGTTACATGAACGTTACTAATTTGAGGAAGATGGCTCGTAATATGGCTCTTACAAAATGCCGTCATCTACCGGAGGATCGCATTTATGAGAGTTTGTGGATCCAAAAGGAGTGCAGAATCCGGTAGGTATAGTAACCTTGCTACAATAATGATGTGCTAATAATCCTCCTAGCACGATCAATATCATTTCCTTGCTCGATTGTGCATTTTCATTCTACCAGAATTTTCCCTGTCGACTGACGCCTGGGGAATTGGAATGTGATTTGCCTTGCGATGACCTGGTCTTCAATTCTGAACATCCTTTTACTCACGAGAAATTTCGCTTTACGAGAGAAACGACCGTATATGACGCTTTCCAATATCTTTTTGACGAAGATCAGCCTATTGTCAAAGCAAAAAATACCCAAGATTCCACAACAGGCATGAGTTTAACGGTGCTTGACACGTTTATTTTAATCCACCGTACGTGAGCGCCATCTTTTATATGTCGACGGAAGCTAATTATTACTGCAGTTTTGTATGCATATATAAACTCCCACATGACCGTTCTAGCTCCTATTATACGACTTCGACAGTTCCGAGAGCAATCTAGATCCCTGACGCCAGCGAACGGGAGTCGATCCGCCTTACGCAAAGCTCTTATCCCGGAAGATCCTATCCTTGGTCACATCCGGACTGCCTTGGCTCGGTGGCGCACAGTGTGGATAAACCTCCGTGAACAAATACCGGCTAATGAGTGGGCATCAATGGGCTTCTTCAAGAATGGGTACAATTTTTACCTCGTCGCCCAACTCCTGACTACGCAGAAACAGAGCGTAGACGTCATTATGCAGATGGAAGTTAAATGTGAGGACAAGCTAGGAAAGCTCAAAGTCTTGCTGCAGGACGAAAACGATTGATGTACTCTATTCTCCCCGTCTTTTTCGATTCATTGTACAAGATAGCGTTAGGGTATGGGCAGGCGGCGGCGTTTGCGAGTGCTGGTACAAAATGGTCAAGGCAATGGTATTGGCTTTTTCTGCCGAGCTTATTGTTTCTGTAACTTTGGTAAACTATTTGCTCATATTTTCTACGCTATCAATCTACAATTCTACATGTTATATGAAATTCATGCTCTGTACTAGAGCACTAGATGATTTGTTTCAGCCAGGTATTTACATAGCGTCCGTCTTTTACACAGCTTGGTCCTCCCTGGTACGTACACCTCAGCACATTATTACCGGATTTACCGTACGCATAGAGCCGGAATTACCCCTGCAACCCCCGCAAATACGACTACTGCTGCTTACTAATTAGCTCATAACTAACGTAATCGGACAGCGAGCCGCCACTGACAGCGAGCCGCTACTTCTGCCTGAAAACACACTCTATATTAATTTCAAATTACAATTTCTAAGCTACATAATAAATTATATACAAAAAGTTAATTATTAATACAATTAGAGTATTAAGGCTTTCTATGCCTAAGAATATTATACTTACTATATCAAAATTAATAGCGTACGAGTGCTTGCAAGGCTGGCAGCTAAGGCTTAACCGGAGTAGTAATAATACTTTAAGAAGCTTTAATATGATTTTATATAAGTACCTAAACTTCTTTTCTAGTAATTCCTTGTCTATGTTCTATCTGTCTCCTAGATTATCTATGTTTTTGCTTCTTTTTTTTATATATAACTTGTAAATCATAGACTTCTTTCCTTAGAAGTATAAAGTTATTTATAGTTATTTTGTACGTCTTAAATATCTGATTAATTACCTTATTAACTAAACTAATTAGACTTTTTATACGCTGGCTTATACGCCTTTTAATTGTATTTAATTAGCGCTTAAATTAATGTGGATTTTAAGATATTTATAAATAAAATGATTGAGTATTACTTAATTGACTTAAAAAAGGTGTAGAAATCCTAATTTAGATAGTAAGTTGTTAATAAACTTAATCTAGATTAAATAGTATTAATCTAATTGCTGTAAAGCCATTCTGAATAATATTAGCTTTATATACTATTATACAGGCTTCTAGAAATATAGTAAAAAAATTAATTTTATTAATATAATTAAATCTAAGCCTTATCTGCTACTTAATAAGTTATTTATATTTCCGCTTTATAACTGCAAAATAACTAACATTAAAAGACTGTAAGAGATAAGAAGAATATAGAGACATGTAGATAGAAATAATATTATTCTTAATATATGTATAGTTAAATTTAGCTATTAAATAACTTCTATAGCTATTAAAAATTAGTATTTAATATATTCTTATTACACGGCTATTTATATAAAAAATGAAGTAATTAATGAGCCAATCTATATTAATCTTATCTATAATCCATCTATTATTACTAATATTAATTTTTTAATTAATTAAAAAAGTCTTAAACTAGGCTTTTTGTATATATTTTATTACTTTAAAAATTATATATAAAGATAGAGCCTATCTAATAGAATTAACTACCTTAATTATAATTATCTATTCTCGATTTTTAGATTATAATAGATATAGTTTTCTATATTAATTACTATTTGTTATAATTTTTGCAGTTGTATAGAGACTTATTACAAAGCTAGTCTTATTAAAGTTATAAATATCTTTTGGTAAGATCTTATATTATAAAATAGTCTTTTGTACATGGTTGAAATATTCTTTAATTATCTTTAGATTTTTGCATTTAGCATGCTTGTAGTTATATTTTTATAAAAATCGCAATTTAAATTTTAAGTGACATTAAATAAGCTGATATACTTATTTCTCACTGACCTATTAATTAGTATGTTGATTAAGATATTAAAAAAAAAGAGTATTAACTATATTTTGTATAAGAGATAATTAGAAAGGTAATCCTCGCTTATTTAAATCTAATATCTATTTAATAAGCGAATCCTCTTTAAATTTAGTTAATTTATAATTATTAGTGTGTATTTAAGATCTTTATTAAGTACCTTTTAGTCAATCGTATAATATTATTTAAAGAACTTTATAAATCTTTACAGCTCGTCCAATATTAAAAATTTTTTTATTTTGTAAATCGGAAATAATTAATAAAATTTAGCCTTCTTGTTTAGCTAAATTATATAAATTTTTATTACGAATTGGTGGCATATTGACGTGTTGAATTATATGGAATTGTTATGGGACGCGTTTTCGGGCGGAAGTGGCGGCTCGGTGTCAGTGGCGGCTCGCTGTCCGATTACGTTACTTCGTACAAATACGTAGTGGCATACTGGGTAATAATTGCTTCTCCCCACCTGGACTTTTTATTACGTTTATCGGACTGTTTCAAGGTGGGGTTACCAATACGAAGGTGTGTCGTGCGGAGAGCTTCGATTCATCTATTCATCCGTCTGTTCATTCATTCAAATCCGGACTCGTCTTTATATTCCAACAGTTTCACAACTGAGAACACACGGATTGATATCTCTTAGACTATTCGTCATAAAACTGTTTGATAGAGGTGGGTAAATAATACAGTACACATCGCCACCATGTCCGCTCAACCACAGAAGAAAGTCTTTATCGTCACCGGTAGCTCGTCCCCCTTTAGAAATAAAACAGCGAATAATAATAACAATCAAATCAGGCGGTGCATCTGGCATCGGACTCGGAATCACTCGCTTCCTCGCCTCCCAAACCCATACCACCCTGACACCAGTCCACATCGCCATCTTCGACATCAACGCCGTCACAGCGGATCTAACAATGTTAAAACTTCGGCAGGAATTCCCAGCTATCAGCCTGAGTTCCCATCAGTGCGACGTATCTTCGTGGGAGAGCCAGGCGACGGCGTTTGAAGAAGTCATGAAACGTCAAGGTCGGGTTGACTATGTGTTTGCCAACGCTGGGATTACCGAGAGAGGCACGCTGATCGATAAATACGAAGAGAAGCCATCGAAACCGACTTTGGCGACCCTGGATGTGAATTTGACGGGTGTCATCTACTGTTCGTTCTCTCTCGTCTGATCTTTTTGGGGAGGGTTTTGCTCATACTGATGCTGCAACAGCTATCAAATTGGGAATTCACTACATGCTCAAAAACACACCGAGTAGTAGCGGCTCCAAAGGCGGGATTATTTGCACCGCGTCAAACGCGGGTATATACAGTTTCCCCATGGCGCCTTTTTATGCAACTGCCAAACACGGTGTTGTCGGTCTGGTGAGATCGCTGGCGAAAGCGCTTGGATTAGAGGGGATTCAGATTAATGGACTTGCTCCTGCGGTTGTGGGTGCGTATTCAATCAGAAAAAAAAAAATTTTCGCCTTTTAAAATATTGGGCTAACCTGGTCAAAATCTAGAAACGAATATCGCCTCCGACACAGCGCTTTTCAAACACATGATCATCACGCCCATGTCAACTGTGACCAGGGCAATTGAGACGCTCCTGACAGACTCGAGTCTGACGGGTAAGATTGCAGAGTTGTATGAGGGTAATGTGACGTTTGCGGAGCAGCCGGCGTATGCAGATGAGAATGTGCGCAGGAATATTGAGATGTTTTGGAATTTGGGATATGCGTGATTTGCAGACACTGACTGGTAAATTTATTTATCGATTATATTGGCTCACTGATTAAGTTGTGCACGTGGTCATACATAGTTTCAGTTGGCCTCCTGACCGTACATGTGTATAGTGAGTGAAATTAATCAAGCGTTCGTCTTGGTCACATGAGTATGAATCTTCAAGTCCACTTTCGAATTGACCACCATTAAAGTAGCTAGAGAGTAGAATAGTACTACTTTGCAGAGAACAGTCTACAGCGGTGGTTCAATGTTAAATTAGGGTAACAAATATCACGTGGTCCGAAGGTACCACCTTGCAGGTTACCCAATCAGGAATGCATATCTCTATCAATTGATGTACCTGAATTGAACTTCTGTATTCAATGCTATCGCCGACTCAGTAAACCACTCCCTCCCAATCAATTCACATTATGCAAATCCGACTTGGCCGTCCACTTCCTAAAAGTCTTCCCATAAAAGTAAAACACAATACCAAACGAAAACCAAAGCGTAGCCAAACACATGTTCAACATAATCGCCGGTATGTATCCAGACTCCTCTGTCCATGTAGTAATAAACTTACTAAAGCCATACCCCCATAGGTTTTTGTTGACTGTGATCGCAATAAACACTGATCCGGCTACGGGCTTGTAACTGTCGACTGCGTATGTACTCGCAATCGCGGGCAGGGTGGCGACTTGCATGCCGGCGCAGGTGTAACCTACGATGACAATAGCCTTGACGTTAATTAGTAAAATAAGTCCATTCTTTGTGTAGGAGTATTTGACTCACCCTCCAGTCCCAGTGGTATTCATAGCCAAACGCAATAATGAAATTCCCCAGAATGGAAATCAGTATATAAGGGATCAAAGTCGGCAATCTCATTTCGGGTTCGCGAATACCGCGGTTCTTTCTCGTCGCGCGCATCGAGATCCAATCTGACAGTGGACCGTTGGTGAGCAAGCCGATAAGAGCGCCGGCCAGCGTTGCAAAGTTTGTGAAGCCTACCGACTGACTGGACCAGTTGTAAGGGGGAGCGGCAAATGCCTGGCTCTGAGTCAGATTGGCTGTTAAAAAGCAACTGGCCGACCACGAGACAACAAAAGCTGCGTATTCGACGATCGGATACAAGAGCAATCGCCAGGGAGTCCAGAATGATAGGAACATTGTTTTGATCCAGTTTTGGCATGGTTGGTATATGTTGAATTGGCTTTTGGATGGATAACCCTTGTGCAAGAATGGGTCGCTGACTTCTTCCTCTTGAGCGGAAGTGCCCTTCTCGTCAGCTTGTTGCTCTGGAGAAGCAGTCTGGTGAATCTCTCGAGGATGGGGCCGGTGCCACTTTGTCTCCGGGAAGAAGAAAACTGATAGAACAATGATAAAAGCGAATGCAGCCACATTGAGCCACCAGAAACTCCGCCAGCCGACGTGAAGGGCCATGGAACCAGACAGGATGGGGCCAACCTGACAGATTTGTGTCAGCACTATCACAGCTCATAGACACGTTGCTAGTCTTACCATCAGAGATCCGAAATAGAAAGTGAAATACAGGGTGTTGTAGAAACCGCGTTCATGAAGAAAGAAAGTGTCCGTAATGACTTGAGGTTGAAGTGTCTAGTCATCGATCTATCGTCAGCAAAGGTTTCTTTTTTCTGGAATATACTACCCACCTCACAGGGCCCTGCACCAAAGCCATTCAAGACGCACGCTCCCATGAAACTGCCATATGAAGTTGCCTTTGCTCGCCAGATATTGGACCCTAAGCAGACGATAGACGAGAAAATGAGGACCGGGCGTCTGCCAAAGGTCTCGGACACGGGAACCCTGTTGTTGTATCAGTGTGTGGTCTGAATTAGAGTAAGGAGAGGCTTTACCAGAAAAAGTTGCTAAACCCGAGAACTAGAATGCAGACACCGGTAAATTGGACGACAGAGGCCAAGTCAGTGTTGAATTCTTTCATGAGATCTCCAAACATGGGAGCCACGGCAAGAGGTCCTATCCCCATGACGAAGTTGGATGCAGTGGCCAGAGTAATGACGCCAAGTTTCCAATACGGATTCCAATTCTATACAGCCGCCGTCAGAAAATACCGCATTAAAGGCCTCATAAAAATCTGGTGCATCTGAATACATACCAATGGATCGTGAGGATCCTTGGACGGTTGCGGAACCAAGACATTGGACGACGCGCCGGCTGACCTCACGAAATGATGCGTCCCTACATCTGTCATGATCTCTGTACCGGGGTATATTTTGACGTCCAGCTCCTCTTCGAGGCTTTGCGTATATTAGAACCGTTCAATTCGTCATGGATGGGCATTCTAGTAACATACTGCTGAAGAGCCTATAGGACTGATTGTCAGCAACTGGCAAATATCGAACCATATTGCAAACTTACCGATTCATCATAATTCATCTCCATGATGTCTGCAACTTCGAACGCTCTCAGGTGTTTGAAAAAGTTGAGAATAGGAAACACCGAGACGCTCAATATATCCAACAAAATTCTGGCACTAACCAGCTCAGGCCTAGCAAATTAGGGACGCGTCCCCTTTGGTTGGTGGATCTTGTGCAAGTATAAAATGATAAGGGTCTATTGAGATTTATTGAGGTGGTCAACGATCTCAATTTCTTTCTAACATATCGTCCACGTCCGTTGTTTAAAAAAGACAGCCGATATTGTTCGATCGCGACATAGCACCGGGCTATATACCCCAGATAGCAAACGCCCCCGGATGTGATTACCCCGCGTTGGTTAATAAGCTGTCAGCCTGTTAGTGCCGTTTGTCTTAGTTCCGCTCTGATATTAAACTAAAAGCGTTTTGAAGGAAACGAAACCGGCAGTCAAGTTCGGTATCTTCTACTGACCGAAATCAACGCCACGCCGAGTGAAAGCACTGACCCAGACTTGGTATATTGTCTGAGCGGGCAAGCAAGACGTGGTTGAGCGAATAATACCTCATTTCGTATTACGGATTAGTTAGTCATACTACTGCCACATGGCAGGTAGAAACTTGGTACTGTGAGTGGATCCGGAAATGCCCAAACTCTGCTACGTACATCGTACCAGTAAATACAAATTCACGTGCGGGTATTTATCCAGCCTCCTGCAGCATTTTTACCGAATAAAGCACGCTAATCGATGCCCCAGAGCAGAGGACGAATGGCGTCGCTAGTGTGATGTATTTATTATTTGATCGATGCCGAAGTCAGCATCCGACAGACTGAAAGCAGTATAGACTGTGTGGTAGACCGAGGCTCATTACCTTGCTCGTATTGGTCTAAACACACATACACTACGTATAATTAATACGTATCTGTAAAAGCGGTAATAAAACCCCGAAATTTTTAGTTCTCTAAGCTGGTTGTTTTGTATTAATTGATGTCAACTGGTATTAATTCGGTACTCCGTATACGTATTTGTTGTTAGATTTATTGCACATGGCTCTGGGGTAAAAGTACGCTTTGAGTATTTAAGATGAAATAGCTTTCTTTAAGACGTTGAACATTAATTTAACATTTTGAATAAGACAACAACTCGGTAATAGCTTGCTAATAAAATCAGATTCACCTAACCCTAATCCTAGCAATAGCTTCTGAGGCCCATTTTCTAGACATATTTTCAAGGCAATCTATATACCAAAGAAACTACCGCCTCATGACGCGCATTTCAGCTGGAGATTAGATTCATCGACCTGTAAAGTAATCAAGCTCTTTAGTTTCTTTAAATTAAGACTGGGACTAAAGCAACGTACGTTTTGGCAAATAGCATCATTTGTCCCGGTAGGGCTTGTGACGTTGATATTGCTTGCATAGATATTTGAACAAACCTGTAGAATATCAGCCAGTATATCCAGATTGATACTAAAAGGACAGACGTACACTAGGGCTAGAACAGATCAGAGTCGCCACATCTGGTTCTTTGCTCTTGCTTGTCACACCCGTGAAATCTTTAAACCAGACATCTGTAATGGTCAAGTTGCTCGGGTACTCGTTGCACAGCGTTTGGTTGCTTTGTCCGTAGCACTGCGTCAACTCAATTGCCCAGTCGACATTGTCAATATACATGGTGTCGTAAGTGATGTTCTGAACGTTGCCAGAACCGCCGCCACCTTGAAGGTCAGTTGACAGTGCAGAGGAAACGCCAGGCCAGACCTTAATGCGTGCGCCATCCTAAAGGCTCTCGGTTAGATAGATATTTTGAGGATAGTACGGAGGTAAACAAACCGATGCATTGAACATGGAGATGTTGTACACCAAGACGTTCTCGACAATGTCCACTTCGCCTTTGTACTGGCCAAGAGACCCAACAGAAATACCGTGCGAACCGTTGCAATGTAAGTTTTGGACGAGGATGTTGGTGCTGTTTGGTTTGAAAGAAACGCAATCTTTTGTGCGTCAGAATAGCCATTTTTATGAGCAAGGGATTCCTTCTTACCATCACCGTTGTTGATAACGGAATTTTGAATCACGATATTCTCAGAGCGATAAACGTCCCTATTTCAAAAATATTAGCTTCTACGGTAAGTATTGAGAAAGGGAGAAAAAATACCATCCATCCGTATTCTTAGCAACGTTCTTACTCTTACTGTAACCAGAAATATCCAGTCCGTCGAAAACAACGTCGGACGAATTGGCGACAAAATGATACCACTGCGGGGAATACCTCAGGTTTAATGGACCGATAGAGCCTCCATTCAAACCGATGATACCGACGAGAATCGGACGCAGGATGAGAGCGTCTTGCGCATACAAGTCATACCAGACCTGTCCGTTCCCATCGAGCGTGCCGCCCCCGTAAATATTGACGTCTTCGCCACCGATTTGGAAGAAAGTCGTCGCGTTCTGGTAGACTTGCTTAAAGGCGTTTGCTTGCCAGTAGTCGGTGTCGTTGGTGAATTTCACATACCCGGTGATATCTGCTCAGAACATCAGCACTTTATTTTTCTGGCTGGAGACGAATAAAACTACCAAGGTCAATGTGCTTTAAAAACTGCAAATCAAGGGCCGTGCCGATCGTGTAGCTCTTGTCAAATACAACTCTGCCACCGTTATTGCATTTCTTAATGGCCTGCAGGATATACTTGGAGTCGTCGGTGCCGTCACCGTGAGAATCGACATAGCATACTTTGGTACGATGCTTCGTGTCCGGCAGGGGACGAAAAGGGTGCTTTGGCGAAACGGCGTGATTTCGAGAGATAGATACTGATTTTTCAGAATTAGGTGCCGCAAGAGCAGCACCTGCGAGAAGTAGTTGAAAAGCCGAGTGGATTCTCATTGTGTAGACTTGACCACGTCAATGCTAAGACCAGAGTTCAGTTTAATTCAATTGATTGGAATGTCAACCTGAATTTTTTTAGGGCCATCCTCAGAGCATATATAATAATCGAGAAATCTCTCCGGCTGAATCGCATCTCTCTATCAACGGATAAATCAACTCCTAATCGACATCTCAACCAATGCCAGCGACCATCCCCGCGTCATCTCCGGATTTCTTCCGAAAGCCAACCCCAACGTGGAAATGCGGAGAAGAGACCCATTCGCATTGGAACTTAGGGGCAATCGAAAGTACACAAATTGGCAGTTTGAAAATCAGTAATAATACTGGAGAAATATGCTGGCATCCTCAGGCGCGGCCCTTGATAGGTGGAATTTCTATAGTTGAGAAATGCCGATTGGGCGGGGTTGACTACGTAATGTGCCCTTTAATTAATGGAGCAAGGTTATGCGATTAATTTGAAATCGTTGTAGAAACAATCAAATGTATTAAGAATTTTTGCAAGTTTAAAGATTTTCCAAAGATTTGGATCACTTCGAAGCTAACCTATGCTCTTTTATGTGTCCTGCAAAAGATTGAGCCTCTTATGAGGGTTTTGGAGGGGGCGAAGATGAGGACTATTTTAAGGGGGAAAGAATAAAATGAATCAAAATCACGCATTCGTTTCAATGCGAGGAATAAAGGTCTTCAGAAATACATATGGAGGCGTGGTGTTATTAACATTCATGATTGGCTGTGCTGGCAATACATCCCAGCGCGGCTGCGCTAATGGCGGCTAATTTTTGGGCTGCTAAGCGCGGGCAGTTGCCAATTTGATGACATTGTTCGGGGCTTCCTTTTTTTCTTCCAAACTTCACTCCCTCGTTCGCATCTCGCATCGCGCATCTCCGGATGCTCGCCTGGTCCTCGGCAGCAGCAGCTCTCTCTGGCTTCTAATTGATTGCCCTCTGTTAGAACCCCGAGAACCGGTCTCGCCCGATCGCTGTCATGCAAAGCACGCTGCGCCTGCAGTCGCACGCCGTTCGATCATGTCGCCTCATCGCCGTTCGTCGATTTACCCTCGCCTCGTCCGCGCCCTGTCGGTCGTTCCATCAGTCTGTTTCTTGGCGTTCTAAACCCTCGTCTGACGCCAATGGCTCATCTGGCGCCAATGGTAATGCTTCCAATGAGGTCACCCCTGTCGATGTTCGCAACCATTCCTCCGGCCAGGGTCCAGATCTAGCAACGACCAAACAATCGTCGTCAAGACGAAGAAGCTATATCGAGACCATCCGTAGCGGCGTGAGGGATAGAAAAACTCCGGACGAGAGACCCGCAGCAAACCCAATTACCCTACCGCGGTGGTATCTTGACCGCAACGTCGCTCTGTATCACGATGCCCACCGCGCCGAAAAACCAGACTCTCGCCTCGGAATATTTTTCCAACCCTCAACAAAAGACGATTCACAAGCTCGGTCGCAGGCAGCAGGCGGGGATGACAATAATGGATCGGGTCAAGGCCAACCATGGAATCGTGGTCATCGCTATGTGTTGAATCCTACGGTATGGGAAAATCTACGCGGGCTGGCCAAGGCGGGATTCATGCTTCCTTCACCAGAGTACGCCAACGACCCGACGACGGAAAACTCGGTTCTGGTTCTTCAGGCTCCCTTTGAAGATGGGGTTACTTTCCTAGATACAGTCGTCCACAAGTTGGCCCGTGATCTAGATGCCAATCTAGTGACCCTCGATGCTCAGGATATCGCCCAACTATGCAGTGAACAGGAGAGATTGCAAGGGATGGCGCCGTCGTCGATCAGGAGTCTGAGCTATGAAATTTACAAGGAACGGGCCAACGAGGATTGGGCCGATGCTAACAGCGAAGGACTAGAGGGAGAAGATGAAGGCGAAGAAACAAGCGGAACTTTTATTGCCCCGATCCCTAATAAAAAGTCAATACGGCCACGCATATTATCCACTGACAGCAGTCTTCCCGAGATACGGATTCCGAATTGGCTGAAATCACTTACGGGGTCGCCTGGGGGTAACACGTCCAAACGATCAGCACTCGACAGCATGTCTGCGCGATCAATTTTGAATAAAGTTTTGTCTTCAGCGCTGAGACCGCAATCAGCAGATAGGGGGAACCATGTCTCAAATACGGAGAACGCGTCCCAGTTGCCATCAAAGGTCATTGTTCAAATACAGGATTATATGGATCTCAAGTCTTCGCGACAGGGCTTCAAGATTCTCGACATGCTGCAAGACATCATTCGACATGCCAGGCGTCGTGGTGAACAAATATTGGTGGTTGGGACAATGTCAAAAGATGAGAGTTTACAAGACTTTACTTTGGACCACGCACATCCTGTGTTGGACGACAGCAAGATGGTATCTTTTCAAGAAGTGAAAGATTTTCCAACCTCAATGGATCCTGTTCCTCAGGTATTCCTGATTATACCTGCCACAAATCTGGAGACTACAAAAGGTGTATTTGATGAAGATTTCAAAGCCCGCACAAAACTGATCAATATACGCCATCTGCAAGATATGATTCGCACGCGCGTGAATCCCGATACAATTCCGGTTGACAGCAGTATCCTCGATAGTACGTCATGGGAGCTGGATTCGAAAGCGGCGCTCTTGAGTCTCGAGTCCAACTACTTGAGTTTTGGACGTGTCCATGCAATTGTGACATGTGCTATGGGAAGCGTCCAGCCCAATGAGACATTCGGCTTGCAACACATTCAACAAGCGTTTCAAGTCGTGGAGGAGAGTGAAAAAGCCGGTCAGACGCTGCAGGAGAAAATGACGGAGCCTGCTGGAGCAAATGGACCGCTTGGCAAATCCAAGTCACCTTCAGCGCTGGCACCAAAATGCAACAAGTATGAGAAGAAACTTTTGAATGGAGTTGTCAAACCGGACAGCATCCGAACTACGTTTTCCGATGTTCATGTGCTTCCAGAGACGGTCGAAGCCCTAAACTCGCTGACTTCTTTGTCTCTGATACGACCGGAAGCCTTCTCCTACGGTGTTCTTGCAACAGATCGAATCCCTGGTATTCTACTCTACGGCCCGCCTGGCACGGGAAAAACACTGCTTGCAAAAGCAGTGGCGCGAGAAAGCGGGGCAACGGTGTTGGAAGTTAGTGGATCGGACATTTACGACATGTATGTGGGTGAAGGAGAGAAGAACGTGAGAGCGATATTCTCTCTGGCAAAGAAACTCAGCCCGTGCGTGGTTTTTATTGACGAAGCAGATGCTATGCTCGGGTCCAGAAACCAGAGCAGGCATCGGTCGTCGCATCGCGAACTCATCAACCAGTTCCTGCGTGAGTGGGATGGCATGAACGACATGTCGGCCTTCCTCATGGTTGCGACCAACCGACCCTTTGACCTGGACGATGCGGTTCTGCGACGTCTTCCACGGCGGCTGCTGGTCGATCTGCCCACGGAACAGGATCGCGAGGCGATTCTCCGGATTCACCTCAAAGACGAGCAGCTCGACGAATCGGTGAACCTTTCGGAGCTGGCGCACCGGACGCCATTCTACTCGGGCTCTGACCTCAAGAACGTTTGTGTGGCTGCTGCTCTAGCCTGTGTTCGCGAGGAGCATGCCCAGTTCATGCAGCAGCAACAAAAAAGCGGCGAGAGCCCGCACGAGTTCCCGCGGCGGATTCTCACGAAAGCGCACTTTGAGCGCGGCATCGAGGAGATCAGCGCGTCCATCAGCGAGGACATGTCGTCGCTCAATGCGATCCGCAAGTTCGACGAGAAGTACGGCGACCGCAAAGGGCGGCGCAAGAGGAGCGCAGCGTGGGGATTTACCCCGCCAAGCGCTGCTGCGGAGGCGGAGACGGGGGAGAGTGCTCGCGTGCGCGCCTGACCTTGAATGACTTGAAGCACATGTATAATAGATTGGGCCTGGACTTCCAGGCGTGTATTGTACCATTAGTAGAACATTTACAACACCAACACTGTAATTGAGTACAGTTCCCGTCAATAATTAATATCATCTCCATCGAACAGTCTCTCCGGCCGCATTCGGCCTAGTGCGCTCTTTCCCTGTGGGCGGCGCTTACGTCCGGTCCCCAAGCGCTCGTCATGCGACTTCTCAAATACCTTAACTGTTCCCCCCGCATCTTTTGAATAACTCCTGTCAGTCTTTCTGTTCAACTTTGTTCGCGCCATGCCTACTACCAAGTGACGTACTGTCTCTCTTTATAATGTCGTCAAGACCCCGTCGCGGGTGAACTACACTTCCTGGGTTGATCGAAACATCATCTATATGCGCACAATGGCTGCCGACCCCCCCTCGCAAAGCTCAGTCTTTGCCTCGCTCCACCGCAAATCCAAGGCCTCAGACCAATCTGTCAAGGAGAGTCGCGAAGCAGCTGTTCGTGAAGCCAAGCAGTATATTCGCGACGTCGTGCGCAACGACTGGGCCTTTGAACCGCCTGCCACCCTGTGGTCGTCTTCGACCACCTCGCCACCCTCGTCCATCCTGTCCACCCCCGCCACGGCGACCACTAACAATACTACTAATACTAATATTACTACCACCTCTACCTCGTCCTCATCCGAATCAAGCCAATCGCTGACAGAAGTACCGCCTTCTGATGTCGTCGAATGGCGGTTGCGCGAGTACGCGAGCTCGGGCTCGGAATTCGAAACCGACAGTGGCCCCGCCGCCACGAACCCAGAGCAGGCCGAAAAGAGCCCGTATCGGTTTGAGAGCCCGGATGCTATACAGGAAAGCGTTGTCGAGCGTCGTCGGAAACGGCGCGCAGCTCTGGAAGAAGAGGCCGAGTGGAATCCGGGGTTGCGCTTCTTTTTAGAACGGCGCGATGCGTGGACGGGGGCTAGAAAGAGGAAAGCTATATCAGATTCTGCTGCAAAGCAGCAGCAGAAGCAAGAGACAAAGCCCGACGGGCTTGCCAATGGGGAAAGCTTTAACGCTGAAATGAAAGAGCAAGGAATAGCGTCTCCGACGGAAATGTTGAACGATTTGACGCTGGCAGACAAGTCAGCGCACCCACAAAGTGGTTGCTATGAATCCGACGACTCTTTCATCCCTGTCATGGCACCATTCATCCCCAACTCAAATTGCGTCCGCTCCTCCATCACCCCCGCCATATACGCTTCCATCTACAGCAAAGTCGTCCTTCAAGCCCTCACACCCACCGTGCCCATCAATCTGGCCGATGTCACAAAAGCCATAGTCGCAGGATGGAAATCCGACGGTCAATGGCCGCCCAAAGTCACGGTGCCGCCTCCGGGGTCAGACGTGCCCGTGCGGAAAAAGGGCCGTCCTGTAGCAAACAACGCAGACAAGTCCAGCCGAAGAGGGAGCCTCGGCGGGCATGGATCCGGCGTGGCCAACGCCGTCAAGAAGGTCCTGGGTTTCGGGGGGCATGCATTTCATTTACGGCGGCTGAGCCGCAGTTCTACAAACGGCGAAGCAGGCGAGGCCGCAGCGACGGCCGCAAACGGTTTAGCGGTAGAGGTTCCTGTTATTGAAGAGGCTGGTCATCGTTAGATAAAGATTGGTATTATTGTTGTCACTTTTGTCACTTATTCATTTTTAGTCATTGTTTTTTTTTTTTTTATTCTTCTTGACAGAACCCTCTGTCTAGTCCGCTTGGGCGGTGGCGGGACCACGAGATCGCATTACTATCACGAAACACGAGCTTACGGCACGCAATGTATAATCAGGCATATATATTTGTATTAATATGAAGAATCAGGTCATTGATCTCATCTCAGCGTTGATTATTCATGGAGTTTATGGCTAGGTAAATCGCCAACCATGACCAATCCGGCTTAGCCAGTTGGGCTGAAACCCGAGTCAGGATTTTGAGCATGAATATTGCGATAATTTCTGTTCGTTTTCTCATCATATTTGTATTTCGTTTCCCCTTTTTTCACCTGAGAAACATGGCAGAAAGTGACAGGTTCATACACCAACAACCAGCCGGTACGCGCGTCTATCATTACATGTGATTTGCAGTCATGCTGACCAGTGATCGTCGACCCCAGACCGGTACCAGAGGGAATTCTCACTCCTCACGCACATTGGCTTCCAGTCAAATGTCGTTGTTGCAGCCTCGTATGAGAATCTGCACAATACAAACAGCAAGAAGAATGCCCTCTCCAAGGCGCTCCTCTATCCGGCCCTCCGGAAAGTCATCCAGCGCTATCCGGAACTGGCCATGGTGACTTTCTGTCGGCCTTCTGAAACGAAAAAGGGCCAGCATCGACGCTGGATAGGATTTCTGAGAGAGATCAATCTGGATGATCATGTCCGGTTCCTCAACGATCACCATGGCCCGGCAGCTGCTGAGGGGGTGGATGATGCGCTCATCGAGCAGTATCATGATGTCTGGTTTGACGATCCGGAGAAACCGCCATGGCTGCTTGTGTTGGTGAACGGCAAACACGCGGTCTTTGTGTTTGATCACATTGTCACCGATGGACGAGGCGCGACGCAGGTTCATGGCAGTCTGCTCGAGGCGCTGAATTCACAGCTCAATCAAGACGAGTCCCCGATAGTCCAGTTATCGCCAGACGACCTACCTCCCGGATTCCCTGAAAAGGACCCCATCACGCGTGCGCGCGCGAGTACTTCCATCTTCACGGTGATATGGCTATTTCTCATCATGACCGGCGTCCGACTTCTATACCGCTTCACCAACGCCTTCTTCCACGACGCCCACGTCCAGAAAATAGACAAGATATCCTTCACCACCCCGAACAAAGAAGCAAATCTAGTCAAAACCCAAGTGCGCACGCTACGTCTCGAGGCCGCCACAGTCAAGAAATGCATCGACGCGTGCCGCGCACACAGCACGTCGTTTACGAGTCTGTTGCATACGCTTATCAAAGTCACCCTCGCGACGGATTTCTATCCAACCTCACGCTTCAGTCATTCGCAGCTGGCTGTCGATATTAGGCCGTATCTGCGGCCTCATGCGCGCGCACAGACTATGAGTACGGCTGTGTCGATGGTTCAGAAGATTGATGCGCTTTCGCGGTTCCGAGAGGCTGGATCGAATCCTTCTTCTTCTTCTTCTTCTTCTTCTTCTTTTTCTTCTTCTTCTTCTGAAGCAGATAGCGCTGTTACTGCTGTCAATCCACCTCTCCTCTGGGCCATTGCCCGCGACCACCGAGCACACGTCCTCGCAGATCTCAAGCACAACCAGACATGGCGCAAAGCGTGGCAGTCCATCACCTTCATCGGCGAAGACGAAGAAGACTACCTATCACAATTGTTACCAGGCTACCAAACATCCCAAGCAAACTCATTTTCCGTATCCAATCTCGGAAGTTTTGATCCCGTCAGTAGAAGCCATGGCGGGTGGACGATTTCGAATACGCAGTTTTCGGTTGGTGCGGTCAAGGCTGGGTATGGGTCGAATCTGACGTTTAATGTTGTTGGTGTGCGTGGGGGTGCGACGGTGATTCATGTCAGTGCCGAAGAGGGGAGTTTGAGGGATGGGTTTGTTGGTTTGCTGCTGGAGCGTGTGCAGCAGAGGCTAGAGGCGATTATTTGAATTTATTCTTGTGGATATAAATGTAGATAGTATGTTCGTATTGTATTAGTCAAAATAGCAATATTGACACAGATGCGTACATTGATACAGCGCCGTGCATAACAAAACACTCTGACCAATAAGCATCAGAATATAACGTAATCGGACAGCGAGCCGCCACTGACAGCGAGCCGCCACTTCCGCCCGAAAACGCGCTCTATATTAATTTCAAATTGCAATTTCTAAGCCACATAATAAATTATATATAAAAAGTTAATTATTAATATGATTAAGGCATTAAGGCCTTCTATGCCTGAAAATATTATATTTACTACATCAAAATTGATGGTGTATGAGTACTTATAAAGCTAGTAGCTAAAACTTAGTTAGAGCAGTAATAATACTTTAAAAAGTCTTAATATAACTTTATATAAGTACCTAAGCTTCTTTTCTAGTAATTCTTTATCTATATTTTATCTATTTTTTAGATTGTTTATGTTTTTGTTTTTTCTTCTTATGTACAGCTCGTAAATTATAGACTTCTTTTTCTAAAAGTATAAGGCTATTTATAGTCATTTTATATATCTTAAATATCTAATTAATTATCTTATTAATTAAACTAATTAGACTTTTTATATGCTGACTTATACACCTTTTAATTGTACTTAATTAATACTTAAATTAGCGTAGATTTTAAGATGTTTATAAATAGGATGATTGAGTATTATTTAATCGATTTAGAGGAGATGTAGAAGTCCTAATTTAGATAATAAGTTATTAATAAATTTAATCTAGATTAAATAGCACTAATCTAGTTACTGTAAAGCTATTCTAAATAATATTAGCTTTATATACTATTGTATAGGCTTTTAAAAATATAGTAAGAAAGTCGATTTTATTAATATAATTAAATCTAAGCTTTATTTGTTATTTAATAAGTTATCTATATTTCCGCTTTATAATTGTAAAATAACTGATATTAAGAGGCTATAAGAGATAAGAAAAATATAGAGGTATATAGATAGAAATAATATTATTCTTAGTATATATACGGTCAAATTTAGCTATTAAATGATTTTTATAGCTATTAAGAATTAGTATTTAATATATTTCTATTATATAACTATTTGTATAAGGAATAAAATAATTAATAAGCTAATCTATATTAATCTTATTTATAATTTATCTATTATTACTAATATTGATTTTCTAATTAATTGAAAAAGTCTTAAACCAGGTTTTTTATATATATTTTATTACTTTAAAAATCATATATAAAAGTAGAGTCTATTTAGTAGAATTAACTGTCTTAATTGTAGTTACTTATTCTTGATTTTTAAACTATAATAGATGTAGTCTTCTATATTAATTACTATCTATTATAATTTTTATAGTTACACAAAAATTTATTATAAAGCTAATCTTATCAAAATTGTAGATATTTTCTAGTAAGATCTTATATTATAAAATAATTTTTTATATATAATCGAAATACTCTCTAATTATCTTTAGATTTTTGTATTTAGTATGCTCGTAGTTATATCTTTATAAAAATCATAATTTAAGCTTTAAGCGATATTAAATAAATTAATATATTTATTTTTTACTAATCTGTTAATTAGTATGTTGATTAGAATATTAAAAAAGAAGAGTATTAATTATATCTCGTATAAGAGATAACTAGGAAAATAATTCTCACTTATTTAGATTTAATATCCATTTAATAAGCGAATCTTTTTTAAATTTAATTAATTTATAACTATTAGCGTGTATTTAAAATCTTTATTAAATATCTTTTAGTCGATCGCATAGTATTATTCAAGAAATTTTATAAATCTTTATAGCTTGTCTAATATTAAAAATTTTTTTATTTTGTAAATTAGAAATAGCTAATAAGATTTAGCTTTTTTGTTCAGCTAAATTATATAAGTTTTTATTGCGAATTAATAGCATATTGACGTGTTGAATTATATAGAATTATTATGGGACGCGTTTTCGGGCGGAAGTGGCGGCTCGGTGTCAGTGGCGGCTCGCTGTCCGATTACGTTATACTTCCAACCGTTTCAAAATGCACCTTTATTCTAGATCAATACAGATACACGAATACATGTATAATTACTTACATGTACAAAGCAAGTTTCTTAGCTGCGGGTGATGTATCAATAGTAGGTGGTTTAATTTCTGGTTTATAGCTTAATAGTGCGGAGTACCAGACATTATTAAGGTTTAATTATACGTACCCGACGTAAATGTATGGAGAGAGCTGTCCACTGCTACGTATAATATACATTATTAATATGTAATAACAACATGCAGTGTCAATCTTACCCGTATTTTGTCACAAATGTTGGTTTGAATACATTAGACTTAATGTATAGTTACTGCAACTATATATTATATGGTTTGCATGATTAGTGATACCAAACGATGATGATTATAAATGGTACATAGTAACGTCATGTAACTTATGGTACTAGTACTTGGGTATTAGTGATTTTGAAATAAACTCTTGATAACATTTTTATTTCGATTTATAGATAATATAATTACTACAACTCATCTACGCATTAAATATTAACAATTTGAATGTTTCATATGTCTTACATGCATCATCAAATTATTCGGGTGTTTCCTTACTAATTATCAACACTTGAGTCGCAGTAGCGTTCACTTGTCAAATATACAAGCTCTGGATCGACAACCCCATGACTCACCACAACCCTAATTCAAATTACACACGAATCAATACAAAAATACAAGATACAAGGTACTAGCATACTAATACTAGAAACACGAGAAATGCTTATCAGTTCAAGTTCAACTTCAAACTACGGTGCGATAAGAAATACAAACAATACATTTGTTACCTGTCAAATACAAAAAAACACGGATAAAAATAACAAAACACATGACATTTGAAAACAATTGAAAACAAAGCAGACGGCCGTAAAGTAGCTAGAAAAATACCAAGTAAACATTTGAAATTTCCACTAACATTAAAAACGTCCCAGACCTGATTCTCCATGTACACCATAATCCTAACAAAAAATAATATACCCTCAAAAACTAAAATGAAAAGAGAAGAAAACAATGGAGCAAAAGAACACGACCAGCTAATATATCTTTTGAATCGGCGGGTTTAGTTAAGCCGGAAAGCATCGATAATTACTACATCCGAATTAGTTTGAAAACGTGCAGCAGATTCAAAATCCATCTTACCTTCATGTCCGCGGCGGCAACCAGATCCCACCCACATGACAGTGTTGGCAAAGGCATACCGTTCATCTCCAGTTTCCATGGTCAGGTTAATGCGGTACTTGTATGTGCTTGGGTTGATTGAGTCGGCAATGTTGGCGTCGCTCAGCTTCTCCAACACGTCCTTGGCACCGGTCAGCCAGCCGCTAGTCCTGACAATGATGTATGCAGGTGGTTCGTCGGCAGTCTGCAAAACATAACTTGCGTTGATCGACGTGGCCAGTTCTTTGACTGTTACCTGAGAGTCTTGACCGCCGGGCTATTTCCAGTTAGCAAGAACCTCAAAAAATCCGTAGAACTACACATACCAGAATAATACCCTTGCCCCATCGGCCAGCCCATTGACCGCCGACAAACGAGAGCCAATCGCGCGAACCCCAAAGACTGTTGCCAATCGTAATCTTAGGGTTCAGCTTGATGCTCATCCGGAAGTCAAGCTCTATGCTGGGGACAGGGATTTGAAGAGAACGCGCAATGTCGCCTTCTGGAAATGTGTGGAGCAAATTGTTTGCGGGAATCGAATCTTTCATGACGTTCAAGTAGGTAGGGCATTCGAGCAGATGCTGGCGCTGACGACTGGTGTTCTTTGCGCGCACCTGCTGGCAATAAATGCACTGGACTGACAAGCACTGATAGAGGTGTAAGCTAACTGAGTTATGAGACAAGACCTAGAAAACTCACCTTGTCCTCTTCCTTGGCGCGGAATTCAACAAAAGCTGCATGCACATCGTCAAGAGGTGGCGCGGGCAGACTTGACGTGCTCTGGCGATTGTTATTATTGTTATTATTATTCTGCTTAGGCTTGGAGCTCGAGTGAGGAGGGCGCTGTTGCGAAAGCGGCGTGACCGCAGGGCCGGGACCCTGCGGCGGGCCAGGCGTTGGCAGCGAGGGTCGATTCTGAAGATTCTGGAGAGGGGTCTGAAGGGGAGTAGCATGATGGCCGACCCCGTTCGACATCATGGGCCCGTTAGGAGTGGCCATCTGGGCAGCGGATGGCCCAGGACCAGGGCCCGGCGCAGAAGCAGTCGGTCCATTTGGAGTCGCAGAGTAGCCGTTCGCAGGGCCGATGCCATTGGGGCCAGTTGCTTGCGCGGTCGGCTGCGGCGCGGGAGCATGGCCTCGAAGGCCAGGGCACTCGAGCAGATGCTGCTTCTGGCGCGAGGTATTCTTCGCGCGAATCTGCTGGCAGTAGATGCACTGGACGGATAGACACTAGAGCGATTCAGTCAGTATGGACTGTTTTGTTATTGTTACCAGGATACGCGGTCACGTGCCTTGTCGTCTTCCTTAGCGCGAAACTCGACGAATGCTGCATGCACTTCCTGATCGACTGTGCGACCCATCTTTGCCAGCTCGTCAAGGGAAAAACTCGACAGTTAAAAAAAAAGAAAATTCAAATACACTAGAAAAAGAATTTTAAAAAAAGAAGATTTCTCAAGTGAGGCTCGCGCTGGGCAGAGGAGAGGAGGCAGACGAGGGTTGGGGCGAGGTGGGAAAACGCGAAAGAGGTGGAAAAATAACTTACTGGAAAAAACAGCGCGGGCGCCGTACTCGTATTAGTAATTCCCGTGACATGGCTCGCCCCGCCCGCTAGATACAAACATGGTGGTCATTACCGAACGACACCGAGACACGCGCCCCGATTGGTTTTACCGTGCATACAACGCTGACTGCGCCTCTGTCGTGTCTCAGGTTTTTTAACCAGAGAAATACCCTACGTAACAACAGCTAAATTACTCTTCAGGTTTATGTGTAAAAAAAAAAAAGGAAGACAGCAAAATGAGAGGACAAAGAGCTCGTAATGATAATAATTATCATCAGATCCATGCTTTTCCAAAGTACTTCCCTACAGTGTTTTCCACTATTCAGACCCCGTCTCGCAGACGCCCGCCTGTGATTTGTCGGCGGTGGCGTCCAATCATCCGGCCTGCCTGATCGCCGTGCGTAAGCAGGCTGAAGGAGCAGAGAGGGCGAGAAGTTGGTGGTGAAGGGTGCATGTGGTGCGAAATGCGGTGCAAAATACTCTCAAGTTTATCAAGTGGAATAAAAGTATCGAGAGGAAGACATTGAATAACGTGCATGCTCTACTGGATGCTTTGTATTGTATCCTTTGTATACTAAGCCCTGACCAGACCGTACAGCGGCCGTCCGCTGAATAACGGTAACGAGAAAAAATCGTATTACGTACCAGATGTGTATTTAGCTAGTTTGGCCTCCTCGAGTCTTCGAAATACCATCGCTGGACAAATAAATACAGGATATAGAAAAGTAAATAACACAATGCATACATAACGCGTGCAAATCATCATAACACCCCAGTTCTTAGCAAACTGTGCATTCCGCATCTCCTCAAATCGCGATCCGCTGTGAGCTAATAACATGTCGCTGTTTCGTTTCCTTCCCTACCGTCCTTCTTTATATGTTGTCGTTAGTCATATCGCGTAACAACGTCTGATACATGACTGAAATCACAAACCCATCGCTTTAAATGCCGGATTTTATCCGAAAACCTCATATATCTGCTTTCTCCCAGCCTCAAACCGCCAGGTAAATCTCACCGAAGTCCTCAATGCTATAAGGCAAACTTCGAGTAGCCGGTCTCTGCGAAACTCGGATCACATTCTTGGTCGCCAGGGTTAGCACATGCATCAGCGCCTGGGTTGCGACTGCGCGAGACGTAGACTCTGCTGGGAAGAGGCTAGAGAAGCCCATCTTTTGGTGTGGGATGGTCCCAGTATTAATCTGAGCCTGAGCACTGTCTTGTTTGAGAGCCTGCACCCGAGATTCTAGGAAATCGAAGAAATTTCTGTCGGCATGACCTAGGCTCGACACGGTCTCTTGAGTTTCAGCTGCGTCAGGCTCGTGGGCGTCATGGAACAAGTCGGCATGCTCCAGTGGAATGTCTTCACCCATGTATAACCCCATGTCATCGTCATTTAGATCACCAAAGTCGTCGAGGGACAAGCTACTCAAGCGATCATATCCAGATAGATCCTGACGCAAACCGCGACCGGCAAGTGGACTGAGATTGGCAAAGCGACCAGGCAGTCTGTTTGAACGCCCGAAATGCCGACGAGACGAACGGTCGAAGCTGTCAAAGGGCCGAGGAACACTGGACGAACCGGCAACTGATCCTTGCAGAGAGGCTGTGATATTCCACGGCATCTGAGAAGAAGTCTCATCTGGAAGAGATGCAGGCGCATCAAGCCCAAGTTCCACATCCTACAACGATCAGAATTTGAAGACTATATCGGTCGCATAGGCTCAAATTGTTCACATACCTTTTGCACCAGCATATCTGCATCGTACTCACGCGCCATGCCAATCTCACCTTCCTCGCTTGTTCTACGACGCACGCGTCTCGAGCCTTCTCCTTCGTCCTGATTAATCTCGCTAGAGTCTCGCTTACGGCCTTGCTCGTTCTCACTATCCTTGCCGCCATCGGACAGCGCAGCCAAAAGCTGTTCTCCGCAGAACGACTGCAAAGGATGTGGCACACTCGAGTCACGAACCCCAAGCCCTAAAGAGCCGATTCCATTGCCAGAGACCCACAATTTCGCGTTCTTTCTAGCCTGTGCGATGAGTCTGGCATATGACTTTTGCTTCTCGCTACGAAACATGTTCTGTAGGTATTCTTGCTCCCACTGTATTAGCTCGGCCTGGGAGATTTGTGTGCTAACGTCCAGCTGTATCTTTCTAGGGCCTCGTTGTTTGCGATGTTCGCTTCTCTCACTTCCTTCGACGTAGTCAGGATCAGGAAGACGACCCGAAGTTGGAGGAGGACTGTCACGGGGATCAAGCCCATCTTCTCGAATGAGATCATCATCTAGAAGGACAGCCGCATCCTCGACCGTCCCATCCTCGTCCTAATTTGGAACTTAGTATCAGCTTACTCCGTATCACGGTGAAATAAAAGGACGTACCTGAGGAGGCTGGGCGACATCTTGAGGAACTTCAGCATGCTCTTGATGTCTCACCGGTGTCTGCACTTCCAATCCGTCGTCCATGGCAAGATCCACGATGTTCCCTTCCTCGTCAAAGTCAAAGTCTGGACGAAGCAGCACGCCCTCTTCGCCGAGGACATTGTCAAAAGTATTGCCACTGTCGCTTTGAAAAGACAAGCCACCGATTTCCCCAGCTACAAAGCTTGGAGATGGAATGTTCAACTGAGGGAGAGCGCTACCCAGTTGTGACGGACTCGAGTCGCTCAGGTGAGAAGAAAGTAGACTCGAGTTGAGATCTGGACGACAAAGCATCGACTCAGCAGGTTTCAGAAGGTCAACGTCAAGACCAGGTAGAGTGAAGTCGGGAAAGAACGCTGGATCGTATGGGACCATGAGTTCTTCTGGTCTGCGGAACGTAATGAGTCCAAGTCAAAGCAAACAACACTTCAAAGGGAACTACCATACCTTGCCTTGCCAGCATCTGGGTTTAGACCTCTACCATGAACAACCTTCAGGGCAGTCTTCATTCTGTCGAGCATGGATTGCACGTCGGTGAGAGTATACAGGCATTGGCGGCTGTAGACCCTCGAAACGCCATACCTAGAAAGTCTCTCTGTAAGTAGCGCCCCAATATTCACTTCGAACAACATGTTTGCTTACAGCAGATTCCCTTGCAGCCGCAAGGCCATGGGAGCTTCAGGGTTCATGATGGTATCGCACGCGCGAGGCACGTCAACTTCAAGGATGGCTCTTCTGTTGACTTTCTTAGACGTTGTCCTGGGGCCCAGCGTCGCCACCAGCCTGAGCACACACACGCTAGGTCAGTTCTGACGAAAAGACAGGAAGGAGCGTGAAGGGGCTGACTCACCAGATGGTAGCGACGCCATGCTTTTGGGAAGTGAGCACTATCGCCAGTTGAGGAAGGTGAGTCCATCTGTTTCGACACGAGGAAGCAACCGTGATGGTGGGAAGGAGCTTACCTTCGTGGCTATAAAACATTGTGCTGGGTGATCTCGACCGAGTAAAGGGGAAAGTGAAATAGATGAACGCGTAGATATGAGCTATATGTAAGTAAAGTAGCAGAGATCGGACAGAAAATCAATCAATCAGTGTGGAAAATCTCGTAAATGGCCAGCCAGCAGCGCGTCTCAGACGTGTATACAGAGGAAGAGGAGCAAGAGGAGATGGATGAGGGAGCCAGACATGGCACGTGAGGCTGGAGAGCGGATTGCACAATGAGGGAAGGAGCCAGCCTGGGTCTTGCGTGAGGAAGGAGCAACCCAGGGTCAGATGACCGGCTCTCGCGAAAAGGGAAGGAACGACGGAGAACAACGGAATCGACGTTTTCTTTTTCTATACTAAGCAGAGCACAAGACAAGCTAGATTCGCAAACACTACATGTATATACGCCGGGTATGATGGACAAGAGAGCAAGTCGACAGAACACAAAACATACAAGATATAACACTTTCCAGGCTTTTTCCAGACAACAGGCGTCATCTGTTTCAACAACAATATATCATTTCTCAAAACTACAGGACCCTCGTGTGTATCGGCCGTTTACTCGAGCGGAATACCCTCGTACTCGGAGTATCCAAGTGCAAGGTTCATGTTTTCTGGGAAGAACAGTCAGTATATAGAGATATGCAGGGGCGTCTGGCTTGCACTTACGAAGGCATTGAGTGGCAGCACCCTTGAGCAGGTTGTCGATTGTCACACAGATAACAACCCTCTTGCCGCTAGAGTGCACCGCGAAACCACCAATCTCGATGCCGTGCTGACCGGCAATATCCTTGACGAGAGGCGGCTCGCCGACGATCTTGACCAGCTTTTCGCCGGCATAACGATCTTGGTAGAGGTTGCGGATATCTCGCGACGACATCTCCTCTTTGAGAGGTAGGCTGATAGTATGCTTCACGGGGTTAGCCTATTCTCTGTCTCTTCCTTTTCGAGCAAAACTTACATGGATACCTTGGAACCAAACGGCGACATGAGGAATGAAAGCGACGCTGGTTCCCAATTGCGTGCTGATCTCCCGCTCGTGGATGTGGTCCGTCAAGCTGTATGGGATAATGTTGTTTGTCAAGTTATTGACATCGTTCTTAGGGCTAGGCTTGGTGCCGGCACCCGAGTAACCCGAGACACCAAAGACAGTTGGCTGTCCAGCGAGATAGGGCACAAGAGGAGCGATACCTATTTGAGCAGCAGTAGCATAGCATCCAGGGTTGGCAATGCGGTTGGCTCGCGCGATAGTAGACCGACTGATCAACTCAGGGAGACCGTATGACCATGACGAATCGAATCGATAGTCGGCACTGAGATCGACAATCAAACCACCCTTATCGGCCCCTTGGTCGACAGCGTCAACAAAGGGCTTGCACACTCCATTAGGAAGAGCCATGACCCAGCAGTCAATGTCTCCATTGGAAGCCATTCGTCGCACGTCTTCAGGGGTCAAGTTCTCATAGATAATTTCCCGCTTGTCATAGCCCTCGAGCTTCTTGCCGGCAAGCTCACGAGAGGAAACGTGTCGCAGATCAATGTTCGGGTGAGCATTGAGAAGGCTGATTAGAGCTTGGCCAGTGTATCCGCGTGCTCCAATAAGAGCAACCTTGGAGGGGCGAGTGTTGGAGTTGTTCTTCTCGCCCAGAGGAGGGTTAGGGTTGGTGGTGCTGTATGATCGACGGCCAGTCAGCAAGTTGTTGCTCTGGCGATAGCTACGTAGGGAGTTGACAGCAGAGCTCATTGTCGAATACGAGCGCTTCTGTTGGACAGCGCTGCTAACATTCAAGGCAGCCTGCGCAGCGCGATGCAGTCTTGATTCAAGGTTGTAGTCACCGAACATTTGACGTCCATGCTGAGTAAATTCGCGGACCAGCTCCTTGACTTCGTCGCCATCTTCCAAGCCATACCAGAAGAGAACATCGCCGTCGCGAGAGAGACTGCCATCGGCCTTGTCGAAGAACCAAGTAAGATTCTCGTCATCTGCCTTGACAGTCCAGACCAGCTTGGGGAAATCCTTCTTGATACCCGTAAATACATTGTCAGCAACATTAGTGAGCCAACCAGCCTTTGTGATGGTAAAGGTGGCAAGGTGAGCAAAAGCGGAGTCTTGCTGGGGCATGACAACGGCCAATGCTTCCATAGGATCGTCGAAATACGCCTTGAATGGGCGGTCTTTGAGACCGTCCACGTAGCGATCGACTGTGGCCTTGGCGTCCAGGCCTTCCCGGTCACGGACAAGAACATTTTTGAGAGCCTCGGTGTCCTCGAACTCAGACAAGGAAGATTTGATGTTCACTTTGTTGCCCCTTCGGATCAAGGTACCAGCTCCAGAGTCGGTGAACAATTCCTTCTGGAGGTCTGCTGGGTGAATGATGGCAACACTGGATGTACGAGGGAGGTCCATAAGAAGATCCTTCATTTCCTTGATTTTCAGTCTGGTACCGTGTCGCACCCACCACTGGGTCATGAGATGGTCGTATTCCTCGTCCAAGTTAATAGCAGAGATCTTCTCGCCAGTGTCACCATTGAACAGGCCGCCCTTTTCTGCGAGGTAGACAATCTTCAAAGGCTGCAGGGCGCGGGCGAGCTCGCCAGCCGCAACGTCAGCGTTGACGTTGAGAACCTGGCCGTCTGGGGTCTCGGCCATTGAAGTCAAAATTGGGAGACACCCGGCCTCGATAGCCGACTCGATGGGTTTCTTGTCCACTTTGTTAATCTTGCCCACTAGGTTGTACTTTTCCTTGTCCAGGTAGTCTGCCGAGAACACTCCAGTGGTGATGGGACGGGCGCGCACACCCATGTTCTCCAACTGTTCGACCAGCTTCAAGTTCTCTTCCAAGAAGAGCTTACGCGCCAGAGAAAGAGTCTTCCCATCGGTGACACGAATTCCATCTTCGAATTGTGGCTCAACGCCTGCATCTTCCAGCATCTTGTTGAGCTGCGGGCCGGCGCCGTGCACGACGACGGGATACAGACCGACATGGTTCAAAAAGGCAAGGGCAGAAGAGAGGTTTTGCAGATGCTCAGTGATAATAGCACCGCCGACCTTGATCACGGCGAACTGCTGGGACGAAACCGAGGTGAAGTGGGAGAGGTATTGCTGGACCTCTCGCTTGGAACCGATGTTGCTGAGGAGCTGCACAACAGTGGACCGGGTGGAGAGCTGGGGATCGGCAGGACGAGAGTACGAGCGAGTCTGAGATGTCGTCAAAGGCACACCCTGTCGGCGCACGACGTGGGCAGCGCTGGGCAGAGCTCTGAGGGCGAAAGCCCGCGGTGCGGAGATGGCACGCAGCGACGACTGAGTCACCACGGCCCTCCGCACAGCAGGACGAACAGCGAGCATCTTGCCGGCGAGCATGCGGCAGCCTCGAAACAAGGGGAGGAAAGAAGGACGGCCGGTCTTATGACTGATTCGGATTATTGGTTAGTTGTGAGGGAAATTAAAAAAAAAATGAATTGGTGCAGGTTTATCACTCGAAAGAGGGCACGCACAAGAGGGGAGATTTTTCTGCTGGGTTCGTTGGTTGGTGGTTTGCTAAGAAATCTCTCTCTCTCCCTCTCAGTCTCGGCCCGGGCTTTTAGTCGCTCGCACTTAGGGCGGGCGGTGTCGGAGCTGTGGTCTGTGACAGTGGACACTGTGGAGTGCGGAGCTCAACAGGTTATTTTTTATGGTTGCATTTGGGACTTTTAGTCGAGATCTGTCGCTGGTTTTGATCTTATCTTGATTTTGATCTATGGTATTTTGATCTGGGGATGTTGATGTTGCATTTGGGGGCATATTTCTCAGTCATTGATGCGCTTGGGACTGGGAATGCATCTGTCATTAAACGGGTTGAGGCATTCAAATACAGGCGAGATGACATCTGGAATTTAGTTCTTTATTTCTAAATCAAAATTAACTCTATAGCGTATGCAAATTATGCATTACGCGTATCCATTCATTATAATTCAATGATTCGAGGCTACAGTGTTTCTCGCTCTTTACCCATAATTTTGTCGGGTATATTCAAAAATTCAATCTGTCTTCGATAGACAAATTGAACAATACAGACAGATTTATATGCCAACTGGTATTTTGAAAAGCTGACAGCTTCAAGTATGATGCTAGTAATCTATTCATGCAGAGTTAAGATACCATCGATGCATGTTTGCTTTACTATTAAATGTCCGAGACCGGAGCAATCAATCATGGCCACCGCTAACTCGGTGAATCAGACCAGACTGGCTGCTTGGCATAAACATTACATGTCAACAATACATAAAAAAAGTCACTTAAGATGCACTCAGTCCAGGTAATTGCGGAATGGCGTCCGCGATATCTCATTACTTCGGCGTTAATACTAGCACAGTAAACATAATTGAACAGTCGAGAGGAAAAAACACAAGGGGGAAAAGAAAAGATAACAGCCAAAAAAATATCAGTCGCCAGAGTATCATTTACAAGCAGAAAATCCCCCCTAGCCAGCTATAATAACCATGATTCATCCGGGATATCTGGCGATTTGTGCAAGGACGTGAGGGATCGAGGAGTCGTGAGATGATGGATGCACTTGACGCTCGGAAAGGGACGAAGAGGAAAAAACCCCCAACATTCTTATTCATACATCGAAGAGACGTGTGGTGGGCGCGTCCCGAGTGTTGCAGGCTTTCTCTTCGTTTCCGACGCAGAGGAAAATAAAAAAGGCTAGGAAAACAAAATAGACAACCCCAAACAAGGCACTTCCCGAGGACCAGGTGCGGATTCGAGAAACTTAATGCTTGGTTGCCAAGACTGTAATCACACTCGGTCAGTTGCGATGATAAGATGATTATTAAAGTGACTTACCAGAAGGAACGACAATAACAATGATCAGAATGATGACGACAATCACCAAACACACGCGCATCTTCATGTCCTTCCACCACATTTGTTTTCGCACTCGGTTGGCGCCTCGGCGGAAGCCTTGCGCAGACACAGCCAGGTTGTCGGTCTTATCTTGGAGGGAGTCGAGGCGTTCGCCACGCTGAGACACCTTGTTGATGTTCTCACGCATCACACCGACGGTATCGTCGATTTGCTATTTCGGCCAAGTCAGTAAAACCATGCTTTGTTGTTTTCGTACTCGGACCCGAATAATCCATTCAACAGCGACGTGCATGTCGATAGCTTTAGGAGTCCTGAAGACAACCAAGAGGCATCTGTTGTTTTGGGCAGCTCTGGTGGTCACTCACCGCTTGCAACGCCGCAGTTCGTTGGTTTCCATTTTGTGCAGAGTTTCCTCCTGCTCCTGCAGCACCTCCGGCACCACCGGCAGGGATATAGGGGTCGTATGGAGGCTCGCGGTCAGCCATAGCGAAGTAGTGTAGATGTGGCTAGAAAGGAGGCCTGGGAATCGGGCGGTTGAGCAAAAAGGAGGCGACCTGAGCAGCGAAAGACTCGAAGCGTACAAAGGTTGACGAGCGCGACAGCGAGAGTAGCAGATGCGAGAAGAATCGGGCGGTTGTGGATGGAGTAGTTGGGTGTGGAAGTGAGGTGAAAGTAGTGTGGTTGGGGATTCTGCGTCTTGACAGATCTGGCGCCGCAGCTGCGTTTCGTCTGGGCCGGACCGTCGGGAGGTGAGACAGCACGTGATCGACCTTTGCCAGTAGGAATGCGCCAGTAATATGACTCGCCCGTGGAATGCCAATTGTCAGGTAAAATTACTTTTATTTGAATGCTCATTCGTTATTATATCCATGACTTTCACTCTCTCTGCTTTACTGGTGATCGGCGTCTTAACAGTCCCCTGAAAATCACCCCCTAAAGATCTACACGCGATAGTGATACGTACTATTGAGTATTTGACATTTTGCTGGGACTTCCCTATGAGATCGATGGCTATTAATAACAAGCATACTAACTCTACCAGGCAACACAATTACTACTAGTAACATAGACTATTGCACACAGTCTCAGCCACCTCGCTCAGCCACATGTAAAATTTTTTGAAATTTTACGATTTTGAAAAGAATAATAAATTGTTGATGCCTGCAATAACATTGAAATTATTATAGCCTCGAGACTGTGCTAGATATATGTAATTGCGGCTGTCGTTATTACCACCCTATTATCGCTTTCCCAATGGTCACAATGTTTATCACCACATTATGTCGACAGTTGAATATGCATACTGTTGTTTCCATCAGAGAATATTTCCTAATGAGGGGTTTCTTTTTCAGTCAAAGGGTAAACATATCTATAACCATGTTTTTTACCCTGTAGGGCTCTTCTTTAATTAGACATATGCAGTTATGTTCTTTGTGTTTCAGATCCCCTTTTCATTTTAAACCTCACCATTATTGTATTTTTCACCGGTTCTTTTTTTTCTGCAGTTATCTTCTGTCAGACTAAATGTACGTGATTGCTACCAAGAATCTCCACTATATGGTCCCTGTTGGGCACGTAGTCGATGAGTCGACGGTTTCGTCGTCTATATGTGTATATGTCTATGTAACCCAGTCTTTATTTATTTAATTTCAGAGTTTTCTCGAGAGCGTAAAGCAGAAGATATGGTCATTGGATTGGGATATCAGATTAATAAAATCCTTTGACGTATAGACCGGTGTTGATATTGGCAGGTTCTTCGTCTACACAGCAAAATATTTCAATGACGTTCAAATGTTGAATTCCCTCAGATCGGTTTTTCGTCTAGCTCCACAGCGTCAACTGCATGTACCAGTTGATTTAATTTTTCCATCCTATGCCTAGCCATAATATTGGATTGCGATCCCTATGGAGGTGACCACAAAAGTTTACCAGTCCCGCAAGAGACCGGGTTATGCGGGATGACTACTTTTTACCCTTAAAGCATCCCAACGCCACACCCAGAAGCGCAAATTAGACCAGAGTGGCAGGGCACTCAATTAATCTTTTTTTGGTCAGACGCATGTCATTCCATACTCATACATAACGCAGAAGTGGCAACTATTCACGTGGATACATGCGATAGGGTATCCTTTCCGGAGGACTATCCAGCCCTACGCGAGTTCCGGAGGTCATGTTCTGCGTACTGCCAAACACCCCGACGACAAGGCTGAAGTGTAAACCAGCTAGACAAGAAATCAACGGCGAAGCTAAACTTTCAAGCCCTAATTCAATAGCACGGACTCTAACACTAAACTCATCAAAGGGTAAATGTCTTCTGCGTTCAGGGTGAACATATCCACGATGTAGAGATATGTTTTCTCCAGTACTGATAAAGAAACTAAGGAGCAAGCAAATCAAAGGCTTGGAAAAGATATCTTGTATCGCGAAGTAAAGTAAAAGAAATTGATTGCATATATTCTATTTGTTGATTATGCCACACCCAGCTGAGTTGGTTGACGATCCCGGAGAATTCCCAATGTCAATCAAACCTAGTATCTTTTTGTTAGAACGATACTCGTTAAAAAGGAATTGTGAACAATCAACGGTGACATGAATTCTTAATCAGACAAGGTATACTGGCAAGTAGCAGACCAACCGGGAAAGGAAGGTCCGAATGTCTCTTCAAGGGCGACTCAGAGAGTAAAGAAGTAAAAAGTGGTTTGTCATCTTGTGAGGGAGATGTTTGTGTGTGAGGATGAGAGTGCTGGATTTGCTTACCTGGTGTTGGTCACAATCACAAAACTCTGTTATTAGCAGGATCGACACCTTTCCTAAAGCCTGGACACAAGATGGCCAACGCATTGCAGGCGCGCTATCTCTTAGTGAAGTTGGTGAAGCTTTGCAAGAGGTTATCATGTAAGCGACAGCCGAGTGATGCTGTTGTGCGAGGCGGTGGCAAAGATGCTGACGAGAGAAAAAAATAAAGCTCAACGCAAGGAGACACAAGAACTGGGGATGGAAAAAAGCGCAGAAAAAGATAGCGCGCACCACGTGACACCCGAATGCGGGATAGCGTGCCTCAGACAACCCTCAGTTTCAGGACCGGGAGGGAAGGTGCGCAGGGCCGGACTCAGCCTGCGCTTTCTCTCTCTGTCTCTCCCTCTTTCTCCCTCTCTCTTTCTCTCTTCCTCTCTGTGTCGCTCTCTCTCTCTCTCTCTAATTCTCTCTCCCTCCCTCTCGCTGGCCCGTCGTCTCTTCATTCATTGAAAATATTCAAAAAATAGAGAGAGAAGAGCGCGTTCCGCCGTCCTTGCGTGATCCTCACGCTACGACGGAGACAGCCAGCCAACGCGATAAGGTGAGCGAGCCGCCAGCGCCAACCAGCCGCCCCGACTAGGCCTATTAGCCCCTCCCGGCTCCCGCAGTGCTCGCCCCGTCCGCCTCTGCCACTGCAAACTCGCCCCCCCCCCGGCCTCACCTCAAACCACAATTTGCAAATCCTCCTTTCCCCAATCCTCTCTGTCGCCAGTCGCCCGTCGCTGTCTTCGCTCCCTTCCCCCCCCCCAGGCCCGATCCGCCTGGCAAGGGCTTTTCTGCGACTTCTTCCACGCGATCATTTACTCTCGTGGTCGATGCTCTTGAGTTTGCCTGCCCTACTCAGGCTCGGTGCTGTGTCTTGGCCTCCGACCGGACGCTAAAAGCGGCCCTGCTGTCAATCTCAACCTTCACACACGTCCACCGCGCGCGCGCTCGAGTCGCCTCGGGGAGAGAGAGAGCCAGAGAACCGATCGATCGCGGTTTCTTTCCTGCCGTGCTCATCGCCGTCGCTCTCTTCTCCGCCAGCGCCTTCGTGTCCTAACGAGCCCTGATCCGGCCGGGGACTCTGCTGCATAGCGATGATGATGACCCAGCCGTTTCCTGCCCATCAAGGCATTCCCCAGCATCCCGGCTTGCCTCCCGGCCACCACCCTATGGCTCAGGCTCAGCATCCGAACATGGCCGTGCAGGCCCCAGGAATGGTACAACAGATGCACCCTGGTGTTTCTGCTGCTGGTCCCCAAGTCAGCCAGCCAGGACCAATGATGGGCGGTATGCCCCCTGGCGCGACAAGTGGACCTGGCGGCCCTGTCGCAAATGCTCATGCTCTGCAGCATTTGAATCCCGCTCAGGCTCACATTTTGCAACAGCAGCAATATGGAATGAGTAAGTCGCTTCTTTTCAATATGGGCCTAACACAGTCCCTTCACATCGTGTTCCTTCAGACTATCGGGTCGAAATAGCAACACGTCATTGAGAGTTTGGCTCAACCCCGCCATTCAATCTTTGTGTTAGATTGCATTATACTCGATTTTTTTAAGTTTTTTTCACAACGTCACGATACTAATGATCCTGAAATTGCAGACACACAAAACAATCAGATGATACAACAACAGATGGCGGCGCGACAGAGATTATTACAGCAACAGCAGTTAGCGCAACAACAACAACAACACCATGGCGGTATTCCCGTCTCTCTACCCGCTGGAACCCAGGGCATGAGCCAGGCGCAATTGTCTGCTCTGCAGAACTCCAATAACATGCGTGGGCCTGCCAACATGATGCACTTTCCGCAGCAGATGCAACATGTACCGCAAAACCTCCAACAGCAACAGCAGCAATATATAGCCATGCAACAAGCTCAACAAGCCGCACATGCTGCTGCGCAAGCACAAGCGGCTGCGCAGGCAAACAACCAACAAGGCCAGCACACACCACAACAACGTGCGGCTGTACCACCTCAAAGCGTCACTCCACAACCACAACCAGGACCCCAACCTCCTCAAGGAAGTGGAACACCATCACAGCAGTCGAACCCTCCACAACATGCAACACCGCAACCGCCTTCTCAACAAGGCTCACAGCCACCGCCGCAGCCGACTCCCAATCCTCAACACCAGCAGATTCCCCAGGCTCAGCAAGTGCAGCAGCCACCACAACAGCAAGCTCAGCCGACTCCACAGCAGCAGCAGCAACAGCTGCCACAGACCACCCAGCCACAGGCTCCAAACGGACAACAACAGGCTGTACAGCAACAACAGCAAGTTCAAATGAACCAGGGACAGCAACAACATCCCATGTCGGCCCCGGATCAACTTAAAATGCAACAGCAAATCATGATGGAACAGCAACGGCGCGCTGCCAGCATGAACCCCATTCTGCAAACCAACAAAGGACCATTAACGCATTATGTCAATAGTTATTTTGAGACGCTAAGCAACTTCCAGGTAAGCTACTCTGAAAGATCAACGGGGGACACAGAGAAGTAGATGGCTGACTTGAATTCGCAGAGCAACGGTGAAGATGCGGATCTTCTTTTCTGGCAAGAGGTGGTAAATAAGTATTACAACACAACATACCAAACGACCACAGGACAACCGTGGGGAGTCTTGCGTCAGGGCGTCTTCTCGGCTAGGTCTGGATCAAAGTCTTTTGAAGTGAATGCCACGATCTTGCCCCGCTATTATGTCACTCTCTTCAACAACGGCATCAGGAAGATCCAAACTCACATGGAAGCCACCCAGGAGTTCACTCCTCAGAATGGCTACCGAGTTGTATACAGTCCCAAGGCCAGTTTCATCTATTGGTTCTCTAATGACTGTCAGGTATGTGCAACTTCTAAAAAAGCCTTTGTTTCATTTGTTTTAACATGGTATTAGCTTTTTGTCAATGGCTCTCTTAGAGTCTTGGTGAACCCTGAGTTCAAATTTGACCTGGTCGATATCTCGGTGAGCGGCTTCCGCGAATACATTCCACGTAGCCTGGTGCAACTTCAGGAAGCGAACGAGCAGAAACAAAGCCCCCGCGTGACTAAAGCTGCCAACAAGCGGGGCCAGCAGAAGCAATTACCTCCGCAACCTACTATATCTCCACCGGAATCGTTGGTCAATGAATATGGGCTACCCGCGAGCGTCCAGTGCTTTTTAGAGGTATGTTTTAGGGAATCCTTGCTACTTCGTTGATCGATCTCTGACAAAACACCCCTTTCATAGATCGCAGAGCCCATGTCGTTCATGACAAGTTTAATCTTCCATAGTTCCGGCAATCCCCAGAAGCCCGCCAATGATGTGCTCCGCGAAGTGACTTCCATGATGGCGCAACAGAGCATGAATTTGCAGGCTCAAGGGGGACAGCGAACACCAAACGTCAACGGGCAACCACAGTTCTCATCTCCATTAGTCGGCCAGATGGGCCTGCCTGGTGCCCAGGCTTCACCACATTTGGGCAATTCAGCTCAACCTAGTCCGGCGCAAAGCCATCTCATGGGACCTGGTATGATGTCTCACCAAAATCAACAGGGCATGGCCGCCAATGGGACCCAGGGATCCAGTGCAAACACCAGTCCTAGCGTTTCCAACAAACGACGACGCGCGAGTACTGTCAAGACAGAGGGCGACGATGGTGCCGAAGTGAACGGTACAGGGCCCGCAGGAACATCGAAAGTGAAAGCCAGCCCTCGAGGTGGTAAGAGACAGAAAGGCACCTCTTAGGTGGCATTTTGCTGCCAACTATGTTCGACTTCTTATTTTTAATGTTCGGAAAGGGGGGTTAATAAGGTATTACGGCGTATTACAGGACTTGCCAGCTTTTTTCCTCTTTTTCTGTCCAGGAGTTTTGTTCTCTTCTTCGGAGTATACCTGTGGATTTTCGTACTTCTTGTCCTTATTTTCTACTACATTCCACTTTTCTTCTTTGGTCATTTATTTTCTTACATGAATGTCTAGCGTGTTTGTCACTACAGTGGCCATCTGCTAGGCCGTGATATCTCTTCATTGTTCGCTCTCTGTTATTTTTTTCCCGATTGGGCGGGCACGGAAAAGGACAGTCATGTTGTTTCCATCTCATCTTCCTACTGTCTCTGCAAACAAGGTATCAATCAGCATTTGGGTCGGCCACGTAGAGAACCTGTGGCTTGCATTTTCTTGTGTCCTTTTTCCGCCATGTCTCATTGTCTATTTGGACTTTTCTGTTCCTATTTCTTCTCAATGCATTATGAGAACGGGTTGGCTATGGCTCATGCGCACACCCAGTTGACCTTGGATTTTCTTTTCTATATATCGCGTGTCTCTGCTCCCATCTCTCAGTAACGCACTGGCTTATCTTGTCTGCGCTGCTGCGTTGTTTTTGTATGGCTTGGTTCCATCAAATGTGCATGTACATGGATACTAGTCTAAGTTTAGACTTTACTGTTACTATCATTATTGAACCAGCCTAAGACATATACTTTTGCTATTAAATTAATATTGGACTCGATGACGATCGATCGACATTCCATATCACATAAGTTCTCCACAATGTACGGCCGGACTCGAGGCGGGGCGAGCTTAATATCGGGAGATCATGCTCTAGCGTTTCTCTTCTTTCCTTCTCTGTTTTTGAGAAAGCCATCGGAGTGAATCAAATTGTGTCGGAGCACGCATTTTTCGTACACTGTGAGTCAAAAGAGTCTGTCCGTTCCCATCGAAGCTGATAATACGTCCTATCAAGATTTGCCTACCCCGCTAACCTACGCGACTTGTGCTCGATAGATAAACCTTTTCAAAAGATAACACTAAAGTTCTGAACCAAGAAAATTGCGAAACAAACAAACAACATGGCATCTCTAGACCACTCACACTCGCACTCGCACGATGCTCTCGGCGGACACGGCCACACGCACGAGATTCTCGACGGGCCTGGCTCGTTTCTCAACCGCGAACAGCCGCTTTCGTTACACGAGGGGCGGGATTGGAAGGACAGGGCTTTTACGATTGGTATTGGAGGGTTGGTATTATTCTTCTGAAACAAAATATCTTGCAGCTGATTTTCTTGGGCGGGGGAAAGTCCAGTTGGGTCTGGGAAAACAGCGTTGATGCTGAAATTGTGTTTGGCGCTGAGGGATGAGTATAACATTGCGGCGGTGACGAATGATATCTTTACTCGGTACGTCCTCGTACTTTTCCAGAGCATAATAAGCAGCTGATTCCAAAAAACAGAGAAGATGCCGAATTCCTCACACGCAACAAAGCGCTCGCCCCCGAACGCATCCAAGCCATCGAGACCGGCGGATGCCCACACGCCGCCGTGCGCGAAGACATCAGCGCCAACTTACTCGCCTTGCAAACGCTGCAACGCAAATTCACCACCGATTTGCTACTCATCGAATCCGGCGGCGATAACCTGGCAGCCAACTACTCGCGCGAGCTCGCCGATTTTATCATCTACGTGATCGATGTCGCGGGCGGCGATAAAGTGCCGCGTAAAGGCGGACCGGGGATTACGGGTAGTGATTTGCTGGTGATTAACAAGATTGATCTGGCCGAGGCGGTCGGTGCGGATTTGAGTGTGATGGAGCGTGATGCGGGCAATATTCGTGAGGGTGGGCCGACGGTTTTTGGGTCGGTGAAGCATGGGAATGGCGTGGATCATATTGTGAACTTGATTATCAGTGCGTGGAAGGCTGCTGGTGCGAATGAGCCGACTTTGGAGAGGTGGAAGAACGGAGCTGTGAGAGGCTCTGGGCCTGTTTAATGCGATTGATATTGTTTTGATATCAATTGATAATATCAGGACATCTATTTCATTCAAAGATAACAAGTGAAGCTCAAAATCCTTTCCAAATCCTCTACATGCAAAAATAAAATATATAATCATAAATGCTTTTTGTCTTGTATGGGGTATTCATCCTCGTGATTCATCATAAAACAACAGTCACAGGCTCAAGCCAAAATCTCCACCTCTTCAATGGCTCGTGCCTTGCGCGGGAAAATCCTCTTATACAAACTGATCCCAATGGAATCCTGCGGGTTGATCTTGGCATCAAAAGTCGCTTTAAAGTATCCATGAGTTCCCAGACTTTCCTTGATAAAGCCGCTGCGGCCGCGCCGGGTCCAGAGCTGGAGAGCCTTGAACCAGTTGACATCTTCGGAGTTGAAGAACATGTAGCGGACCGTGACGACCTTTTTGTGGATCTTGAAGGGGTGTCCGGTCAAGATCGCTCGCTTAGCGACCACGCGAGAGTGGTCGGATGCGACGACGGTGCCGGTGGCTATCAGTTCCAGACGGTTGATTGTCTTTTCGTCAGAGTCTAGCACTTCTGGGTCCTTGACGGCTTGGTTCTTGAATACGAGCACAGGCACAGCGCCCCAGATGACGGGTCCAATGAACGAAGCGATGGCGCTGCGGCCGGGATGCAGGTATCGGTCAAACTTGTGCACGTTGTTCGGCATGTTGCCAGCTCCAGAGAAGATAGGGTTTACCACCAGACGGCGTGGACCGCATTGAATGATCACTTCCTCCTTGGACTTGATCGGTTCCTCGACAGACGAGTTGACAGTAATGTTCATGTTGACAACTGTGTGTTTATGCTCATGGCGAAGGAGCGAGAACAACGCAACTGGTGTTGGGCGGCTGCGGAGAGTGCTTGGAACGGCTTTGAGATGCACATTGACTCGAGTGCCTGGGGCGACTCCGCCCAAGAGAGCCTCGCGGACGAGCTTGTTCTTGATGCCTTTGTAGTCATTGAATTGCAAAAGTCGTCGCCATTCTTCTGGTTCGTACGGCCGGTCTTCCGAGGTTTCCCAGATACTAGTCTTGAGACTTTTCAATCCACGGTATTTCTGAAGGCGTTCCCTGGCGAGCACATTAGGGTGTAGCTCAATTTCGTCGGGGAATTCTAGGTCGTCTTCTTCCTCCTTTCTGCGACTGGCGCGGTACTCTTCTAATTGGTCTGCTTCGTCTTCTGGGGACGGATCCAAGAACATCTCCGATTGGGGGTATTCAGAAGGACCACCTTCAGTCATGGCATCACCACGATCGGGAAAGACGCCATCTTCTGGGCGACCTTCGGTCTCATCAACCTCCATGTCTACATCCTCGTCTTCCATGTCGACCATGTCGGACCCAGAGTCCGAGTCGTCTTCCAGGAACCAGGCGGCTTGGTAATCAGAAGTACCTTTGGGAAGTCTTTTGGGGCGAGATGGTATGTGCGATTCATCGTCAGAGAAGTAGTGGTGATCATCAAGCAAGACACCTCGTTTCTCGGTATCGGCTTGCGATGGCATGTCATCTTCCATCTCAATTTCCTCGGGCGCAACCGTCGCCATGTCGTCACGATCGTCTGTTGGCTGGTCGAGGATTCGAGGGCCTTCTGAATCATCAATGTTCATTGAAATTGAATCTTCCTTTTTGCCTTTTTGTGATGGCAGTGGTGCTGCAGTGATGGAGTCAACTTGGAAATCGCCCCAGCCAGGTATGTGGACAATTCGGTCGGCCTTTAAGCCTTTGCCTCGCACCACACCTGTAACAGTGACGTTGCTACTGTCACTACTAGTCTCGGGCCACTGGACATCCTGGATGAGCATCCAGCTTCTGTCTTCTCGCCATCGGATGCCTTTGGGAGTTGCTGTGCATAGGCCGCGAACAGCGTTGGAGCACTCTTGTCGGGAGTCCAGAGACAGAACCTTGTCGATCGAGGGGAAGAAATGATTGATATAAGACTTCAGGGAAGCGATGACCTGGGCACGTTTTTTTGGTGGGTTCACATTATCCACGCCTTGAGCGACAACAAGCACATTGGAAATACCCTGGCTTTCAATCGACCGCAACAGAATCTCTCCTTCCTCGGAAACCTCAACGTCCGTTGGTAGTACCACGACAACAAAGTCGGCCACACGGCATACATCCAACGCATTCATCAAGTCGTACCTGGAAGGAATATAGACGAGATTTTGTTTAAAACGATCAATCCGTACACGTGATAGGCCGTCGTTGCTGACATCTTGGGTCACATCGACACTCTCGTTCAAAGAACGAACGACAGCAGAAAGATCAATTTTCTCAGACAGAGGAACGACAGCGACTTGGCGGGGGGCTCCATGCTGGCCGGAAAAGATGCTGACAGCGTTGGCCTTTTCCTGGTGTTTCAATTGCTGTTTCTGGCGGGCTTGATTCTTGCGATCGAGTTTCGACATAAGCTGCTGGTGGGGGGTTTTGCGCACCCCTCGTTCTCCGCTCTCGACTTTGCCTGTAAAATTATAAATCATCAGTTATGAATAACAAAGTACGTAAGTTACTCGCTAGTACCTCGATTGCGCTCTTTGATTGCGCTCTTGGTGGCGTGTTTGCTCTTGAAGCCCTTGTGGGAGGTCTTGGTTGTGCTCCGGTGGTGGTGCACCGACTGGGTGATCGGTGCCATGTTGGCACCGCCTGACCCTTTGAATCGAAATGGAATCGCTGCCAGGATGAAGGACCGGAAGGTGAAAGTTATCTGTTGAAAGTATTTGTATTTGTGGTCGAGAAAACAGTGGAATTCGGAGACTGGAACCAACAGAATAAAAAAAAAATATATCTACGACTGCGGGGGCCTGGCTGGCTCTAATCGATAAGAAATTATCTTGTGGCGGACAAGCGAGCGCGCGCGGGAAGGAGCCAGTCTTGGCAAGAATTTTTTTGGCCGAGCTCGAGCTAACCAAGTCTTTTTGACGACTGAACTTCTTCTCCTCACAGGCATTGGCGCTGTTTACTTGGATTTTGAAACTATCATCTCATTACGGCTTCTTGTTTGTTTGAAATACAAACAAGCCCTGCGCCGGCCCAACCATGGCTGCAGTGACCAAGTCCTCAGCGCAGTCCGGCAAGAGACAATCGCCACAAGAAATCATCGAGGCTCGAGAAGCAAAGAAACGTCTGACGGAGGCGACACAGAAATATGGCCGCGGCAAGGCAGTGCGGTTAAAGGCCATCAAGGACAGAAAGCTGCGCGGAAATTTGCAGGCCGTCGAAGATCGATACAAAACAGCTGCGCTGAGAGCAAAGGATGCAGAGATTCTCTTGGAAAACGATGCAGGCTTTATCGAAGCCGAGGGTGAACTCGAGAGGACGTACAAAGTCAGACAGGACGAGATCAAGGACAATGTGGGAATCGAAGTGGCCAAGAAGGGCTTCGAGCTGAAGTTGGAGGAACTCGGCCCGTATCGCGCGGATTATACTCGGAATGGCAAGAATCTGCTGCTTGCTGGACGAAAGGGACATGTCGCGACCATGGATTGGCGAGCTGGGAAGCTGGGCTGTGAATTGCAGCTTGGAGAAACCGTCTGGGATGCGAAATGGCTGCACAACAATCAGTTCTTCGCTGTGGCGCAAAAGAAAAATGTCTACATCTATGACCACGCCGGCGTGGAGCTTCACTGTCTCAACAAGCACATCGGGGCTAAATACCTTGAATTCCTGCCTTATCATTTCCTTCTGGCCAGCGCTGTAAGTGTCGGCTTTTTTTCATAACGTTTTCTATCTGAAGGTTACTAATGTAGATCGCTCTCGCAGGCTACCAGCGGCTTTCTCAAGTATACGGACACCTCGACCGGACAGTTGGTTGCAGAGTTGCCCACTCGCCTCGGCTCTCCTACTTCACTAGGCCAAAATCCCTGGAATGCAGTTTTGCATGTCGGTCATCAGAATGGTACAGTCAGCCTGTGGTCGCCAAACTCGCAGACCGCTCTCGTAAAGGCTCTGGTTCACCGCGGTCCAGTTCGATCCATGGCAATTGATCGCCAAGGTCGCTATATGGTCTCAACAGGACAAGATATGCGAATGAATGTTTGGGATATACGCACCTTCAAACAAGTTCACTCATACTCTTGCTACCAGCCTGGCTCCAGTGTGTCGATTAGTGATCGCGGTCTGACTGCAGTCGGCTGGGGAACACAGGTCAGCGTCTGGAAAGGCCTGTTCGACGCCGCAGCCGCCGACGCAGAAAAAGTTCAGAGCCCGTATATGGCATGGGGCGGTGACGGACAACGCATCGAGAATGTCCGGTGGTGTCCATATGAAGATGTCCTTGGTATTTCGCATGACAAGGGCTTTGCCAGCGTCATCGTTCCTGGTGCAGGAGAGCCAAACTTTGATGCCATGGAAGTGAACCCATACGAAACCACCAAACAACGCCAGGAGGCTGAAGTCAAGGCACTATTGAACAAACTGCAACCAGAGATGATTTCACTCAACCCCGATTTCATTGGCAAAATTGACCAGGTCAGCGAGAAGAAACTTCGTGAAGAGCGAGATGAGGATCGGAAACCCGAAGAAGCTATCGAGAAACTCAAGAACCGTGGCCGCGGCCGCAATAGTGCTCTCAGGAAGTATCTCCGAAAGAAGGGCAAGACGAATGTCATCGATGAGAAGCGTCTTAAAGCAGAGGCTCTGCAGAAAGAACGCAGTTCTCGACAGAACGATGCTTTTGATCAGGAGCGAGAGCAATTGGGACCTGCCCTCGCAAGGTTCGCTTCGAAGAAAGACTTGTAGATTATCTTTTTTCCCTTTCTTCTTTCGCCTTTGCTACGCAGTTCATCAGCACCTAGGGTTTGTTTGAAATACCCAACGAAAATTTGGCGTCTCGGTTGCTTAGCCTTGCATACTCGGAGTTTGGATTTTGGTCATGTACTACATCGATGCAAATTTATATCATTCAATGGACAAAAATTGTTGCTAATAGTTGAAATCTTTCTTCTAAAATCGAGAAGATACTTTCTATCTATTTGGTTCTAGTTGACTCGATTTAAGAGTCCTGTTTTTACAAACTTCGTTTTATTACGACGAGACTAACGTGAACATGACCTTCATTGCATTGTATCAAAAAGCAAAACTGAAAACAAATCATGAAAAGTCCTCACCCGCCTCTTCAATGTTGTCTTTAATGCGAAGAAACAGGGTAGTCTTCCATTTATCCAACTTGCTCAACTGATCAAATTGATACAACTTATCAGCAAAGGCATCCGGCTCTCCCTGTTCCACCGCTTGAAGCAGATCGACCAGAAGTGCGTGCTCTCTGGAGGAGGCAAAAGTAGGATCGGTCTCTCTGTACCATTCTAGAGCGCGGTTGGAAGCAACAAGATCCTGAGCGGCGGATTAGCAGTGTCCATCTCATTATATACATATACATATATATATGTTAGAAAAAATACGTACGCCTGATGCCAAATGGCAGATGCCGGCTTTGAAAAAGTAGTCCTTTACTGACCACTTCATCAAGTTATTGTTGACGGAGACATTGCCGACTTTTTCATATTGGGCGATGGCCTTGGGGTACTCGCTTTCAATGGCAGCAAGGTCCGCAACCTTGAGCCAATATTTGTTTGCGAGTCTGCAACCCATGATTTTTAGAATCGTAATGACAACCCATAGATTTCTGGTCGAACTTACGCCTCAGCGTTATCACTCTCGTACCACTCAGCAGCTTTCTCATACTCCTGCAAAGCCCTTTTCGCATCTCCGATTTCAACCTCATATGTTTCGGCGAGGTTCTGCTGATGAGTGGCGGCTCTTCTGAAGTTTCCTTTGCCTATATAATGTTGGATTGCGCCGGAAAGAACCCTCACTGCATCCTCGGGATCTGTCTTTCGGTAGACCTTGAAGGCTTCGGTTAAGCTGTTGGCAGCATCGTCCGGTTCGTTAAGGTTGTTTTTCTGAACAGCGGCCGCCTTTTCAAAAGCAAGTCCAGCTGCCTTGCCTAATACCCGGTCCTTTCGTCAGCACGTATTCCCTGTGTGTTTAGGTTTTGTTTGCGCAGATAATCGATAGGCAGAGGAGTTCAACGTATCATACTCAGCTTCTGTACTCGGAAAGCGTTCGCTGCTTGCACGTAAAGGTCTGCTGCATTCTCGTATTTCTCTGATCGACCTCCGAAGAAGCTGAAGCCACCAGAGGCACCCTGGAGAGCTTTGTCTGCCTAGTATATGGTTAGCCACATTGCAGACAATAGGAACTTGTTGGCTTGGATTGTGGAACCTTTTGAAGCAAGGCCCGCGGATCTCCCATGTTTCCAGTTCAACGAGCAGTCCGCTTATGCCGTGATAGATTTGAACAGATAGTCCAGAGGGATGGTCGATTAATGCGTTGTGACGAAGGACGACCTGAGTGATAGCGGGGTCTTATCGGCCACTGCCACTGGACCGTGGGCTCACCGCCTTCGCCGGCGCCGACTCTTTACTAAGTAGTAAGCTCGAGGTCGTTTCCTCTTGCTATACATTAAAAAAAAGTAAGACCAAAAATTGTTGTCTCAAAGCTTTCTACCCTTTTTTATTATTATCTTTATCCTCAATGCCTCGTATCCCGACACAATTGAACAGGCTTAGCCCATTCCGACTGGCCTACGGAACGCTACGAGCTCCCTCGAATTTGCGATTATATTCATCCGAACCGCCGAAGACCACAAGCGAAGATATAGCTGCGCTTCTGGATAAACCGACATGGTCCGTTCGCTCCCTCATACCTAGCAATGATGCCCTCGAAAGGACTCCATCCGTCAGCCCGGAAAAGCTTCGCCATCTGCTCCGGTTATCCGCGCTTCCAGAGCCGGTTGACGAGGCAGACGAAGCTGCGATGCTGAAGACCCTCGAGTCGCAGATTCACTTTGTACGAGAAATCCAACGTGTTGATGCCAAAGATGTACCGCCTCTACGTGCCATTCGTGATGAGAGCCAGGAAGCTATTGAAGAAACCACTATCGGACTGCAACAATTGAAAGATGCTTTGGCCAAGGAAAAGGTCGTCGGTCGGAGGAACAAGATACAACGTGTTGCAACCGAAGATGATACGAAACCTGATAGCGACCAATGGGATGGAAACGCGTTGGGTTCAGCAACGAAAAGCATTGGCAAATATTTTGTGGTCCATAACCGCAGCTGAGCACTGAGCAGCGCATAAAGTGAGTCGTGCCTTTTCGGCGTTGGCGGCTCGGCGGCTGGTTAAACGACTAGGCTCCCGTCCACCCGCGTATGACGCAAGCTGCCCACGACACTGCTTCGACCTGACAGCGAGGACGATCATTACGTCTCGATTTATTGCGCTGCACTGCATGAAAAGAGTGCAAAAAACCTCCCTTCTTTATTGGTACATTTTTGCTGGGCTTTCGCACAATGTCTTTTCTTGCTCGCAAGAATGACAATGCGCGCAGCAACAAGGAGGAGCAGAGCTTATCCTCGCTTTTGGACGACTCCCAGCGTGGTAACCTGATGGTCCTGATCTCAGAAATACTGGAACACATGCGAAAGATCGTATTTGACAATTTCGAGGCACCACACACTGCGCCGACCTCGACAAAACGACGCCCGAACGATGCTCCGCCGGACTCCGAACCCCAGGACTCGTCAAATGATGGCCAGCGGAACCAACAGAGCCAACCAAGCCAGACAGTACCTCCTGGACTTGACGCAAAATCAGAAGCTGAAGCCCTCAGATATTTCGACGACTGGCGAGATTCCGTTATATTGCGTGTCGGAGAGGTCTTGAACGAAAAGAAAGAGGCGACCAGTAAAGTGACACCCAAGGAGCGTGATGCTGCGGAATCCAAGGAAGACCCCCCGAGCAGGCTGCGAGAAGTCTATCGTCCTTTCGACAGCCAACTTCAGAGCCTACATAAAGCAGAAAAACTGTTAATCCTTCACTCTTTACTACTCCTGCTACTGAGTCTCCAGCATTACAACGCATACTCAAGGGTTCTTCTGCTACACCTCACTTCAAGTCTCGATCTTTCGTTGAAGGATTTGAATGATGACGAATCAAAGGTGGCTCGTGGTCTATTGGATGCCGCTATGACGATGACCGCGGACGAAGAGGCAAAGAAGAAAGCAGAAGAAAACCGCGATATGCGGAAATGGAAAGTTGGTTTTGCTACAGTGGCCGGAGCAGCGCTGATCGGTATTACTGGTGGTCTTGCAGCGCCTCTGGTGGCTGCAGGTCTCGGCACGATCATGGGTGGATTGGGTCTAGGAGGCACGATTGCTGCTACGTATCTTGGTGCTCTCGCCAGTAGTGGGGTTGTTGTTGGCGGCCTCTTTGGGGCGTATGGTGGACGCATGACCGGACGGATGATGGATCGATACGCTCGGGAAGTCGAAGACTTTGCATTCATCCCAGCACGTGGGACGCGGAAGAACTTCACAGATGAAAAACAAGCTGCAAAAGAAGACCATCGTCTAAGAGTCACTATAGGTATCACTGGTTGGGCAACGGAAGAAGATCACATCGTCGTGCCATGGCGAGTCATCGGTGCCGACTCGGAAGTCTTTGCTCTCCGATGGGAGTATGAGGCATTGCTGAATCTGGGTAACTCGATGCGCACGCTGGTAACCACCGCTGCATGGAAAGTTGCAAGCCACCAGATATTAGTGCGAACGATTTTCGCAGGCATCATGAGCGCCGTGTTCCTACCTCTGGGCCTAACAAGACTTGCCAAAATAGCAGCAAACCCCTTCAACGTTGCCATCGCCCGAGCCGATAAAGCCGGAGAAGTCCTGGCAGACGCGCTCATCAACAAAGCTCAAGGCGAACGCCCTGTTACCTTGATCGGATACTCGCTGGGCTCCCGAGTGATCCATTCCTGCTTGCGCAGCCTGGCGAAACGACGCGCATACGGCTTGATCGAGTCTGCCATCCTGATCGGTTCACCTATTCCAGCAGACACAGTCGAATGGCAATTGATGCGCACTGCTGTCGGCGGCCGACTCGTCAACGTGTTCTCCGAAAATGACTCTGTGCTTGCCCTTCTCTACCGAGCCACTCATCTCGAGGTCGACATTTCCGGCCTCCAACCCGTCAAGGGCGTGCCGACTGTAGAAAACGTCAATGTCAGCGAAAAAGTCGACGGCCATCTCCGCTATCAGTTTCTGGTCGGCAGGATCCTAGAAGACATTGGCTTTGAGGAAATCGACCCAGTTCAACTAGCCAGAGAAACAGACGCGCTGAAAGCTCAAGACAAAGCAATTGAACAGGAACAAGCCGACAACCAACGCAAGCGAGAAAATAAAATTTCAATCCAACGTAAACCAGTCGGCGAATCGACCAAAGACGTCAACCAGCCCACGGAGCAAGAAGGTCCTCCTCCTTCACTACCGCCACGACCCTCCAAAGATGATGATGAGGCTGCTGGTGCTGCTGGTACTGCTTCTGAGAGCGATGAAGACGAGCAATTGAATTTCATTACCATGATCGACGAAGAGGAAGAAGCGCAAATCCAGCGTGATATTGCTCAACGTACTCAGGAGCAGATGCTCAATCGGAAGATGCGGCAGACAAACATTAATAAAAGCCCCGGTGAAAGATCTCGACAAGATCGGTGAATAAATCGGAAGTTTAGTCGTACATAAAGAGAATTTGGCAACCAATTGATGATATGGGACAAACTATCTGGCTCAAGTGCTACCTTATGCAAGAGATATCAATATATGTACGCAAAAAATACAGGCGCTGTCCAAGAAATTAACAAATAGAGACATTGAAAATAAAAGACATGTGCAAATAACAAAAAACTCCAAAAGTGACAGCTCCAAGAAAAGACAAAAATCAAAGCTAAAAACCACTGACTAAGATTAGTTCCAATGTTGCCAACCTACATTCCAAAATGTGACCATTTTCCATCACTTCGTACTTCCATATATATAATAACCCGTCGTCTCAAAAAAAGTATCGCGATAGGCAGATAACAGAAGACTTTTGACTGTTTAAAGCCCAGCAAAACGAGCCCAGCCCGCAGCCCGGGTTTGCGACGGCTTCTTATCCGGTGTGCTCTCCTCAACATCAGCAGCCTCAGTAACGCCTCCGCGGCCTTCTTCTGCAACTTTCCCGCTCACGTCGCGCCGCCGGCTAACCCCTAGACCAGAGATGTAATCACTGTACGAACTTGAGCCAACACCCAGCTGGAATCCAGCGCCAAGATCAACGCCCGAATTGCTAACAACGCGGCCCTTGCGGTCGGCTTCTTTTTGTTTGCTGTCGGGGGTCTTTTGTAGCTTGGATCTGCGTTTCGGCGTTGTTATGGCAGGAGGTTCGCGGTTCTCGTCCTCGCTGCTCTCGCCGGCAGACACATCATCGTCTTCCTTGATCTTGACAGACTCGTAAGCCGACTTGCTAGATTTGCGTCCCCAGATCCTAATACTGCCAAAAGATCTTGGTTGTGATTCTTTGACCTTTGGTAGAGAAATTTCCTTTTTGCTGGTTGGCTGGTTGTCAGCCGCGAGATTGGGAATGTCGCCAAGTACAGCACGACGAAGACTTGACTTTCTGCTTGTTGGGGCTGCGACTTCTTCTGGATTCTCTTTGGGCTGTGGAGTGGGAGGGTTCATTCCCAAAGGGTTGTTCACCGGCTTAGACAGATAGTTGGTGATATCTTCCTCCAGGTTTTCCTTGTCAGCAAACATGGAATACTCGAAATGTCCATCATCTGCCTCCAGAACTGCATATTCACCACGAGAGTTGGCTTGAGGAACACTGCTTTCAACGCGACCAAATTTAGGCACTGGTCCAAGCCAATTTCCAACGCCGTTGTACTCTGATGAGGGAGCCACATTGCTAGTCTGAAGAGGACTTGGCCGGCGAACGATTTCTTCCTCGCCATTCGGAGAAGGCGTGCGTGACGGATAAGATACCCAGTTGTTGGAGCCATCCGAGGGCGCGGGACTGCTCCATCGGAGAGTGGTAGGTAAGAAATTGGCAGGGAAAAAATTGAAAGGTGAGAAGCTTCTGGTGGTGGGAAGAAGTACAGGCGCATCAACAACCACCGAGTTTGGTCGCGAATCCCGTGGCTCCTGAGCAGCAGTTTCGGCTGGCTGGGAAGTTACATTGGCCTGTTCGTCCAATGTACCTTGATGAGCTTGCATATTCGATCGAGAAGTTCGGTGAGAGTGAGTAGACGTCGGCCTGGGGTCATTCACCAGGGTGTTTGATGATTTCTGTCTTGTGTGCGAGAACGGAATGGTCCGCGCAGGTTCCACCGGGTCATCCAAGTGGGATTTGACGCTGAAATAAGCCGAGTCCAATGTGCTACTGCTCATGTGCGCGTTGGGAATTGCTGTCTTGGGCCGCTTGCTCCGGGTGCTCCGCTTGGGGGAACGGGCTGTGAGGTTGTCCTCTAGCGGGTTCATATCAGGTGGAAGGTTGGTGATTTGCCTGAAGACAACGGCCAAGTAGACAGAGAGGCCAAACGAGGGCAAATGCAAGCCACCGCATACTGCACTGGCAATGAAAAATGACTTGATCAGGTAGTATTGGATGTTCGCATTTTCGAAAAGCGTACCCCAGCCATAAGCGTTGTCATGCACTTGCTGATAAGCGACAAAGCTAGTAAATGCGTAGAATGGGATTAAACCAGCATCTATGACGGAGGCGAAGAGGTGGTAGCTGGAGGAAGATGCTGGAGGACGAGAAGCGGCAGATCGAGCTAGGTGGTAGACCGCATAACAAGTGTGAAGGATGGCTACAACGGGCTATATCCATCTCGTCAGAGCCTTTAGTAGAATACAACAGAGATGTACACTTACCGCAACACGAATAATCCACCCCATAGCGACACCTGTGTGATTGATGCAAATGACGGCAAACAGAATAGCAAGAGCTCCAACGAACTCGACGAGTCGAAACAAAAGCTGGACTACTCGTGTCCGCTTTACTCGAACCTTGGTATAAGGACTCATAGGGATATAAGGTGTACTTTGACGGGGGGCCACCCACTTTGGTACACTGCTGTCAGCGAGCGATTTTCTATCTTTAGTGAAGGCTGACATACCGAGTCGGGGTGACGGTTGAAGCCGACCAGCGGCCCATCTTGATGATGCCTTGGTGGTGGAGGAACTCTGCACTGGTCGGACACAGCTTTGGGATTAAAGCTACCAGCTAGAGCATCGTTGAACGACCATTGCGATGGCGGATCATAGAGGAATGGAGGGGATGAAGCTCCACCCATGGCGGTGGAATGCGCTCGTGGAGATCTGGAGATTAAGGAATGTGTGAAATGCGATAAGGATATAGCAAGCCTCAAACGAGTGATGCGATAATTAAACAGCAGAATGCATGGGCGGGTGGCATTCCACGGCAAGAGGCCTTTGCGTGAGTATTACTATCAGTGGTAATAATAATATTAATGAGGTGAGGTTAATGAGAGAAGCGAGAGGGCGGGCAAGAATAGGGCTGAGGCGGGAGTGTTTTGGTTCGCGCTGTTGTCCCGGCGACGCGATAAGATAAGGCCGCAGTGCACGTGCCCGGTTCGCGCCGGTTTGCGCCGGTGACGGCAGGCGGGAAAATCAAGGAACACCAACAACCACGATGCAGTAACCACGAACCATGAGCGTCTCGCCTGCTTCATTTCTGTGCTCGCGTTGCGCGCATCGGAGCCTTCCATTGTCGCGCCGATCTCCCTTCCGAGGACTCAATGCGTACACCACAGCCACTTCCCCCCAGCATGATCGACCGTTTAGAGTTGCCGTCATCGGATCCGGCCCGGCAGGCTTCTATGCAAGCTATCGGCTGCTTGCAAAGGTGGACGATGCGGTAGTGGACATGTATGAACAGTTGCCGGTGCCATTTGGCCTCGTCAGATATGGCGTGGCTCCAGATCATCCAGAGGTCAAGGTATTTTGTTCCAGTCTGTGTGTGTTGGCAGAAACCTGAACTAACTGGTTGGTTTCTTAAGAATTGCGAGGAAAAGTTTACAGAAGTTGCCTCGTCTCCGAGGTTTAATTTTATTGGCAACACTGCCGTAGGCTCTCAGCTGCCTTTCGAAGCGCTTAAACCACACTATGATGCAATTTTGTTTTCTTACGGGGCGTCCGAGGACCGCGAGCTGGGAATACCCGGAGAAGATGCTTGCAAGAATGTCCTATCAGCCAGGGCGTTTGTAGGCTGGTACAATGGGCTTCCGGAATATCGTGACCTGTCTCCCGACCTCACATCTGGGGAGCATGCGGTTGTTGTTGGACAGGGTAACGTGGCGCTCGACGTGGCACGGATTTTATTGTCGGACGTGGATGCATTGCGCAAAACGGACATCTCAGAGCATGCATTGGAAGAGTTGGCGAAGAGCAAGGTCAAACGGGTTCGAGTTGTGGGCCGACGAGGTCCAATGCAGGTGCGTTGGTACACATTATATATGAAAGACAATCGAGACTGATTCTGATACAGGCGGCGTTTACAATCAAAGAAGCCCGTGAACTTCTTCAGCTTCCTTCGGTTTCGTTTGATCCGATTCGAAAAGAATTGTTGCCTCCAGATGAAGTGGTTGCGAAAATTCCACGCGCCCAAAAGCGTCTCATTCAGCTTCTAGCCAAGGGATCTTCTAATGAAGCTATCCCTTCAGGCAAATCCTGGTCCCTCGACTTTCTCCTTTCTCCACACTCTTTGCATTGGTCGCCTATGTATCCATACACACTATCCCATGCCAAATTCACTCGAAATGACATAGCCTCGGACGACCCCTTTGCTCCAGATGCCAAGGTCAGGCCTCATACCTTCTCGAACGGCCGCGCGGCTGAGGTGAACATCCCCTGTAACATATTCTTCCGCAGCATTGGGTACAAATCGCTGCCTCTTCCGGGATTTGACTACCTGGGGATTCAATTCGATCACCGTCGAGGCATCATACCCAATGACGGATTTGGAAGAGTGACCAGCACTTCCGAGGCGGCCGAGGATAGCAAGACGCCGCTGGACCACACTCACATCTCTCACATCCCGGGACTGTACTGTGCCGGCTGGGTCAAGAGGGGACCCACGGGCGTCATAGCATCCACAATGATGGATGCCTTTGGCACGGCGGATTCAATCGCAGCAGATTGGGAGGCCCAGAAAGGTGGCAGTGGCAGTGGCAGTGGCGATGCCCAGATCTCGTTCCTGAACTCAGCCTCCGGAGGAAGTAGTGGACTTGGGTGGGAAGGTGTCCGGGCAGAGGCCCATCAAAGGGGACTCTCGCCAACCTCGTGGGCGGACTGGCAGCGGATCGACTCTGTGGAGAGAGAAAGGGGCAAGGAGAAGGGGAAGATACGCGAAAAGTTTGCGCGTGTAGCGGACATGCTGAATGTTGTACAATAGTTTACGTCGTGTATATATGATATAATACAATCACTTCATATCATTGGATGATAATACGATTTCCGCCAGCGTTGGCGATGGTCTTTCAAGTACTCATTGTTCATTATTGTTGCTACTATCATTGCGACCAATTGATCAATCACTTAGTACTACGTATCAAGTATCAACTCTAATATCAATAAATGGAAATCACCCACGGAATATTGACAACGGGCCGAACTCCCCGCCGCGCCAAAATTTCACATAACGGTGAGTGAACCATAAAAAAAAAAACGGGCTCCCCACCTGCCAGGCTGCCACTGCATGATTCAGCCTTTCAGACCCTTTCAAAGTTCAGCCAACACCCAACACAACGGCTGCCAGGAGGATCCCAGCGTCCCGAGCAACTGGTTCCTCTCGTCTAACGCAAATGCTAACCGCTATGAGTAATAGTGGAAAAGCCCCCCGGCGATAGTTTTCGCGTATACGACGTAGTAAACGGGCGGAACGGCGGTAGTTTGAAAGCTGGATTATTCCTTTTCTTTTTATTTGTCCTGAAAGGGTTCTGATCAGCAGGGCCTGAGAGATGGCAGCTTGCGCGGTGTGACGGTAGTGTAATGTTAGGTCGTTAGGCCACCAGTTGAGTCAGCGAGAAGGTCACCAGCTAGAACTTGAGACCATCACGATAGTAGTATAAATCCAAAGTTAAAGAAAAATTGAACTGTCGCGTAGTTCCCGTAGCCCTCTTTGTGGGCAATTGTGCGGCACAATTAGCATTAGCGCGATATGCAGAACCAGAGACTCGTCACGCCAAGCCGCCAGTGAGGCGCCACCCAAACTCGACTGTGGCCAATCAGAAATGATAAAATGAAAATATGACCCACTTCTTGGGGCGGCGCGCGCCGCGATGCAAATCACCTGACTAATCGGGGCCCAGGGGCTTGCCCCTGGCGCTAACCTTAACGCGCGCCGGTAACCGACGACTGTTGTTGGCTCAACTTGCAGCAGTCACACCGCGTCAGCCAAAGAGAGCAGTCCATAACGCACAATAGCATAGCACTACGGAGGGAACGCGGGATGAAGTTTTATTCTTGTATTTAAAAACCGGAATTTTTTTTAGATTGATTACACTTGTTACGTACAAGGATGTGACGGGCTTTCTGTATTGCACCCAGTTACCAAGGACAAATCATACATGACATCAATACTGATGACATACATACAGTCGATCACAGCTGCATATGATTATTATTAATTTGATATGTGATCCCTATTATTATTATAACGAGCAGCGTTGCTATTATCTGAGATTCTAAACGATCCAGTTCTTAGTACGTAGCAAAGTATGTTATATTGCGGCCCCACTGACTCAATAATTGATTAATGACATCAGGGCGACGGGGTCCAAAACAGAGGTCCATATGACAATTCATTAATAAGTTAATAACAGTCCGTACTAATACTAAAGTATCGTTCGCTTTCGCGTTGGGCTCAGGGCTGAGCCAGTTGCTATTATTATAATCAATTGATCCATGTAAAACGGCTTAGTACTATAATACCACCGAAACATTTAATTTACGAGATACGTAGGCCATACGGACGAATATGAAATACGTACTCCGTATCCGTAGTGTATTGATAATTACTGAATCACAGCTGGCCACGATGAGCACTGCAACATTACACAGCAGTGCTAAGTAGTGACAGCACAGAGATTTCAGCAGCACAGGAGTAGTGACAGGCGGCGCAATTGCCCTTTCCATCGCAGACACTCCATGATTCGGCTAAGCTGCCTGGCGCTAGGGTCGCTCCTGCCGGAAACGCGAATAGGCTCACAGCCCGCATCCACAACCACATCCACATCGCGTGCCTTCCCAGCGAGATCCCCGGAGCGTCTCATTCGGCTCGTATGCGGCTTAGTCTTGGTCTCTCTGTCTTGCCTGGCTCCTGCCGTCGGGCACCTGGGCCAGAGCCTGGATCACGGCAGTTACCTCTACTGCTGTGCTGCATCTTCTTTGATTTTTTTTCCCTTTCTTCCATTGTTTTCTTCTTCTTTTTCTCAATTCTTCTCATTACGCTTCACCTTCGTCGTCTTTCGCTCGAGGCTGCTTTGCATAGCCCGCCATCTCGATCTTCCTTATCGGGGCCGCCCATTGTCTATTTAGCTCACGTTCGCTTCACGAGAATCCGTCGACTTTCTACTGGGACCGAGCGCATTCGTGGGAGCTAAGACAAAAAAGAAAAAAAAAAAGGAAAGAAAAAAGAAAACTAACAGTATACGGAGTAGTGGAGTCAGTAAGGAGATAGACAGCTCACACTGAGCTCAGAGAAGGAAAAGGGAAAGAAAAAAAAAAAGAAAAGGAAAAGGAAGCAGTTCTCCGATCTGGCCATGCTCCGATCCTTCGCCGCCCTCTTTTGAGCAGCCATTGTCCGCCGAATTTTCAATTAATTATTTGGGCCCGATATCGTCCTGCAGTCTACTTGCCGGACTGGTATATGTTGCAATAGTACACGTGTGACGGCCCGCTTGATCGTGGGGGTTGCCATTGTGAATGCCGGCTCATGTTATTACGCTCGATCCCGTGATGGAAATCAATTGAAATTCAAAACCCGGCGCCACTGTCGTTCAGCATCCCGTCCGCCGGTTTGCTGCAGGTTCTTCATGGATGCGCAACCGGCGCCCAGGTCGGGTATACCAACTGGGATACCTACTGGGATACCTCGCCGCGGGCCACCCCTCACCCCCATCCGGACCGACGTGTCTCAGCAGCATTTCCAGCACCAGCAGCAACAAAAGCAACAGCTGCAGCAATCTCAGAAGTCGAAACAGCTTCCAGTCCTGCAAAAGCCGCGGCCCCAGCGTCTTCGGCTTGCCGAACCCACCCCTCAACCGGCTGAGACAGTACCAGACCCGACGACCAAGCGCAAGCCTTCAAAGTCGAGTCTAAAGAGCTTGTTCAGTCGGAATAAAGCTCTCCGCGATGTCAAAAAGAACGACAGTGCTCTTCCCCAGGTCGGCGAGAGACGCGAGTCAGATGCCCAATCTATACACCCTCCAGAGACACCGCGATCCTACACGGGCACTGTCACTTCAGTCTCAACCGTTGTTGCTTCGACCGAGCTTACCGAGCCAATTGCCACACCAACCGCGTCAACTTTCGACAAGAAGGACCTTAGCAGTCAGAAGGCCAAGGCGAAACCCGCTAGGAAACATTCCTCGCCTTGGGTTCCGCCGCCGCTTTCCCAAGCCTATCACCAGGCAATGAAGCATGCAGCGATATCCGCACCAATTCTTTCCGCCGACGCCATATTGCGCATTCACTCTTCAAAAACGACTACTGAAGCCAAGGAAGAGACTTCGACTACTCCAGACTCCGCCGCGGCAAAGAAGAAGGATGAAAAAGAAAAGAAGCACGCACGGCGAGCGTCTATGGCTGCAGGGGATACCTTGCTAGCCAAAAAAATATTTGTGTTGGTGACCTCTGGTCGTCTTTTACAGTACGCAGCCGAGGGTCGTCATGATAGACTACCGGAGAAATTGATGCGCCTGGGTTCAACATCAGCAGCCTTTGCCAGCGATGCCATTCCCGGCAAACCATACGTCATTCAAGTAACAGCGCAATTCTCTGATGATGGAAAAGCCCCCATAGAGCCCTCCGGTCGAGGATTGCTTTCCAGATTTGGGATACAGGGCTCGGATGCACGTCGTATGGTCCGGAATTTTCTAATGGTGCTATCTGAGCCCGAAGAGATGAACTTGTGGCTGGTATCTTTAAGAACGGTTATTGAATCTGTAGGCGGCAAGCCTTTTGTGCCAGAGTCACCCTTCGAAAACAAAAACAATGCAGCCGCTGAGAAAACAAATCAAGGTATATTTTCAGCACGGGCATCACGACCGCTCAATCTTCGAAGGCCAAGTCTGAACGAGCTCGCCCAAAATCAAGGATCTTCTCGAGCTCCTTCTCGAAGCTCAATCGCCCCTGCGCTTAGTCGGAAGAACTCGAACAAGGATTCAACGCCTTCGAGCAACCTCGCCAAAGCATTGAGCCGTCGTTCAATCACTGCGCCTGCTGATGCCATATCCATTGCAACGACTGCTACAACGTCTTTGGAACCAGACACCATCTACGAAGATCCACGAGATGCGCCTCTTCCCCCAAACAGAACCCCGAATATCTCCCAGCCCCCTTCGCTTAAACCTTCACCTACTACTTCACCTGTTCAGTCATCTCCAACCACCCCTCAACAACGTAATAGGCCTACTGTTCCTAGTAGTGCTTTCCGACCCTTGATGTACGCCGCCTCGCCACCGCAGCCAGACTATCAAAAGGAAGAGCCTGGATCTAGCCGCAGATCATCCTACGTTGCCAGTGTACACTCCCCTCCACAAAGTCCGTCTCCCACACCGCCAAATTTCAGCGTTCCCTCATTCAGTACACGATTTGCCATGCCTCGTCGTGGTAGTGCGCCGTCAGTAACCTCGGATACGGATGATCGTCCCCCAGACTCCACGCCTACAGAACAGAACGAACCTCGAAGAAAATATTCCGGATTAAACATAGACAACATAGACATGGGAAGAATAGCAGCTACCAATATGGCCAAGCGCTCTTTAGCCACTGAAGCTGCTTCAAACTCACCCAGACCTCCATCACCAACCAAACCTTCCACGCCCGGGCCAAGAGGCATTCCCTTATATACCACCCCATCCCAACCTTCCTCGCGATATGCACAAAGGGTACAGTCACCACCAGACACTTCGCGAAAATCATCGCTCAGCGATACTCGACCTGCCCTGCCAACTTCGCAGAAGAGCCGACCATTGATGACGAGATTGCCGAAGCATAACGAACCCGACACACTCACGGCATTGCCCAGTTTCGCCCACTCTGCACCGGGAACTGACCGAATAAAACGAACGTCACTAGCTACTGCCACGCCGTCGAGGCCGCCATCCCAAATTCTGCCGCCATCCCTTCAAGCAGCTAGGAACCCTAGTGCCGGTGGGCAGAGAGCTAGTAGGATGGCAGTTCCTGCATCCAAGTCTCCTCCAGTTGGAAGCATTGAGCAAGAAGGGCAACCCACGCGCCGTCTTTCTGCATTACCACAGCAAACGCAAACAATGCCTCGCAAAATGAGCCTACCAAGCTTGGCCATGTCGCCTCCAGCGCCGCCTCCAAACTGCCCCTTACCCGAGGTTCCGTCCGATATTTCATCGCGACGCATTCCTACGTGGCGGAAACAGTCATTACTACCGGCACTAAATATGGATTCGCGGAAACAGCAGAGCCCTGAAATGCGTCAAACAGGCTTTGCAAGAAGGCCACAAATGTCTTCCCCGCCCTCAGCATCTTCAATACCCCGTCATGATCCACACGGTCTATGAAAAAACCGCCCATAGAATTTCTTTTTTGAAAAATATCCATTGAAGACAGCGATGATGCAGATCGACGATCTTCTGGTTGAAAATTCCCTTGTATATATTACGGGATCTATGGCCTTGGTTGTCCACGGATAACCTCGCCATTTACCACATATATTTTTTTTTCTTGGATTTTCCTTCTTTATACTGTGTTACAAGAAAAAAACATTTTTCTTGAGCTTTACTTTGAACAACCCGTGGCTGGAATTCATTTTTGGATGTTGATATTGAGTGAACTTTTTTTTTTTGGGATACGGAGTACATACAATTTTCTTGGGAAATGTTTTGCATATAGCATGTTCTGATCACTAGATTCTCTCTTTTGGCTGTTTTCCATTCGTTGGTTGGTGTTTTACTATTGCTTTTGTATATTACTTTTTGGCGGTCACATGGGACATAGTCATATATTTGTACCTGATAGCATCAACGAATTGGTGACTATCAACATTTCGATTCCTCCATGGTATCGATGTTCTTTAGTAGGTGCTACTGTATAGATAGTACTTGGAAAACTTTGCATTCACACACTAATATCTTGTAACACCAAGTCAATGCACACACATAAATACACGAGAGTGGACAGATATATTGAATTAATAATATCCTGTCTTGAGATAGAAGGAAAGAAAAAAAAAAAAAAACGCCATGTGGAAGCCAAAACATCCCGAAAATAGAAAGTCAACTTGATATAGAAAACAGAAAAAAAGGGATTTGACGATGCAGAGAAAGAAAACCCCCCATTTGTTCCTTGTCTATTCTTCTTCTGCGTCTTCCACGCTAGCTGTGAGAACGCGTTTAGTGGGCGTATCGGCGCCGGCAGCGGGTGCTGCGCCAGATGTAGTGGCAGAAGAAGAGGTAGGAGTAGCTTCGACAGTCGAGACGGGAGTGGCGGCAGGTTGAGATGATGGAGCTGGAGCAGTAGCGGATTTCTTGCCCTTCTTGGATTTCTTCTTCTTTCCCTGTATTATTTCGTGTGGTTAGTATTTATATTTCTCGCAAGCAAAGAGAAAAGTAGGAACGAACCTCTTGCCAACCCCAGAGAGGCTTGAAACTGTCAAAGAATCCAACGTCTTCGAAAAGATTGGGGAACAGCCACAGTCCAGGAGGAACAGCAAAGATAGTGATGCAGAACAAGATAAGTCGGAAGATGGCCATGGCGAAGAAAAGACCCAGCAGACCCATCATGCCAACACTCAGATACCAGACACCCTGACGTAGCATAATTGGCCACAGCGGGAAGAGAACGACGGCGAAAATACCTGCGACAACGGCGGCGGCCATGGCCTTTTGCTTCCATTGTGGCCCTTCGTAGAGGAAGACGTAGTGCATCATGGGGTCTGTTTCTTGGTGTTGTTCGATTTTCACGGTCCAAAGACCCTTGACGCGTTTGCCTTTACCGTGGCCGTGACCAGCGTGTGGATCGTGTTTGGAAATGCGTAATGCGAGCAGAGAGAGTGGGAGAAGTTTGAAGACGTTTTCGGCAGAGGCACGATCTGTCACTGGAGGGAGGAGACCTTTGCTCTTGCTAGAGGCTTTGGCGTATGCCGGAGATTCGAGAGCACGAATGGCACGTTTGACTTGTTCATGTCAGTGTTCACTTCTTCACTTCGTTCAAAATCTCGTTCAGGAAAGGTGTATACCTTTGAACATATCTTTGCGCTGGCCGTCCAATATGCACGTGCGAGTCTTCAAGTTCTGCGAGCGCAGCCATTGTGCCACAGCAATTGCCTTTGGATCAGGGGGGTTGTTGGGGTTGACCGGAACTTGCTGCTGAACCTGTTGCTGTTGCGGTGGCTGTTGAGGTTGCCCTTGTTGTTGCTGTTGCGCCTGCGGTTGGCCTTCTGCTTGTTGACCTTGTGCTTGTGCCTGGGCCTGTGCCTGCGCTTGCTGTTGAGCTGCACGCTGCTGAAGAGCCCTCATCCGCATGTTGTTGATGTATTGTTCCGGAGTCATGCCGTGCTTGGCAGCCTCAGCGTTCACCTGCTCCCGCTGCATCTTGATAAACTCCTCCGGCGTCATACCCCTCTTTGAAGCCTCGGCGGCCAGCTGCTGCTGCATATGCTGTTGGAACGCCGCCATCTGCTGCGGCGACATGCCGGGAGGAGCGGCCATTGCTGCGGTGGGGGAGGCAAAGTGTATGGGTGTGTTGCAGTGGTGAGATGGTTGTGTACGCCGAGTGAAAATTAAACTGGAAGATTGACTGTCGAGCTAAACCAATCTCTAGCAGGACTGTGAAAGAGTTGGGGAGAGAGTGGTGTGACGTTTTTTTGAAGGTGGACAGGTGAGAGTTGTCTCCTCGAAGAGGCCAGATTATCGCGCTCGCGTTCTCAAGGGGTATAGCGTGACGGTCGCCGCACTAGCGCAACGCTCCTTCCGCGACGCTTTCACATGGAAAGACTTCGACTTCGTTCAACCTTGTCGCCGCATCGACAGGAGCCGTCTATTGGAATCAGGCTCAGCGAAATGTCTTTAAGTACTATACCGGCTTGATGAGATGATATATAATTGGCCCAGGGTTGCCGGGATGCGATGTCAGGCACTTATACCTCTGAAATCTCGCTGCTCACTGATATTTTCTGGGTGAATTTGCTGGTCAGTGTTGCTCTTATCCTTGATGCAGGGCAATGAAATTATCTAATTTTGGACTCTATAGAGTCAGCGAGATGTTTCATTCCAAGTACCGATCAACTACATAACGCAACCTACGATCACTCTGACTGGAGCTTGTTTCAACGACAGTTCCTACGATGGAACAGCAGGCTCGCTGTGCTTGTCGGAACTCTTAGTCGTTGGATACCGTCGTTTTATTATCGATATATATTGGTCGGACGAAACCCAGCTGTGGCAGCTGTGTCCAGTCTCGCTTCCCTCAAGCTCGACATCCAACACCTCTCAATATCATTTGGGCATCTATACATGCAGTGGTTCCTTTGGCCTAAGCACCATTACGGATGTTATCAATCAATATATACAAGGTTCTGAAGAGAGTGTAGAGACTACATTCCTTTATCTCATATTCAACCTTCATGCTGCGGCTGTTAGCGATGCACCCGACCAGCCCACGCCAGATCTATCACTTCCTTCCGAGACTTCGCTTTTGGGATATCGAGTCAACCAAGCGCTCGAGAAATTCTTATATACTCCGACCCAGCTAACGCAGGAGCGAGGGGACCTCAATGCCTCGTGGTATGCGGACACTTCCGACAACACAAATCCACTGGCCAGCTACTTCACAACGAAGAGCGACTCCCATGGCATCCAAAGCACAACAGATGGATGGCCATGTGCCGGTTATCTGGAGAAAAAGTCTAACAAAAGACTGTTGCTTGGATGGGGTTCAATTGATGATCAGATGAAGAATTATGATTTCGACACCGATACGTCATTTGTCTTCCCGGCTGACGAGATACTATCTAACATCAGCACCACGGTTACTTCAGACGGCAAAGGTTTGCAGTCCGGGTGCTTCTACGATAAGAAAACAACTCGAGTTTCAAATGTGAATTCATCTTGGGCTGCGTCAATACCGGCCAACGTCAATCTTAGCTCCAGCGGCGATACTTCCGACTTGTTGCTAAATCTCACATCCTGCGGCATATCTCCAGTAATCGACCAGCCACTGGGTAATGGATCGGCCAGCACCGACATTGATCCTTACCGGAATTTGTCCATGTCGACTATGTGGTCGTGGGCTATTGGGGAGCCTCGAAACGCATCGGATCACCCCGAGTTTGAAGACACCTCCACATTTCGATGTGCGGTCATGGATATCACCTCGCAAGGACATTGGAGGGCTGGAAATTGCTCTGACGAACGTCGCGCCGCATGCCGTGTGGACAACCAACCGTATTCATGGGTCCTGTCCCCAAACGCAACGTCCTTCTCCGACTCCACCGATGGGTGTCCAGAGAATTCTTCGTTTGATGTACCTCGCACGGGCCTGGAGAACACATATCTCTATCACTCTAGTATGTATGCACTCGGCGAGGCAAGTGATGAATTAGTATGGGTTGATTTCAACTCTATCGATGTTCAATATTGCTGGGTCTATGGAGGTTCAAACGCTTCTTGTCCCTACACCCCTGACGCGGATGACGTTGAGCGACGAACGATTTTGATCCCCACAATTGCCGCGATTGTGGTGCTTATTACAACAGCCCTGACATTGTTTATCAAATGCAATTCCAACAGACGGGTCTCCCGCAAACGAAAGAGGATTATTGAGGGCTGGGAGTACGAGGGTGTTCCATCATAGTTGTAGCATATGCTCCTTTGTGTATAGTAATCCAAACATTAGATTGACAGGCAAAAACTTTGTTACTAAAAATGGACTACACATACCATTGGACGCCTATGGATAGAAATTCTTTTGTTGGTCTGGATTGGCCGAATGCGGCCACAGGCGTCACATGATGCCTGCGCCCGCAACTAGGGAGTGGTATTGTCAGGACCCACTTCTGACATGACAGGAATTTTTGTCAAACTTGACAAAAATTTCATTGCTCTGCGTCACACTTTCTGATTATATAATCCTCTAAGCTATTTTAGGTAGGTGACAATACCTTAAATTTTTATGCCAAGAAAATATTCTGAGCTTTCATTGGTCTAGATAAATATTGACCAATTATATTCTTTCAAAAGACCCACCTTTTATTACGCAAATTTGTCAAACGTTTACCGTGACAAGGCTTGTCATGTCAGGTTTTACAGTGACCGCCTTCGTCAGCTTTAATACCAAACACTACCCGCAACAGTGGCTCAACGTCGCCATCACCGAATGCCTAAACTCAACCTCAAACCAGGAGTCGTCGGATGCGACCTTTTCTGTTGTCTCACATTCAATAAATAAAAGTCACCTAACAGCACTTTGGCAGCTCTGCTGCAATGGCACCCGACCTCAACTCTCTTCCTCCTTCTCGATCGTCGACATCGTCCCCGCTCCACCCTCGCAACTTACCATCTACCATGGAGGCACAGGGACACAGCAATAACAACGGAGCTTCGCAGACGGTACCATCTCAGTTGCCGAGTGCTGCGCCAATCAGTAGTACCGGTGATTTATCGCACCGTTCGTCTCTGAGCGGCCATCGTGGTTCCCCGCGCAGCAACCGGCCTTCAATATCAGAAGGTCGCCGCCGATCAGGTGTCGGGATGCATCTCAACTTGAATGATCCTCCTGGTGCGGAACACCGTGAGCCCCGTTCCTCATCTATTAGCAATTATTTCCGCAACGCCAGCCCTTCGAGCCTGGGTGGCAGTCCGATTATTGGAACCGGGGACCCGCATCACCAACGTGCGCCGTCGCTGGGAGAGCTGCACCAGGAGCTTGAACAAGAACAGGAAGCTCAGGTGGTATGTTCAAAACAGTCGGGGAACTTAAATGTAGTCAAACTAATGTCCCTTTCAGAACAGATTGCTCCATATGATCCGGCAACAGCAATCGCAGCTTCAGCAGCTCCACCACCAACAGCAGCAACAACAGGGCCAGACACCAAGTTCTGGAGCAGCAGTGATCGACGACACAACTCCCGGGTCAGAACGCTCGCAATCATTTCCATCTGTGCCCCCTGTACCAACCCCCGGATCCCGGTCCATGCAAATCCCCCTCTCGCATTCTACTCGCCGCTCATCTCGCGCTTCCGAAGCAGCATCTCCCAACCTGAATGCCCCTCTCTCACAGCCAACGTCGGCCATAGACCCGGCCTACAGCAGCTTCAACTCGGATTGGTCTGTGGTTGGTGGCAATGAGTCCGCGGTTCCAGTGGCTCGTCGAAGCAGCCGCGATGAGAGCGCTTTCTATCAGGCTGAAGCTGCCATGCTCACTCGAGAAAACCAGATGCTCCGTATGCGTATAAGAGAGCTTGAGCGTCAACTCACCGGTCTGTCTTCTGCAAGTAACGATTTGAATGAAGCTGCTGGGCCTGTAGGAGACACGAGTGCCGCTGGTGACGCGGGTGCCTCGACCGAGGCGGCGGAGAAGACTTGACCTTTTCCCTTTGGTTGATGATAGCGAAAAGTCATATATTTTTAGTGAGATGAATAGACGGTCTCATTCTGCAACGAAAAGGCCCATGCCTCAAGAAGATCGCCCCGCCTCGATTTAGTGGCCCACGCACGTTGGCTTTCTGGAAAGAAACCGCATCAGAAGCAAGTCCTATCAACATGACTGGCTCTCGAGGTGGGATATAAGGTTTTGCATAAAAAGTGGTCTTTGCCCCTGGTCGCTGTACGATGATTTCAGATTATGTATGTAAAACAAGAACTTCAGGTGACATCCTTTGCTGGTAACTATGTCTTCTCATACAAGAGATTCTTAGAAAGTACGTTAAGCAACATTGCAATAGACTGAGTTAGCTCTCACAAACTATGCTAAAGCATTATTGATTCCACTACGTCCTATAATGCTGTCTCTACTCCGTGGGAACAGATGTTTGACTGGCGCATGTCCTAATTGTGCAGTCAAGTCTACTTCCAAGCAAGCATATCACAATGTAGCGCCACATACCATGCATCCTCCGTGTCAGCCCATTTTCCGGCAGCTTGCAGCGTCTGCTGGATCACGTCCTCAGTGATACCGGCATCCAGCCAGCTCTGGCGGAAGGGATCGCCCTCTTGCAGCTGGCCAACAGCACGAGCATAAAGCCATTTACGAGCCTCTGGTGTGGAGAAAATTGTTGCCCCGCCTCCAACACTCACTTTACCAGCATCAGCATCAAAACCAGCCTTCCTGAACAGCGCCGGCATCTGCGTGGCCGTGGGATCTACGTCCGGAACATCCTTGTGCGAGATCACCCGGCGCATATTCCCCACCCACAACTTGTCAAGATCCAAGCTGCGTGGATAAAAGTGCTGCTCAGCTGAATCGCGCGTGGCCAGGATACCGTCGGGCTTCAGAATGCGTCGCATCTCGGTCAGCGCCTTCAGGGGCAGATCTGGCGGTGGCAGGTGCCCGAAGAGCTGGGAGCAGTAGATGATATCAAACGACTCATCCGCATAGGCAAGACCCTTGAGAACATCGCCTTGCTCAAAGACGACAGAACCGGGACCCTGTGTGGGCACACTGTCCTCGGCGGCGATTGTCTTTGCTTTTTGTAGGACTTGTTCGGAGATGTCAACTCCGATTATTGCGCCTTCGCTGGCGTATTTGGCGAACCCGGTCGTGATAGTGCCTGGTCCACAGCCAATGTCGAGAATCTTGTCTGTCTTTTTAATATGTGGTAGTAGGAAGCCGGCGTCTGCCTCTGCTGTGCGCGTCACCTGGGTTGCGACGGTGAACTTGGAGTGGCCTTGAGTGTAGCCGGTATTCTTGCTTGGATGCGCCATTTATGTTGCAGAAACTGTATTGTTGGAAGCTTTTTAGAGGTATAGTGTAATAGCATGAGAGACTGAACGGAAAAGAGAACGTTTTAGAGATTTCCCTGTCCTATTTATACTCTTGCACAAGTGTTTATATAACAGAATCATAAATCCGGCTATTCTATAATTGGGTAGCGAATAAAGTAGCTATCCAATTGAACATGTTCTCTCTTGTTACTTTCTTCTAGACTTCGGGGCTGTGATTTGAGCATCGCCATCTGCGCCGGTTCCGGTGTGGTTCCGGCGTAGTTTCGGTACGGTTCCGGTGCAGGTGTAGCAGTTCTCATCCAATGTTTACTGATGGAGCCAATGCTTATAAATCATGGTGTGTTCCTTATACAGCTCTGTAGATGCGTTAAATGTCTCCAATGCGTGTTACAGAATTGATTTATTCCCGTTGCTGGTCTTTCAATATGGTTATAGTTTAGTTTACCCAAACACTAGCTTTATATACTTTGCGAGATCGATATATCTCACATTGTTTGAGACATGGTGAATTTTTAATTACATAACATTATAGTACATAGTTAAGATTGAATTAATGCTATGTATGTAATCTGGCCTTGATTAAATGAAAAAATGGTTCGAGTGTGGGACTTGCGCTGCCTTGGGCCATCTTGTCGCTCAACCACCGCACACTGATCTTATAGAACAACGGTTGAATGTGTAGATCGTTCTCGGTTTATTCTCTGGGAGACGCGTACTGTGACCGGGAACACACCATCCAAAATCTTGGTCCTCCTCCAGTAATGCTCTCGAATCAAAAACTATTGGCAAAAGTGTAAAAATTCTCGTTGCTGAGCAAAGTAATTCCCAAGGGCTCCAAAATGTATGTCAATGGAATTGATAAACTGTGTAGAGGGTACATAGCCGGCACAAGAGCGGCCGCTACAAGTGTACCCAGAAACCCACACTCGCATAATAATGCTGCAAGTAATTTCTGGGTATAAACATTAATGACTATTGTACAAAAAAGGCACTTGATTATACTTACAGGCATCATAGAAAGGTGAGCAAGTTTTATGGTAAAATCGCAAGCAAGTTGTCGTTGTTCACGGAATAGACCCAGGTTTCCCCTTGCCACACTACCAGCAATATGACCAGCGACATTTGTCGTTTCTGAGATAGAAGTAGTAACTGCCTCGATATATTGAGAAACAGGGGCATCGTCTCTGGTACTGATCGTAGGCGAGTCACCCTCAGAGCAGAGCTGAACGAATTCTTTGCAAAATCCAGACGATGGGTCTGTGACTAGTTGGATTTGTTTCACTGTTTCAGCAACAGAATCCGAGTAATTGCCTTTAACAAGAGCCATATCAGCGGCCGAGAGATTTTGCTTCGAAAAATAATCAACAGAGCTTTCAAAACCGGAGGATAGTTTTTTCAGGTAGCCCTGTACAGCAACACACATATCACTGCAAGTATCAGAATTCGGTGATGCAGAGACAAAAACGAATAATCCAAAGAAAGAGAGAATCAGGGAAATGGTAATTGGAGTCATCTTGAATAGTAGCAATGTGCTGAGAGATGGCCTGGTGGTGATAATATGGAGTATGCTGCGAACATGAGTTATTCACCCCGAGGAATTCTCTTCATTACTTATAGAATTAGCAGCACAAGAATAAAAATTTGAACTTTGATTGTTTTTGAATTTTACTTCATTAGATCCAAAATATTTTATGCATGATATTCAATAGTTATTCAATAATCAACCATAAATACGGAGTACTCTGTTGTAGTAATTCAAATGAATATCTTTCCTGATCGACTTGTTCTTATAGACTTCCAACTAGATACGAGCACCAATGGTTATGCTGGTACGTCTGTGATGAGATGTGACAGTATAGGATATGCATAATAGTTTGTAAATAGTGTATAGTAGTACACCTGCAGTTGCCCTCAGCTAGAAACTTGGCATTTTCTAACCCTATCATAGTCGAGATTCCATTAGCAGATCGGTAGGGTTAGGTTGCACAATGTGGGGCCTTGTTATTCTATACGAGCATCTCGTCTCGAATCTCGATCACTCACATGCTACGGAGTACTTCAAGTATCAGCAGACTACGACGGCCAAGGCTCACTATTTGCTCTCTTTTCTTTCTTTTCTTTGGCAGACGCAAATAATTGGAAAAGACACTAGTTGGACCTTGGACACACCATCACAAGACTATTACCTGGGTGCCTGGTCTATTGCACCGAAATTTCAATTAGTACAACCAGTGGCATTTTTTTGTCCAAATCTAATCTTGTTTGCTAGCTATTTACGTAGATAGGGGTCACCCCATATAACCAACCAAATTGTGACAACTCTAAGTTTAGTTTACTACTCCGTACCGGAACGAGGGGTTCCAGAAAGCAATTATTTGACTTTTTACTTTGAGAAATAACCATGTTGATCACTGCCCTCAAATATCGGTCTTGCTAGGTTCTAGCTCTCTAGCGATTTCCTGTCAAGAGGCAAGCACTTTCATTTCTTTAAAAACTTAGCACTGGCACACAGGATCAATACTTTCAATGGTCGTTGCAGTATCTTGCTCAAAGTCGAGGCTTTCTCCACGTCTATCCCCTGTCTAACGGCTAGGCTTAGGGGGGTTTTTTTCCTTTCAGAATTTTGACATTCTTTCTTTGACAGAGTATTCACATCATCCCCAGATATTTTGAGCTGAGAAAGAGGGAAAGTTGACATGTAGTTAAAATAAAAAAATATTGTAGCTGCACTAGCTCCTTGCCTAGAACGAACTAGTATCCACCTTTTCAAAACAAAGGTTAAGCGACAATCTATAAATCCTGAAGGCTTGAGATCATGTGCACGTTTTTAAGCCTTATCTGTAATTCCATGATATTGATCTTTGAGAATGGCTCGAGGAGCTTGAAATATACGTGCAGCTTCACGAGGTGAAGAGATTTTTTGAATTCTCAAAGCAGATATGGTGAGTCAAGATCTGCCTTCCAGCTCTACTAATTTTTTTGGAGGTTTGTTGCCAATTGGTGACAATTTGATGCGTCCAATTTGTTGAGAGATTATTTTCAATTGAATTTACTCCACATAAAGGTACAATTGGTGCAAATTTTCTATATTCAGCACTCATAAGCCGAAGAGCTTTTTTTCCTTGTCTTTTTTTTCTTACGAATTTTTCTCCACAAACTTCCAAGCTGCCTCATAACTTCGACATTGATGCGGTATATCCCATCCAACAACGATAGGCGTCGACTCATTAAAATACGTTGCCCACTCCAGTGACATGTCCCCGGCACACTGAATCCCTTGCCTGATATAATTGAAACAGTGTTGTGTATGCCAGAGACCGTGTCCCTGTGGTATAAATTCTGGAGACGAAGTATCTCCATCACTGTTTAGAAATTTTTCCTTGTCAAAGGAGCCATCAAGCATGTCGTAAAATAACATACGAATTTGCGCCTACATACGTTGGTCATTAGATTATCAATGCCGAAGAGAGTATTTCAGAAAACTGGGGGAGGGGGGGCGTACAAGACAGTGTAGTTGGTGAAACATGCTAATTCCATATTTCATTCCTTGTCCATGGTTCACAGATGCACCAGGACCGAGTTCGTATTGCTCCCATTCCTTGTTATGGAGGGTGATGAAGCCTTGCTGGGACCAGGGGTGCTTGAAATCAGTGGCTTTGCATCAAGTCAGTACGATCGTATTTTAAAATCGGAGATTCTAGTGATACTTACGCCCTGCTAGCGCCATCCAGGCGTCGTCACTTTCATTCGAGCGAGGCGCATTATATAAGTCTGAGTGGTCGAATATGCGAACCTCTTTTGGAACTAGCCAATATAGATTAACATCAGCACTGTTTTAGAATAGCAATCTTGAAGAGACAGAACTGACGCTCAGGTACGGGTGTCCTGAACCCATTCTTTTCACTTCGATCAAGTTTCCATTTGATCTCAAAACTGACTTCAACCAAAACAGCAAGCAACAACACTGTAAAAACGCCCAGAGCAATCAGAATCTTAGCCAAGAGTGGTACCGTTGATGTGAACTTTCTCCGAACGGGAGACGACTCTCTAGATAGTAAAGACTCGTCGATGTCGGCGTCGGGATAGTCGTCTTGCCTAGTCTTTTCATACATGGCGGGCAGTCTTAGGGATAAAGAAATTCACAGGATTAAACAAAGAAAAGAGTAGATAATAGAGAAGAGATGGAAGAAAAAATAGAAGAGACAAAAGGCTCAATTTTGAGAAAATAATCTTTAGGTACGCTTGTACTGAAACCCAACTTCTCACGAGGAGAAATCCATAGTATGAACCATAGAGAAACGCACGGCTTAGTTGCATGCCATCATATGGCCCCATGGTCAAAGCATATATGCAGTGGAGAAATGACGCTACGTACGTAGTATAATAACTCATTTGATCTGCACTGTGGAGAAAGTGTTGGACTCTGGGAATAAGGCCTTTATGCCTGATTTGCAAGTCACACCGTTCAAAAGCATCCTCGGCCGGTATTTTTGTTGGAGGCTTGTTAGAGGCTTGTTGGGAGTTGCGTTCGCCCCCCTTTAGTCTGATCCGATACGTAGTAGACTCCAAATCAGATATCTTAGTAGAATATTTGGTGTTTTTTATTGGGAATTTTCAATCAGATCAGGTTAAAAAAGGTTTAGTAGCATCCGAGTTGCCTGTTCAGATATTCCCTTTTTTACGCGTTGATCTTACATGCAGACGAAACAGTACGTAAATACGCAGGAGTACAAGATCACTACGGAGCGGGGCCTATTTAGCCTAGAAGAGAGATTCAACACTTACTTATATGTTGCACTGATTCTCCTCTGGCCGTGGTCATTTACCTACCTCTGAAACTCTGAAGACACATCTTCTAGCCAGCTTTACCTCTGGTTTACAACTTCTAAAAACAATTCTACTTCTACAAAATGCGTTTCGTCCAAGTCTTGGGAATCTCCATCTTTGCCGTCAGCGCTCTGGCGGCTCCCGCTATGAAGCGTGAGGATGCCTCTGAAGACTCTGCAGAAATCAATTGGATCAAGCGCGAGGATGCCTCTGGGGATTCTGCAGAGATCAACTGGATTAAGCGCGAGGATGCCTCTGGGGATTCTGCAGAGATCAACTGGATTAAGCGCGAGGATGCCTCTGAGGACTCTGCAGAAATCAACTGGATCAAGCGTGCAGATACCTCTGATGATTCCGCAGAGATCAACTGGATCAAGCGTGCAGATGCCTCTGATAATTCTGCAGAGATCAACTGGATCAAGCGCGAAGATGCCTCTGAGGACTCTGCAGAGATCAACTGAATCTAATACAACGTCGGCTGCGACGCCAAAGATAATGTGGCTGAACGTTGTGGTTATCGCCTGATTCGCTGGCGCATTACTAGTTCCAAGTTTCTACCGTGGAGAGTTGTTGGATTATGGATCCTGCAACGAATTAGTTGGTATGTGGCTGAGGATCTGCTGAAAGATCATTGAACTGCTGGGATTGGGCATTTTTAGAGGGGCTGTATTAAGTTGATTACCACAGATCAGTCTGTCTCCCATAAATGCCATGTCTATTCATCTGGAAAGTAGTCTTCGGCCTCAACCCTAAAATCAATATTAGTAGTGGTAGCAGCCTTCGTGATTCTAAAAAAGTAGTGGCTAAAGTCCAGAATGTTCCCTTTGGAAGCCTGAAAGTAAGAAATGACACCATAATTCCCAAGTGGAATCATGTCTATACTCAACTTTCAATGTTCGAATGTTGTTTTACGTGGCAAATCTCATCTCATCCCGACTCTGATCGGCGTTTGCGTCGTGAAGAATACTTGATTAGGGTTAGTACCAACTTATCAGTACAACAAGTCGAGATTCTTACCAAGCACCTGTTCAACGCCACCGTTCTTAATCTTTCCATTTCCATTTCCATTTCCGCCATGCAACCAGGGGGGCCGAAAAGCTAGGCGGCTTTTAAGCCACATACCCGTAGTACGTACGCAGTAGCACTTCGTATGTGCGATTTAACTTAAGGTACTTGAGGTTAAGCTTTACCGCCAAGCCACTAAATAATAAACACCCCTTAAGGTAATTTAAGGTCGCATGTTAGAGAAAAGAACGAGTTAGGTGCATATTGCAATGGAGCCTAATAGGGGAAATTGCAATGCAGGAAGTTACGCCTAATATTAGTCCTTCACTTACCAACGTATCTATGTACGCCAGTACGAAGTAATATTATAGAACAACAACCAACACTGATATGAGATGGCCCCCAACTTGCTAGCCGGCTCTTGGTGGGCCAATAACGCATTTACGCAGGGTGGCTATAATTACTTTTCGTGAGGTTCATTAGTGGTCAATGTACTAAAAGGTATGACTTATAGGATGTGGGTCTGCTAATGTGTATGTGCTCACAATCAGAAAAAAGTCTTGTGACTTTCATTTTTGTTGGAAAGTTGTTGCATTTGCCCCTGTGGTCAGATTATAGCCGATAACGCATTTACGCGGTATAGCTGAAATAAGATCTTCCTTTGACCGCTTCTCTCAGGGTTGCAATCAGTAATATTCATGTTAGGAACGACTTCAGGTTGTTAAATGTGGGTCTGCTATTGTGTATATGCTCAACATTGAAAACCAGATGCGCGCAAAGTCAGTGCAAAGCCAGTTACAATGCCATTTTTAAGACTCTTCTCTAAAACTCTTTGGGCATCGATGCTTTCACGCTGGAATACTAGCAACTATGATCCGCTGGAGGAAATGAAGGAATCCTCTCTGTATTCTGACCAAGGTCTGAGTGAAGATGCACGGCCAGTTCGACAGCATCATCGTCAAAGGCCAGAGAAGCTCCTCAAACGCACCTTATTCGGACTCTTTGTTGTTGCGGTCATTTTGTTCACAGCCATTTCTTTAAGACAATTGATACTTGCAAACCCCCATCAATCACCAGGCGAAGGTAGTGCTTCTCAGGAGGGCGCCTCCCAGCATGACACCCCAGGCCAATATCACAGCCATCATCAATCAGGCCCTGGCCACTACGGTAACGACAGCAATCAACTCGAAACGATAACCACCGCAAAGCCTATTCTTCGTTCACCATGCGGCAACAGCTCGACCGAAGCTCGAGCTGCTGGGTGCCACTTCGACATCATTACTTTTGCGTGGCTTCACCCAAGGTGCTACGATTCGCAGCTTAGCGAGCATTTTGCTGATTTCCAGAAGTGGGAGTACTTCCTCGAACCTAATCGAAACAAACCCTTGCCTCAATCCGAGGCCCTCACTGGAAACTATCCGGTTCTGTACGTGAGCTGGGAATACCATGTGCTCCATTGCACGTACATGTGGAAGAAAATGCACCGGTCTATTTTGCAGCCCGCAGGACTAGAGTCCGTGGACTGGTATATTGCCCCATTTGAGCACACGGAACATTGCTCGCAAATGCTACTTTCTCAACAGTTCAAATACGACGCTATCAATACGGGTATTCTGGTGAAATATCCGGACTGCGGTGTCCGTCTTTAAATTTTAAGGTCTGAGATATTCTAAGGGCAGGCTCTTAGGACCCAGAGTCGTTGAGATACCATGTCATTATTGAGTAGTCGTTTCAATGTCACCAAATATTTCTTTCAAGAATAGATATATTAGCTATTATCAATTGATACACTCTTCAAAATTGCGTACATAGCATGGGAATCCAGGTAGTATTATGTTCTCTGACAATTTTTGCGTTATTCGACCATCGGAGATAGCATTTCAACCGAGACGCCTGATACATTCTAATCCTGATTCGTAATTGCGAATTGATATATATGTGATATCGTCATTCGCAACTGTCTAAAAACTTCGACCGATATACTCCGTACCGGAGTGACGACAAAAGTCCTAGCACGTACGTGGTAGTGGCGTACGATGTAAATTATTCTTAGTGTTACTGAGGCGAACCTTAAAAAAAGGGCCTACATGAATCCAGAAAGAAAACACGGGGTAGTTCGTGCTAGTACTAGTAGTATGGGGTAGTATACGAGAAGAAGAGGCGCTGTAATTGTGCGTATATGCAACAAAATTAGCTTCTTCTGCGAAAGATGACGGCAGATCAGCGTATCCGGAATCATACGTCATGCATATAACAAACCCAACATTAAGGCCCCCAACAAGATAGGTAGATTACGAAGTGTATACTACATGCGGAATAGGTTGCGTTCAGCCGTGTCAGCTTACGGGATATGGGATAGTACTTGCCAATTGAGGCACTACATGTGATATTTGGAGTGCATGGAGTGGGTCGTGGCAATTATTTGTATCATTGTCTCGAATATGGTCTATTTGTAGAATTCGATATCGGTGTCCTGCGAGGCGATCAATTCTTTTATTCCTGATTAAATTCTGTGAACTTCAACCAGGGACCGCGAAGCCCAGTTGACAGCTGGACACATCAGTTGATTCTTCTCAGTTTTTATTCACACAAAATGAGCGCACACAGGCCGTCGAGTTTCGACAAAGAGTCAGATCGGTATGCTGATGAGTCGTCAGCTTCGACTCCGTTTCTATCGGATGATGGTGTAGTACATCCATCTTCCAGACATGCTCCAGCTCCCCGAATCAATCGATATCTCCTTATTTTGTCCTTTCTTCTATCCTGCTCGCTTCTACTATCACTGGGGAGCAATGCCTTTATCCTACGCAAGTCGATTCATTATCCGTCTCCGGAGGCCACAAACCCATCTTTATCATCTCCACCAGCTACTTCTCTCCCGTCCTCATCACCCGATGCTCAAAATGACCATACACATCACGACCATGGCAACAAGGAGCTGGTTAACGACAACAAATTTGGAAAATGTGGCCATGGAGTTGAAGCGGCACGCGCAAGTGGCTGCAAGTTTGATGTGATGACATTCTCTTGGGTGAAGCCAGAGTGCTACCGCGAAGACCTGATTGCTAGTTTTCTTGAGCGTACGGACTGGCATTTCTACAGTAATGAGACATTGGAGCCGCAGCACGAATTGAACCTCGACGAAGTCATTGCGGGTGATCATCCAACGGTGTATACCGGTTTCATTTACCATCCTATCCATTGTACTTACATGTGGAGAAAAATGCACAAGGCTTATATTGAGCATCTTCCCATTGACAATGATACTCCGCAAGAACACCACACGGAACATTGTGACCATATCATGTTGGGTGGGTATTTGGGCGAGTATCACGATGAGTGCGAGAAAGTGCCGGATAGCTGCCACACCAGGCTGAAAGCTGGGTATACCTATTGTGGATATGTATAGGCAGGATATCATCAATCGAAACAGGACTGAGGCTGTACATCTTAAACTTTTGTTGCTAAAGATATATGCCCTTTTTTTGTAGAAAAAAAAGTAGACATCAGTTGATATCATTAAGCCTGAGAATTCTTGTTCCTGACAAGTACATTACATCGTTTGCTGCTGAGATCGTAAATTCAAGTTTACAGACCTCGTAGGATCAATTTTTAATGTTAAATACTTTTGTAAGAAGGAGTTCCTTGCGTCGCGATAAGACTGCCTGACGTAACCTCAGCTTGAGAGGCGCCATGCAGCGCTGATCATTAAGACACTTAACCAACTTCAACTTTCCTCATCTCCCATTTTCATCAACACCTGCCTTCATTTTTCGAGGCACATCCATTAAGTTGAGATGATCAATCTCATATTTTCGCGGAATGCTGTTTTATCAGACAATGCATTTGGCCCCGCGAGTGATTCCCGAAAGTTCGATTTCACCTTGACATTTGAACAAAGTATTTTATCCATTCTTTTGTCAGCTATGACTGTTATTTTTAGTGTTTTGAGACTACTATATCTTTGTCAAAACCCTTCTGTGACGTTTACTCGGCGTGGGTTTTTACCAAGACTGGTCAATGCTCACGATCTATCCATGCTTGTAAGAATTTCACTAACTGAGAGTATTATAGATAGCAAACTTGGTCAACGTTGCAAGTCAACTATGTCTTCTCATTTTATGGACTCAGAATCCATCCTATCAGACGCCGACCAGCCTCCCAGCCGCTGCATTGAGGTTCGCAAACGCCGTAGTCCTCCTGGGGCTATCGTTTGCGGAATATCAAAAATCAATACAGCCCTCCTCCTTGTTGATTGGTTATCTAATTCTGGGAATGTTTTTTGATGCTGTGCAAGTACGCACATTATGGCTAACTCATCGTCTTCCTGTCGCTGTGGCCCAGATTGCCAGCATCGGCATCAAGGTTCTCGTGCTTTTCATTGAGTCGCGCTCCAAGAAAAGCTTTCTAAAATTGCCATACAGTGAATACTCACCAGAAGCAACAACGAGCGTTATTAACTTAAGCTTTGTATGGTGGATAAATCATCTATTAGCTATCGGATACCGAAAAACAATTACTACTGACGACCTGTACGACCTCAATCCAAGGCTCCAGGCTTCTTCTATCGGGACGAAGATGGAGATAGCGTGGAAATTTTATGGTAAGATCATATGTCTTGGAACAATAAACCCCCCGAAAATGCTGTTCCCTATCTATGTTGACAGAATTTTCTCTTTGCCTATTTCTAGGTCAACCCAACGACGCACGCTCTTTGATTCAAGCTTTCATCTTCGGTTTCAAGTGGGAGCTGGGGGTCGTGATAATACCTCGCTTGTTTGTAATCGGATTCAGCTTCGCTCAGCCTTTTCTCATCACTGCCGTAACGGAATATATTCAAATCACAGATCCAATTGAAGACTCGAGCCGAGGCTATGGGCTAATAGGAGCAACTTTCCTGATATACTTTGGCTTAGCAGTGAGGAGTTTTTTTTTTTTTCTTTCTTGGAACCTTTTTCTTTTTTTGTGGGAAATAGCTAAAACGGAATATACAGATATCGAACGTGCACTATAAGCAACATTTCGCAAGGGTCGTGTCTATTTTTCGCTCGGCCATGATCTCTCTGATATATGAAAAGACCCTTACTATCTCCGATGAGCTTCACACCGAGGGCGCAGCGCTCACCCTGATGAGCACAGACGTCGATAATATCATGGAGTATATGGATAACTTGAACTACATTTGGGCCCGCGTAGTCGAAATCGCCCTTGGCCTCTGGTTACTCGGCCGGCAACTCGGGCCAACCTGCGTCGTTCCATTACTCATAACGCTAGGTAAGTCTTAACATTGCATGTACTTATCTTCGTGTAAGAAATAGAATTTTCGCTCACAGACATTGGCATGAAGTGGTAGTATGTGGTCAACAACAAGTGGCAAAGCTCATCAGTCACGACCAGCAGGCGTGGAACAAAACAATACAGAAAAGAGTTGTCAGCACATCCTCATTCCTCAGTTCAATAAAGAGCATTAAAATATCTGGGCTCTCAAACAGTCTTGGTCGCGAGTTACAAGAGCAGCGCGAAAACGAATTGCGTACATCTCGACCTTTCTTCAAGGGTATTATGTACCTGAATGGCTTCGGTAGGTTCTGTATCCCCTCAATTTAAACATTTGATTTTGACACACCCATGTATAAATTCAAGCAAATGCTAACTTCAGGTACTATTTGGAAGCTAGTGCACCACCAGTTCTCTCTCCGGCTATCACATTCATTGTATTTGCAGTCCAGGCCAAACTCCGTGGAGCCTCATCATTAAATACGACGCAAGCATTTACTGCGGTGAGTATTATTTCTCTGGTCTCAAATCCTGCCGAGAAACTTCTGGCAGCCCTTCCACAAATTACTGCGGCTTGGGCTTGTTTTAAGAGAATACACGAATACTTGACCTCAGAGTCGAGAAACGACGGCCGTTTAGTCGAAGAGTCTACTACACCTCGTACTTCTAGCTCTGAACTGAAAGGACGGGGATCTCAAGTTGCTCTAAGCCATATTCAACAAACTCCAGGTTCAGAGAATGAAGGGGTTGACCGAGTTGACGATGCTGTCATCACTTTTAAAGACGCGGACATTTTTTCTTTTCACAAATCAACAGAGCCCCCGATCCTTAAACAAGTTACATTGGAAATAGACAGGGGGTCCTTTACCGTCATTACCGGGCCAGTAGGCTCTGGTAAGACGACACTGCTCAAAGCCATTCTCGGAGAAACATCATTACAGTCTGGAACCGTATTTGTCTCCTCCAAAAGGATGTCATACTGCGGTCAAACTCCCTGGCTACTTAATACGAGCGTGAGACAGAGTATTACAGGGGCCCTAGATAAAAATGAGGTAGATGAAGACTGGTACAAAACCACAATTAGTGCTTGCTGTCTAGACGCGGACATCTCACAGTGGCCTAAGAGAGATCAAATGAAAATTGGCAGCAGTGGATTCACGTTATCCGGGGGTCAAAAACAGCGAATCGTACGTCCCATCCTGGGTTAATGCTGCCTACTCTCTTAGCTTTTATTTTCTCTTCTGATACTATATTTCGCAACTTTAGGCTCTGGCACGCGCTGTGTACAGCCGGAATAGCATCATTTTACTTGATGATACACTCAACGCCCTTGATTCCAACACGCTTCAATTGATTTCTACACGCCTTTTTTCAGATACTGGCATATTTAGACGCTTGGGAACGACTGTAATATTGGCGACTCACCTCGGTAAGTCCTCATTCAAATTCCATTTTATGACCGCGCTTGTTTCTTATACTCATAACTGTGACACGTTCTTAGCGAAATTCATTTATCTAGCAGTTAAGATAGTGACCTTGGATTTAAATGGACAGGTTATAGTTGATGGCCATTTAAAGACAACCAATTCTCTTAGGAATCCAAGGTTCGACTCAATTTTGCATGACGAGAAGATAGACTATGAGACACATTCAAATGAGACAATCATAGCTCCTGTCACCGCGCCTGAAGACTATCGACCATCCTCTCGCAAAGAGGACAGCCATGATAAGGCACGACAATCCGGAGAAGTCTCGGATTACCTTTTTTACGCCAAGACAGTCGCAAAACGTCTGTGGACTTTCTTTTTCATTGCACATGTCTTGTCAGCATTTGCTTCAAATTTTCCCACCGTATGGCTCGGCTGGTGGGTCAAGGCGCAAGGAGGGCAGCTCTCTCTCTATTTACCGGTATACGCCGCTTTTGGTGTCGCGGCTATCCTGCTTACCATGCTGTGTATCTGGGTTGTCTTTCTAGAAATAATGCCTAAGGCCGCCATTCGGTTGCACTGGGAGCTTTTGACATCTGTTTTACGCGCTCCCTTAAGTTTCTTTGCCTCAACCGACGTCGGGGAAACTCTGAACCGCTTCAGTCAGGATATGAGTCTGGTAGACTTGAAATTTCCTATCTCCTTCATATCAATGGCGCAATACTTCTTCGATTGTATTGCCAAGATGGCTCTAATCGCCACCGGCTCTGCTTACATGGCCACTACCATTCCATTGGTTATGTCAGTTCTCTATTTCGTGCAGAAGATATATCTCAAGACAAGCCGTCAGCTTCGACTGCTGGACTTGGAAAACAAGAGCCCGCTTTTCTCTCATTATACGGAAACATTGGACGGACTTTCGACTATCCGTGCTTTCTGCTGGCAAGCTGCGATGAAGAATATCGCGTATGAACGAGTGGACTACTCACAGAAACCTTCCTATATGCTGCTATGCGCGCAAAACTGGCTAAATTTGGTCTTGGATCTTCTTGTGATGGGGCTAGCCACAACAGTTGTAGCTATGACAGTCGAGTTGCGGGAATCAACTAGCCCAAGCCTGCTGGGTATAGCTTTAAGTACAGTCTTGGGGTTCAGCCAGTCTCTTTCATCGCTGATTACGTCGTGGACATCTCTGGAAATTTCGCTCGGGGCTATCTCGCGAGTGAAGTTGTTCTCTGCTACCACCCCTTCGGAAGAAGCCAGTCAGCAGCAGCCTGAAGACATGATGTTACAATTGCCACCAACATGGCCGGAAAAGGGCGCGATAACGGTAGAAAATTTGTCAGTTAGATATCTCGATGAGTTAGAGACTTTGAAGGATATGTCTGTTGTCATTTCTCCCGGTGAGAAGATTGGCATATGCGGACGTACAGGAAGGTAAGCCAAGAATTCCATATCGTTCAATTCAACAAGACATGAGAGTTGAGCTGAACAATATTTTCATTTGTTCAGCGGAAAAAGTACCCTTGTGCTGGCGTTTCTCCGCCTGGTGAATTTCTCGTCCGGACGAATTATAATCGACGGCATCAACCTGGACACATTGCTACCAGACATTATTTGTGAAAGAATCATTGCAATCGCCCAGGACCCATTCTCTTTGACCGGTTCTATTCGACACAGCGTTGCTGCGGGGATCAACATCGACGACCAGGAGATCATTTCTGCACTTTCAGATGTTGGTGTTATGGATATTGTTGACAAACGCGGGGGACTAGATGCCATTATTGGCGACCAGCCTTTGTCTCAAGGGGAACAGCAATTAATATGTATTGCGCGAGCTTTGCTGCGAAAAAAAGAGGAGAATAAGAAAAGAAGGCAGGACGGGGGCGGAATATTGATTCTTGACGAAGCAACCAGCAGCATGGATCGCGATACAGACGCTAGAATCCATGGACTTATTAAGAAGTATTTTGAGGAAGATACAGTGATCAGTGTTGCTCACAGAGTGAGTCATTTTTTTTTTTCCTACATTATTATCGTCATTGAATCCTTGTTTCTTGATCGAATTACTGACATGATGATTCTAGCTTGATACGATTGAAAAGTTCGACAAGATTGCAGTCCTTGAATGTGGCCGTCTTGTCGAGTTTAGTGCTCCAGCAGATCTTTTGTCTAGAGACACCTTGTTTCGCCAAATGTTTCATACGTGATGATATTTGGATATGGGATTCTGTACATTAGCCCTAATACCAAAATACAAATTCACAGCTCCAATGGAGCGGCGCCTTATTGTATCAAATCATTGAATTGCTCCCAAGGCCACCCTTATATCATACATAAGCTGACTGCCTTGTATGATCGAGATTGATGTGAAAGGGATGAATCCGCGATTGTGTGTTCTGTAAACATCTTTCCGGCATTATTATCTAATCAAATAACGCAATATCTTACAGTAATAGAAACTGCTACTAATGCTTAGTTTGCACAGATCAAAACTCGTAATTTCAGCTGATGTTTAGAACGTTTGCGCTTAATGTTGGTTTAGTGATAGTCGGCCTAATGTTGTGGGAGAAGCGTAGAAATAGTTGACTAACTGCCATGTCATAAATTTGATTATAAATGTTTATAAGCAAAAGCCTAAGATCTAGAAGCGACCAACCATTGAAATATCCCAAAACTATTACGTTGGCCGAATATTCAGCTCTTTGCACACATTTACTCCGTTTTCCGGAGTATACTACGGTACACGAATGACTGACTTGATCTGCACAGAGTGCATCCTCTTTCTTAGCGCCAAGACATTCCTGCATGAAGCCATAGAGCGCATTTACGAAAGTTGGCTTAGCGCGCAGTAATTTGCAGGTCATGAGAGAAATGTGTGTAGTCAGCTTTTTTTCATTTCGCCTCGCACAAGGCAAGATATGCCAATCGGATGGAGCGTCCAACGTTGCTTGGTAACTCAATTAATAAGACTACATCAGTCAAACTACATGTTCTTTGTTGGAGAGATGAGTTACAAATTGAGAGTCCAATAAAAATCTATGAGTGATGCATGATTATTAAAAGATATCTGGGTATTGTGGACTTTATACAAGTAGAAGTCTAAAAAGGATTTTCCAATTTTCTAAACCCGCTTGTTGACCACAGAGAATCCTGTTCTACAAATCTCAAGTGCTAGTTCAAAATTAAAGCGAGAAAAAAAAATCACCATCGAACAAAATGATCACTAAATTAATCACACTCGCTCCCCTGAGCAGAGTCGTACATAGCTTCATCCTGCCTAATGTCCCAGTTGCCATCTTTGGGCCATCACCAAGTCCCTTTGAGCTGGAGGTTGACCCTGGGTTTATTGACAGTGTCTATAACCGGGTTCTTCACGCACGAGCTCCTGGTCCCATTATTGGATTGACTCCAGCTGATACAGACGGGCCGGAGCTTGGTGATTTCAACAAAGTGCGCGACTTTTGGCTGCATGAGTACGATTGGAACAAGACTCAGCAGTCAATAAACGAAAAGTTGGTCTTTATTTCACACATAAATAGAGAAAGAAAAAGAGAAAGACTAACATGAACTAGATTCAAGCAATTCACGACAACCGTGGAATCTCCACAGTCCAACTACTCCCATCCAGTACCCTTACATTTCGTGCATCATCAATCACCCCGGACTGACGCTTTCCCACTTCTCTTCATCCACGGCTGGCCAGGTTCATTCTTAGAGCTCGAGCATATCATCGACCGGTTAACAAACCCACCCAATTCCTCACTGCCTGCATTCCATGTAGTAGCCCCGTCAATTCCCGGCATGGGCTTCTCCCCTGCTCCCCAATATACCGGATACGGACCTCTCGAAGCAGCGCATAGTTTCAACAGTTTGATGATCCAATTGAACTATACCAAATACCTAATCAACGGAGGCGACTTTGGCGGCGTGATTCTCCGCTTCCAAGCAAACGCATACCCTGAGAATGTCGTTTCTGTGCTCTCAAACTTTTGGATAACCCCTCCAAACGCTACAGACTACGCGCGACTAGCCACAAACACGACCACGCCGGACGAGACTCGCTATATGGAGGCCATGAACAGTTTCGTAACGCAGAATTCCGGATACAGGTTCGTTCAGCAGACGCAGCCGCTCAGCCTCGCGTATTCACTGACCGACTCCCCACTGGGCTTCGCACTCTGGATCTGGGCACTGATCAAACACTCAATCGACCCGACGACGACAGTGTTCTCGGCACAGGAAATCATTACCTGGTCAATGATGTACACAATCCAGGGCCCCTATGGCGGACTTAGATTCTATAAAGAGAGTCAACGAGAAGGCAACTTTGAAGGATTTGGGTTTGGAAAATTGCCCTATGTAAGCCAGCCCGCGGCGATCAGCGAATTACCGTATGATATCTTGGTTCCCTTGCCCCTGGAATGGGCGCAACGAGATGGGAATGTGCAGGCGCGCTATGTGCATGTGAAAGGAGGCCATTTTCCGGCGTATGAGGTTCCGGACGTGTTGGCTCAGGATTTGTGGACTTGGTTTGGGGGATTATCTACATAGCCTCTAGGAGAGAAAATCAAGTAGTGTCAGATAGACAACAATATATTCAAGTCTCAAATACGAAAACTATCTAGGATACAATGCCAAACAAATCCCGAATAGTATCAATTGACAAGTTCAAACACAAAAAAGAACCTACATTTTGGAAATCCCAAATCTGATTCTATGCAAGCCTACAACTTGGCTTTTTCCTTTTCGGCCAAGAGATCAGGCATCAGCACGTCGCGGACCTCCAGGGCAGCTTCATTGAGATAGAAACTCATGCGCTCAGCACCGAGTCTCTTGCAGACGATGTTGAATTGGAGGCTATATAGATCATCAGTATGGCCAACAGTTAGAGCAGAAGAAAAAGCTTACCTATCCTCGTTGATCATATAGGCGATTCCAAATCCATCGTCGATAACCTGGCTCCAGCCGTATCCATTAAAGTACTCGGAGCTGAGCTGAGAGGTCGAGAGGTACCAGGATGAACTGTACGAGAAAACTGGGTCCTGGTAGATTTCGGGTAGGCTCTCACCCTCCTTCAACAGCTTCTTCAAGCCAAACAAGTGACGGTCGACACCGAGTCCGTCGCTGGCCTCCATGGTGTACTTGGTGTGTTGTTTAAGGGCGGCACGGAAGAGCTTGACAACCTCTTCACGAGGCACGTTCGGGTCTTGGTGAGCGCGGCAGAAAGCGACACTCTCGTCAGAGACGGTTCGCGTGGTCTCGGTACGACCTTCTTGGAATTTACGAGTCGAGGCCGACTCATATGTGGGACGGTTGACACCGTACATCTTAAAGTAGGCCAGTTGAATGAGCATTTGCACGTAAGCATCTGGGCTGCACTTGAACTTCTTAATGAGACCTTTGCCGTATGCCTGGAAAGCCTGCACGCGCAACTCGTGGGCCGTGATCAGGGAGCGGTGTTCTTGGTGAGCCTCGTTAATGGCCTGTTCAACTTCGGCATTGAGCTCAAAGTTGATAGGTGCCGGCGTCGAGAGTGTGGATCGGACAGAAGTATTGTCGTAGTCAAGCTTGTTGCCAAAAATGAGGTTGTTGACGTAGTCGTTCAGTCGGTGTGTTGGCGTGCCATCCATCATGCTGTGCTCGCCCATGAAACCAGCAGTACCGTTGTCATTGATAATGAACTGCAACGGCTTATCGAACCAACGGTTGCAACCGTCTCCGTGCCAGTACTGGTGGGCACGCTCCTCGAGGGTAACAGGAGCAGCGTCATCCAGACAGATCAAGAAACCAGACGACTCAATATCCTTCAAAGCCTTGGCATTAGCAGGGCGGGCATTGAGCAGCTTTGCGCGTGCGGCAGTCCAATGGTCACGGTTCGCAGCCGTCAAAACACCAACAGGCGTCACTGGGTGCTCGGCGCGCTCGTAGATGCGCTCGAATTGCTGCTGCAGCTCGGCGTTGGTAAGCTGTTGGCCATCAACAACGACAGGAACCTTGAAGAACTGGTTCTTGCGAACAACAGTGATGTGTTGGTTATCCTGAGCAGGATATTTCTGCGGGTAGTCGGCGCCCTCGGCGGGAATGCGAGCGCAGTTGAACATGTACTGGTAAGAGCTCATGGCCATGGGCAGACGGCGCAGATACTCGGGCTCAAGAGAGCCATCGTCAACTTGGCGCTTGAAGTCAAGGACCGAAGTGGTGATAGCCGCTGCTCGGGCAGCAGGGTTGCGACGCTTGCGATCATCGCGATACGAGTAAAAGTACGAAACGTACGGCACCACGGGGTCGCGGTAGCCGAGGTAAGCGGCATGGTTCCACCATTCGGTAAGCCAGTTCTTAATCTTTGGGTCGTCGCGACGCGCTACAAGTCTCTTCTGAAGAGTCTCGCCGATACCGCCGGGCTTGACAAAGTCTTGCACGGCCTTGGATGTGCGCTCGTACTCGGCGGCCGACAGCAGCGGGTGGACGGATTTCAAGTAGCGGCGACTGGTCTCTTCCAGAGAAGGGACGGGGAGCTTGGGAAGCGATTCCTCAAAGCGGAGCAGTTTGCCTCTGGACAGGTCTTCGACATAGCCTTCAGAATCGGTTAGTGAGTAGATGCCAAACAGGTGTACGGTGTTACCATCTTACCCTCCGGGACCGACGATTGCTTCCTTCGAGGAGCCATAGCTAGAGTCTGAAGAGCCTGTCAATAAATGAACACCATTCTTCGTGACAAAAAAAACTTACGGGAGAAGTCCGATTGGAAAGTCGCAAAGCAGGAGCACGTCCGAGAGAAGGCGACAGGACACGACTTCGAGCAGAAGCCAGAAACATCCCCTCGACTGTTGGACTCGGCTTGGGGAGGGAGGAGCAGGGAGGAAAGGAAGGATTGGATAGATGTACGTCAGGAGAAAGAGAGAGAATAAATTTCTCACGATCACAAGCTAGAGTAATTTTATTATTAGAATTTGGAGACCACAGTCGAGTGAAGGTCGACTTTCGGGACGGAGCAGGGAAGCTGCGTTACCCGTGGGCCGTTGGACCTCGGCTGAGCCACGGCTGCCGTGCCCCGCCATATAAGGACTAGCCGCATCGCCAGGTAGTATTGTTTTTGTTCAACGATATAATTCTTGTTGTTGTGTTGCTGTTTGACGCTGTAAATTCAGTCGCGTGGCAAATGAGAAACCTTCAGTAACTCTTCATTATATCTAGTGAATACGTTGTTTACACAGTGTATTGGAGTTTGATAGCTCTACCAAATCCCCGGATAGACCGAGCCTCGGCGCTTGGCAGACGACGTTACTGTATGCCGTAATTAACCGTAATATTTACACACCTATAATACTTAGTGCTTGGGCTTCAAATCTTTGTCGTGGGACTCAGCCGTAAGTCTAGCATCTCAATCGTTATTGACCAAGGAAAACGCCTTTCCAGATGCTAATAGACGTGACCAATCATATTATATACTCAGAACGTTGTTGTCTTCCGGTCATCCGGAGGAACGTGTCATTACAACAGACATCACAAGACCAACAATATAGGTTTCAACCAACAATTATGAATTATGCAAGAATAATAAAGAATATTTGAATAAAGTTACTCAATCGACATTTTTCTCAAGCATTGGAACCGTTTCTTTCAGTGCTCGCTATCTGTTGTTAACATCCCGTTTTTGGGCCCTGGCAGAGAGTATGGCCTCTGCGACCTCCTTGTCCTATATTGTGCTCAGTTCTGCTATAAGTGGATATCGGATTACTCTAGCCTGTTCTCACCTTTTCCAATTCCGCCTTGAATTTTTTAAGCCTCCTTTTCTGATGTCATTTCTACCCGACACTCGCTTCCCACAACGGCAACCACCGCCTTGTTTACACCAGTTGACGCGGGATATCATTGAAGTAACATTGAAATATCAAAACTTCCATGGACTTCCTGTTGAAGTTGTGAATTTCGCAAGATCAACGCTGTAGATTGACAATTAAATATAATTACTCAACACTCGTACATGTAATAAGTATCCATAGTCGTCATTAGTCTATTAACAATTACTAAACAGGCTGCACAGTAGCTGGCGCTGTAGCCGTGCTGGCACCAATATCATTCTCCGGCCTCACTCCTCCAGCAGCCCCACCACGCATGCGTAGCAGACTTGGCCCAGTGCAAATCCGTCCAGACTGCATCATATTTTGCAGCCGCTTCCGCCGGGCTGCGCCGCTGCGCTCTTCTCCACGGGTTGAACCCTCGTCAACCCACTCAATGCGCTCGACCTTGAAGCTCATGCCATCATGCGAGCCGTCCCATGGGCGAGACTTGATGCCAAACATGAGGCTAGGCTCATACTTCTCCAAGCGAGGAAGGATGAGCAGTGTGATATGCAGGTCCTTGTTTTCTTCAAATACCGGTGGTATTCTTTTATTGCCAGTCGAACTTTCATCTCCATTGGCTGGCGGTACGTGATTGTACCCATCTTTGACCTCAAGATCCAGCATCGAAACATCGACATTCTCTCCCCATTCTCCACGGATGTACCCAGAGTGAATGGCGGCTGCTACAGGATCTGAATCGTCCGTGTAAACACCCGTGCCCCAAAGAGCTCGGCGTGTACAGATCTCTTGGCGATGACCAGTGTCAATGCGATACCGAGGGACACGCACGGTAAATGTGCAGTTTTCCTTGCCTTCAAAGCGTGGAATAGGCACAGGAGTACTGGTGTAGCCGAATTTGCGGCTCTCCCCCGAGTTGGAGCTTGGTACACCGATGCGTGGGGCATACAAGGTTGACCCAAGATGATGCCGCGGCAGATGTGCGATACTTTTCAGTAGTGGCTCGATATTGACGACCGTGTGAACTTCCCGAGGGGGCGGTAGTGGAGCGGCGTTTACAGTTGGCATGGCAGGACGTGGCCCATGATGATGGTGGTGATGGTGATGGTGATGATGTGCTGAAGGTGGTGGGTTCGTAGCAGCAGCAACCGTCTCAGTAGGTGCAAATCTCCCCAAAATGGTGGCTGATCCAGAAGGTATACGCGATGCCGCTCCCTCTTCTTCGTTCTTGTGTCGATGATGATGATGGCTAGAGTCTGGATTAGTAGCTGATTTTGAGAAGTACGTGTCAGCCCTGTCAACATACTGATGATGGTGATGATGACGACCGCGGCGAGAGCTGCCCCGGGATGAAGATGCGGCTTGTCCATCGAGGGACTGGGCACCACCGTCAAATAGAACGTCCTCCTCTTTTGCGCTTCGTTTCCTTCCATTGGTGGAAGATGTCCCACGACCAAACTTGCTATCATCTGCACTTTCCGAGTGCACCGGTAGGCTCTCTCGCTTGAAGGGACTGGCCGTCATTGGCGTCGACGGTCCACTTCCTACCGAGCCCGACATACCCGTGCCTACTCCGCTACCAATGCCTGCAAATACTCGTCCCAGCTCTCCCTTGATACCAGATTCTCCAGCCGGTCCGATTATCTGGGCTTGGGCGCCCTGAACAGCTTGCGGTAGGGGTGAAGCTCTTCCGGCACGACGACCATCAGCATTAATTCCTAGAAAACTGCGGTGCTGCATCAAATCATCACTGCCCTTTCGGCGTTGCTCATCGTTTGTAAGGGAGCCTGGAGCGCTTGTCGGTTGATTATTCGAAGGCACCGAGGTCACAGACATAGGTCGGCCCGGAGTGGGTTTGTGGTGGAATGGGTGGTCATGAGGAGGCTGTGTCGGTTGAACCGGGCGAGTTGGAGGTGAGATACCAGAGTGTTGTGTCGGGGGTTGGGAGACGCGAGAGGTTCCCATTTGCGAACCAAGAGATTTTGTGTAACTTTGTATAGCACCAAAACCAAATCCAGACCCTGGCTCTGAGCCTCCGAACCGCCTGCTTTCAGGTGACGCGGGTTGAGATCGACTGATTTCCCACGGTGCATGGCTTTGTAGTCGATCCGGTTCGCGGTCGGCAAACGATGCTCCGTATCTACCATGTAGCGATCCAATAGGGCCCTTATTATCGAGTTCGTTGAAAGAGCTCCTCTCTCGTTCTCGCCCTCTTTCCCTTTCTCGGTCCCGTTCGCGTTCTTTTTCTCTTTCTCTTTCCCGTTCCCGTTCCCGTTCCCGTTCTCGCTCACGCTCTCGCTCACGCTCACGAGCCGTCTGCTCTTCTCTAGCGCGGTCTGAGTAAATACCGCCATATCTCTGGATGGGCCGGTTATCGTGATCTCCGAAAGGTGTTGGACGCTGGCCACTGCGGAGAAGGCCCTCGCCCAGAAAACTGGACCGAGGACTATACCTAGGACCGCGTTGTTCTTCATGCACAGGTTGGCTGCTGGATCTCTGTCCGCCCAAGCTATGTTGACGGGAGTGTGTTGGAGGTGGCTCCGAGGAGGGCGGGGAGCCTTGTGGTCTGGAGGACTTTTCGGAATAGTGGGACAAGGGTGCTCTTCCAAAAACGAATTTGAAGGCATCAGATGATAGACTGGCAGAGTTTGACTTGGATGAGGGGCGGGCGGGATGATCTTTCGAGTATTGCTTGTCCGGGGTCCGCGATCGCCGCGAAAGCGAGTGGTCGAGAGAAGAAGCCGGCCGAGCAGGGGCAGTTGGGGGTGACATGGCACCCCCGGTTGTGCGAGCAGTTCCGAATGGGGACGACGACACTGAAGGTCGGGAGAAGATGGAAGGCGGGGCCTCGCGGGCTAAGCGATCTGCATCAGAGCCCAACATTGAGGATATTGACATGCTACTTCCGGGGCGTTGCAAGGGAGCCGAAGCCGAATCACGTGGAAGCGAATGGGCAGACTGGGACGATGTTCCGGATAGGCTCCGAGATGGATATGGCTGTGGCGGCGAGGGGGGAGGCATCTGGCGGCGGTTGAGACCGAGTCCGGACGTCGACGGCTCAGTTGGACCTAGAGTAATTGTTCGTTAGCTCTGACACCAGATGTCTTTTTTTCACTTTTTTTAAAAAAAAGAAACAAAGAAAAAAAAAAGCGGTCTCGTCAGCTGCTGGCGTCGACAGCCTCGTCGTCGCAACTCACCGCCACTAAGGGGCCCGGGACTGCGTCGCAAACAAACGGGCTTCCTGTTCGGGCGCAAGTGGTGCACTGAGACAAGAAAAAAAAAGGGGGGGAATGAAGATAGCAACAGGTATGGAAGCAACAGCAGCACGAGCACGAAAGCAGAGGATGAGAAAGCGATTAAACAAAACACACACAAGGAAGCAGCGTCCAGAAGCACCAGCGAGACGCAAGAAACAAACGGAAGTCGCGGCCGCGGCTGATGCAGGGCGCTAGGCCATATCGGGCCAAGCGTGAAGCTCCCCCAGAAGGGCTAGCGCTCCCGGAGCCAGGCGCGATCGCAACCAACAAAGACTCCAAGAGTGCTTTCTTCCTGCAGGCGGAGCTCAGCGCAAGCAGAGTCCGGCTGTGGACAGGATGGCCGACACCGCCTAGTCCTTGTTGGCGAATAACCAGGTCACACGCGTGTCACGCAGAGCTGCATGTTTTGACAGAAGCATCCCGTGGCGTGGGCAAGGTATGACCAGTACCGCAGCAACAGTAGAAAGTCGTAGATAGAGCACGAAGTATAAAAGAGAATGGGGAAATAACAACGTACATGGTGCATGTGCGTATGTTTGTAAGATTTTGCCAAGATGGGAACAGGGAACGGAGAAAGGGAGCAAGATCAGATGTAGAAAAAAAGAAGAAAGAAAGAAAAGGAAGTCTTACCGTCATGGTATGGCGCGCCTGATGATTCTTTGGCAGCAGCGCCATTCCGCTTCACAGGCGACGAGGCATCCGATCGGCTGGATCCAAATCGCATAGGCGAGAGAGGTCGGGACCTGGGTCTCATATCTGACGCGAACGAAGGAAGGCCATAGCCGAAGGAGGAAGAAGAAGAAGAAGCTGTTGTTCTTGGGAGATCCGTCTCTTGGTGGTGTAGCCCGCTGTACGAGGATTGCGCGCGTCCTTCCTGACGCGATTGTTGTTCTGAGCCATACCGACGAGCGGGCTGGTGAGCAGTGTTGAACAGCGACGATCGAGAAGAAAACGGCGGCGGTGGACGTTGGTGGTCCATGAAGACGCTTCGCAGGAGACGACGAGGAGAAGGACGGAAGAAGGAAGATTCAGCGGATCAAAGAGGTTGTGTCGACACGACAAGAGAATAATGGCGTCGGCCTTGGGGTTGAAACTTGGCAGCTTCGACGAGGACGAGGAGAGCGAAAATGCGGCGGAGACGGAGCAAGGTGTGTTGGGGGTGGAGATCGGGGCGCGCGACGCCACACGTGCGCAGGACGAAGAGAGAGCGGGCGATAAGAGACGAGAAGAGGAGTATAAGAGAAGAAGAAGGAGAAGGGAGGGAAAGAGGAGAGAGGATGGGAGGAGGAAGGTGAAGAGGAGAGAGCTGCTGGAGGCAGGTTGTTAGATGGTGAAGATGCAGGTTGTAGCAGGAGAGTGGGAGAGCAGGCCGGAGAGGGCGAAGCAAGCTGGAGCGAAAAACACACACGCTGTGGAGTTAGTTACTTTTTTGCACTGCATGAGGTGCCGGTGGGGCCCAACACTAGCGCCCATCCGTGCCTTGCCTTGCAAGTTTGGCCGGCCCGCCCTAGCCAGTACAGTACGTAACTACTAACCAGTAACCACTGGCCAATACTTACTTAGTACGTACGTACTTATTATTAAGTACGTAGTAGCGAATCGCCAGGCGATGCCGGCCCACTTGCATGCGCGGGGAAAACTGTCACGAGTCCAACAGTCCTCCGCAGTAACATACCGCATGCGACGTATAGTACGGAGTAGAGGAATGGGAGTAACTGTTCCGTGATTGGCTGGCCTGGATCGACAGACGACGTCTCGGGTCGACGAGCTAGTCCCCGCACGGACTAGTGCAGACCCGGGGCGGATCGGCCGCTGATGTCAGCGCGCGCGAGCTGACCGCTTCGTTGTTTATCTTCTTTTCTTTAATTTATTTTCATTATGATTTTATTGTGCTGTTCATACTCGCTGCAGAGTTACTCAGCTACTCCTGTGCGCTTAATTCTCAGCCCGGAGAATACCGCCTAGTTGCCTCAGCCCCTTTCATATTGGCCGAGCATATTTGCTGATGAGGACTCGGAGTATATGCCGTACATTCTGCCACTGCGGTAGTTTGTGTGTTTCATAGTCGCTGTTGTCTATCAGTACGTCCTCTCTATGACTGAATTAATCAATAAAAACACATAACTAATCAATCAGACAACAGCTGGATAAACTAATTATGTAGAGAAACATTCGCATTGAAAGCGAAGGCGGTGAGGGACGCTCTTATCAGCCATCTGGCGAACGTGGCCCGTGCGTCGCTCTTTCCGACGTCCACGAGACCAGAAGCTGAAGACAACACACTGTACCTCTTCCTCCTTCTTCGGTTGGGATCCCTTCGCCAGAGCTCTGCTGGTCTCGAGAACGGCTTTGTGCGCCACTCCTCGCCAATCACAGACATGCCCGGCTCTTGTTAGCTTCTACCTGACATTGACTATCTGATCTGTCTGTGGTATGCCAGCGTCTGAGACAGCTCCTCTTTCCATGCCGCTGCCTCTCCCCGGGAGCCCTGGCACGTCATGGGCTGGCTTTCGCGACAGGCTTAAGGGCCTCTTCAACGACGCCGACCCTCGAGTTTGTACGGCTTTCTGGTTCTTTGGTGAGCGCTCTTCTCTGCGACTGGCCAGTCGCGTGACCTCTCCTTGATAGCATGTTCACTGAACTGTGCACTTTCTTTTCGGCCCCAGGATTGATCAATAATGTCCTCTACGTGATCATTCTTTCCGCTGCTCTCGATCTGGTGGGCTCGGGCTTTCCGAAAGGCGTCGTGCTTCTGGCCGATGTGGTGCCTTCCTTTGCGTGCAAGCTGACAGCTCCCTACTTCATCCACCTCATACCTTATCCGGTCCGCGTCATATGTTTTGTTGCTCTCTCGGTTTTGGGAATGTTGATAATTGCCCTTACGCCTGCAACAACTGATGGCGGGGCGATTTCTACAAAACTGGCGGGCATCGTCCTTGCCAGTCTCTCCAGCGGTGGTGGAGAACTCAGCTTCCTAGGGCTGACGCACTACTATGGCCCATTTAGTCTTGCAGCATGGAGCAGCGGCACCGGTGCTGCTGGTCTGGTTGGCGCAGGAGCCTACGCCCTTGCCACAACATCATTCGGCCTGAGTGTCAAATTCACTCTATTGGCGTCCGCCTGTCTACCAGCAGTGATGCTTGTCAACTTCTTTATGGTTTTACCGTTAGAGCCAATTAGATATATATCTCGCATCCAATCCGAATATCAGCCGATAGCTGGGACCGATGATGTTGAAGATGCCGACCAGGTTGCCGAACCGCACGACGGCAGAGCTTCAAAGGCTACAAAAAACAGCAGCAGCTCAAGTGGATGGGCGTCTTTAATGGCCAGGCTTGAGCGCTCCAAAGGTCTTTTCATGCCCTTGTGAGTTTTCCATCAAGTATTCTAGCTTTTTTTGTCTCTCACTAACAAACTCCCAGTATGCTGCCTTTACTCTTGGTTTATGTTGCAGAGTATACCATCAACCAAGGCGTCGCACCGACTCTTCTGTTCCCTTTGGACGAAAGCCCTTTTGAACAGTTTCGAGCCTTTTATCCGGCCTACAACGCAATCTACCAAATCGGCGTCTTTATCTCTCGGTCCTCTACGCCCTTTTTTCGGGTCCACAACTTGTATTTCCCGTCCTTTTTGCAGGTGATCAACTTGACACTGCTCACTCTGCATGCTTTGTTTAACTTCATCCCGAGCGTGTATCTCATCTTTCTTGTCGTGTTCTGGGAAGGCCTCCTCGGCGGACTGGTGTATGTCAACACGTTTGCAGAAATTGGTGACCGAGTGCCCCCTGAAGACCGAGAGTTCTCGCTGAGTGCGACTACTGTTAGTGATTCTGGGGGCATCTGCATCGCCGGGTTTCTCGGCATGGCCATGGAGGTGTGGCTGTGTCGATGGCAGGTTGCGAGGGGGAGGCCGTATTGCCAGCAGACATAGCTCCAGTGTATATTTTTCTATATGTATCTATCTATCTACATAAATATATATATCCAATGCAATGTCAAATATTCTAATGTTGTACGATTCCATTTTCAATGTTGACGCCAGGTCACATGACCCCGCAGAAGGCCCCATCCCCACACCGGCGTCATCTTCACATGCGGACTGGATCGATTTGCACGTGAAGGCACGACCACACTTGCTACACTGCTAAATGCCACTCTTACATTTCTTTCTGATACTATCATTCGTTTTGCATTATTATTATTATTTCTCGCTCTTGCACAGACCTCTTCCTCTCCTTTCGTACTTTTTAGCGCCTGATCTCGTCGCATTTCTTCATCTCTGTATCGATCGGCTACCAACGGATGACTGACTGACCTGCATGTGATCTCGAGCAACTCATCATCACTTGGAGGAAAGACTACGACCATTGCTACTCTGTTTCTTCGGGATTGATATCCCTGACCCTGCGTCCTAGCCCCGGCATGTGTGGGTTGCTCTCCTTGAGTATATTGTAGTACTTGTGATTATTTTTAGAAAAGGCTGCGTCTAGAATGATTGGTTAGTCATTTTTCTGGGTTGTGTTTGTGTCCCTCTGGAGATATTGACTGAAACCAACAGACCACGTCCTGGGTCGGCCGTCGACCCAGTTCCGCAAGATCCAAGTGTTTTCTGTGGTGCTCTTCTGGTCTATATACTTATTCAAGTAAGTCCAAGCAGAAAGCAAAGAAGAAGAAAAAAACTAATCCCATCTAGAGGAAACCACCATGGCCCTCCAGGCCTCCGCGCCATTTCAATCAAACTATCAGCCCGCCTAACACCATGGCAGACCATGGTAATAACCCTGCTGTGGCTGTACATCTCGCGCAACTTTGCCAAAATCATGGGCTTTGAAAGTCCCGAACCGCTGGCAAATTTGTACTCTCGTTCTTACTTCCGCGCAACCTGGGTGACCACTGCCCTTGATGCCGGATTCTGGACCGCAATGAAAATCAAGCCCAACTGGCTGAAGGACATTGCCTCGATGGTGTTTACTGCCTACTATTTGATTGCCGCCGAGCAAGCGGACGAAAAAGTGCGGCGCGTGCGAGCGACGCTGACAGTCGAGCATCTCCGGAATTCATGGAATAAGGCTACGACGCCGTATTTGTCTTTTTTGAATTCTCTGGTTCGCCCACGGTTTACGAGATATCCGCCGCGAGAAATTAAAATCCCGCGTCCGCGCGGGTCGTCGTATAGGGAACCAGTGAATGCGTGGCTCTACTTTGATGGCACGCTGGCCGAGCTGCGTGAACAGAACCAGCTGGTTCTGGATGTTCCCGGCGGCGGCTTTGTGGCTATGAGCCCTCGCACGGCGGACGACAAGCTGCTGGCCTGGGCTGGCAAAACGCGGGTTCCGGTGTTGAGCCTGGATTACAAAAAAGCCCCAGAGTATCCGTACCCCTATGCACTGAATGAATGCTACGATGTCTATCAATCCATAGTCCAGAGCCGGGGTCGATGTGCCGGCCTCGGTGGGAAAAGCCGGCCGCACATTATCGTCTCTGGCGACAGCGCCGGCGGTAACCTGGCCACGGGCATGACGATCATGATCCTTCAATCTGGCAGAACCGAGACAAGAAGATGGCAGGGAGAAAACCCGCTTCCTCCGCCCGACGGGCTGGTTTTGGTGTACCCTTCCATGGACATGAACATCGGGAGCTGGATGACCGAGGAGCAAATGTCGCTGATCCAGGAGAGAGGCATGCGCAAGACAAACGAGAACATCCTGAGACGGAAAAGCGAAGAGTACAACCGATTAACCCCGTCCTCGTCTCACACGGAAGACCCCTTTTTTCCAGACCAGAGCAAGACCAACAACAAGCCAGACCTGTCCTCCCAGATTGCCATAGTTGCTGAAAACAACCAACCCACGCAAATCAAAACTCGTATCGCCGTGTCCTCAATGATCTCGTATTTTGGCGACCGCATCCTGACGCCAGAGATGATGCGAGCCATGATTATTCTGTACGTCGGTCCTCACAACAGACCAGACTTCAAGACGGATTACCTCCTCTCGCCCATCCTCGCGCCCGACGCTATCCTTGCCAACTTCCCCAAAACATATTTCCTCACGGGCGAACGAGACCCCCTCGTCGACGACACCGTCATTTTCGCAGGACGTCTCAGACAGGCCAAACTGGCTCGATTCCGCGAACGTCAAGATTTGGGGTTAGAGAAATCTCGACTTGAATTCAACGAAAAAGATCACGTAGAAGTCAACCTCGTGCCAGCCATATCGCACGGATTCTTGAATTTCCCGGGCCTGTTTCCTGAAGGTTGGAGACATATCAACAAATGCGCGAAATGGATTGTCGAGTTGCTGGATCAAGCAGCCGAGAGGGAGCTGAAAGCGTCCACGTCGAGTCTCGCGGAGTCGCTGAGCCAGGATCTGTCGAGGTCAAAGGAGTCGGAGAAGTACAGTATAATATCGTCTCATTACGAGAGCCGGCGCGGTTCGACGACGGGCGAGTCATCAGCTGATGAAGACCATCCGCTGGAAATGGGAGGAGGGAAATTGATGCCGATGACGAAAGCGAAGATGTCTTCTGGAAGCCTCAAAACACAGTCGAAATCGAATACGCAGACCAAGAACCACAAAACCAAGAAGTCGTCAGATATGAATGCTCCTAACAACGCATTCTTCCCGCTCACTCTTCCAAAACTCAAAACAGCAAAGTCGTCGCCGCAAACTGTAACAGAAAAGACGATAGTAAGCAGTGTTGGAGACAATGGATCGACTATCACGCGCTTGCCGAGTGAAGAGGATCTGATAGGGCGTCGTATGAATGGGCTTGCGGGGGGGTTGATGGGGTTGGGAGAGGGTGTGAGGACGCCGTGATATATACCATCTACGTGATTCACATGTTACATGTGTTGTTTTGTTACATCAATGTAGTTTCAATGTTGTGTAAGCTGTTTTGGATATAGACGATTAACGAACACATAGTAGACTCAAATGACATTGGGTTCATGAACGAAATTCCAAATGTCAATGACATATACATTTGAAATGTTATATTAGATGAACGAAACCTTAACACCTTGAGAAAACTATATAACTCTAGTTCTAAATACCGAGCGTTATTTTAAACCATCGATGACTTTTTAATTCCAACACCTATTCAACACCTCATTGCTTGCCCAAAACAGCCTGGAAACTGTCTTCAAGAATTCCCAGCCCCGTCTTGATCTGATCCTCTGTAACCGTCAACGGCGGCACAAACCGCAAACACCCTTCACCAGCAGTGATAATCAACAGACCACGCTCTCGAGCCGCAGTCAGAATCTCCCCTGCCCTAGAGACATATTTCTCGCCCAGCTGTACGCCCAGAATCAAACCCAAACCACGGATTTCCGTAATCACATCTGGATATTTCTCCTGCAGAGCCTTGAAACCAGCAACGAACTGCGACGATTTGAGCTCGACGCCATTCTGCAGCTCCGACGAGCTGAGCCGTTCAACAATGTGATGCGCGACGCGGCATACCAGTGGGTTCCCGCCAAAGGTTGTGCCGTGGTCGCCCGTCTTGATGGCTGAGGAGACCTTATCGGTGACGATAGTAGCGCCAATGGGGATACCGTTACCCAGAGCTTTGGCGACGGTCAGGATATCCGGGTGAGCAGCTGGCTTGTTGTTGCCGGGCGCGAGTGCTGGGTTTCCGTGTGCCCACAGCGTGCCGGTGCGAGACAGACCGCATTGGATTTCATCGTAGATCAGCACGGCGCCAACCTGATCACAGCGTTCGCGCAGGGCAACCAGAAACTCGGGACTCGCCACATTCACGCCACCTTCGCCCTGGATCGGCTCGACGATGACGCCGCATGTCTTCTCCGTGATTAGCGTTTCGAGCTGCGCGATATCGTTGTACGTGCCGTACTTGAACCCAGGCAGCATGGGCGCAAAGGGGGCTTGGTATTTGGGGTTTGGTGTTGCGGACAGTGCCCCCATGGTTCTTCCATGAAACGAATTGTGAAACGAGACCAGTTCGTGTTTCTCGCCCGAGGGATCTGTTGTTGATCCAACCTTGCGCGCGAATTTGATAGCGGCTTCGTTGGCCTCTGTCCCGGAATTGGCGACAAACACCTGCGATGCGTCTCGCATAGCGCCCGATTGCACGGTTGATTCAACCAGTATTTTGCTAAGAGCGCCTGTCCACGGGTTATGGTACAGATTCGAGCAGTGGATCAGGGTCTCTGCCTGCTCGGCTATGAGCTGTGCGATTTCCGGGTCGCAATGACCCAGCGAGTTGACGGCGATGCCTCCTGTGAAATCCAAGAAGCGCCGGTTTTCCATGTCCCAAAGATAGCATCCTTGGCCCTTGACGAACATAGGCATGGGGCGGACGTAGGTGGGCACCATGTATGGCGTTCGTTCTTTTAGGAACGAGGCTGTCGCGGAGTCGGGGCCGGGGTCGGCGGACGGTAGAGACGCTTCATTCTGTATGGCAGGTTAGCGATCAGTCGTATTAGACGTTGAGTATGGATTGAGTACTTGAATGCGCGATTTCTCGCCTGGAGATAGGCTCGACACACGAGCTGTCGTGCTGAATGAGCGTGCTGTAAACAGTGGGCGGTTGACCGAATGCAGGCGGCGTGCGGCCGCTCGCATTGCCATTGCGTGGATAGCGCTGATAGACGTGTGTACCAATATTCAAAACAAACTCAACTGTCGATTTCAGACGTGTCAATCGCACAGGCTGCGGTTGTTTGTTAAGATGAACTGGCGTGAGTCATGGTTGATCGAGAAAATAAATTGCTCACTCGCCAGGCCGACGATCGGCCCTGGTGCGCTTATCGATAAGAACCCGCGGCCCTTGCTCGGCCCCGTTGGCGCTCTCACTTGCTTCCGCAAATAATCCAATCGATCAATGTACGGTGGCGACAATACAGTCTACTTGCATCGAACAAATTGAGAACCGAAGAGAAAGAAACAAAAATGGTGCTGCTATCACGGAGAATCACCAGCATGACTCTGCTCGCATCCCGACGAGCCCTACTCGCAGGCTCTCGCCGTTCGTTTGCCTCATCAAATAGCCGCCATACAGCCGACCAGAACACCAACAACCCCTTTGCGACGGGGCCAGCTCCTCCACGCCTACCTAAAGAAGAGCAAGAAATATTTGAAGAACTGCAGAGGAAATCCACAGGCGCTTTCAGCACGCCCAGAACAACTCCCAAAATCAACCAGTCTCCCGATTCGCAGCCCGAACAAGTCGCGCGAAAGGCAGCGTCGTCTGAGCAAGATGCACTCCACCCGGATATCAGAGCAGGTGTCAAGCCTGAGTTTGAAGGAGAGAAGAATCCCAAGACGGGGGAAGTTGGAGGACCGAAGAATGAGCCACTGCGCTGGGGTCACCAGGGGGATTGGAGCTACAATGGCCGTGTGACTGATTTCTGAATATACCATATGTGATGAAGCAAGATCGACAATTTTCTGCAGTTAGAGTATACTATGTACATTATCAAGAAAAATTCAACGCCAAAATATAATGCAGCTTGCCAACCATACTGATCAGCTGCGATCAAAGACACTCCTTTTCTCCAGCAAGGCGCGCAACAGTTGCCTTGCCTGCTCTGCTGTCATTAGCACGGCCGAGTTCATTACTAATCCATGAACCAATTCTCGACATCTCTTCCAGGTCGATTCCTGTATGCATGCCCAGACCATGGAGAGTGTGGACCAGGTCTTCTGTAGCGACGTTGCCTGTAGCTCCCTTGGAATATGGGCAGCCTCCTAAACCACCTACACTGCTGTCGAAGATTCTAATGCCGTGTTCCAAGCCGACCATGGTATTAACTAGTGCCTGCCCGTACGTATCGTGAAAGTGAAGGGCGAGATCACTATTAGCAATACCCGCCGCCGTGAGTGCGCGCAAGAGAGCCAATGTTCGCGGTGCAGTGCCCATTCCCGTGGTGTCTGCAACTGAAACTTCATCCGCGCCCATTTCCAATAACGTCGCTGTGATCTCGGCGACCTTTGAAGGAGAGACATCCGGTCCCTCATATGGGCAGCCCAACGCGACAGACACATATCCTCGGACTCGGATGTCTTTTTCCTTTGCCAACGTCACAATCGGGCGTACTCGTTCGATGGATTCGGTGATCGAGCAGTTTGTGTTTGCTTTGGAGAAGGACTCCGTTGCAGCTGCAAATAGAGAGACCTCGGTTGTTGTGGTAGATTTGGCATCGCCACGAGTACCAGCGGTGGCGCCTTCAGCTTCCATGACCTTGACCAAGTTTTCCAAGCCTCTGATGTTTGGGACTAAGTAGTTGTATGCAATTTGATTGTCAGACTTGGGAGGTGTTTTGATAAGGTGTTGAAGGATTTCCGATGTGCTGGCCATCTAACATCGGGTTAGAGAGATATACTCTTTGGGTGGTAGATTTACGACGCACCTGCGGCACCCATTTTGCAGGCACAAACGAACCTGCCTCAATCGTAGTCACACCAGTCTTTGCCAGTCTCTCAATCAACTCCAGCTTTGTCTCCAGTGGTATCGACTTCTTCTCGTTCTGCAGCCCGTCTCTGGGACCAACCTCGACGATGCGAACATGGTCCGTCGTTAACCGAGCCTCTGTTGCAAAGCATCGAGCAGCCTTGGGGCGGGAGACCCGGGCGAAGCGGAGAAGCTGCAGGGGAAGTCTAGGCTGATGCATGATGTCGAGTTGCTGCTTGTAATTGGAAGTAAGATCAAAGAATTTCCAGACGTCGAGACATGCTAAATAGTCGAGGAGAACCGTGGACAGGGAATGCGGAGAGACTGACTAGTCCCTATTCGACTTGGCCCGCGGCTTATCGACGGCGTTAACGCCCCCCACCTTCCTTCCGCTTTGGTTCCTGCTAACAAAGTCCCCGCCATAACAGAAAAAAAAGTCGTCAACTTGCCTTAAGACAGAATCCTGGTTGAGACTTGTTATATTTGAGAACGGCTGACTAGAGAAGTCAATCATTATCATCGAGTCTACACAATGGAAGACACAGACCCTGCAGCGGCATCTCGCAACCAAACTCGCCAACCAAAAAAAAGATTCGTCGGTAGACGCACTGCGGATCAGTCGCAGAATGAGGCTTCAACAAACGCTGAAACCACGGTCCAAAAAGGTATTTGCATTCTGATGGACGTACTTGTTATCTTGCACATAGCTAATTTTATCCCGCAGCAACCCCAAGAAGAGCACCAAGGACTCTCAATCATGTCCCGCCAGAGATTTCCGAGAACCCCGATATTCTAGCTGCCATCGAGCTTCTACCAAAGAACTACTCCTTCGAAATTCCCAAGACGATACACCGGATTCGCACCTCGGACGCCAAAAGAGTTGCCTTGCAGTTTCCCGAAGGGTTGCTCCTCTTTGCAACTACGATATCAGATATCCTGACAGAATTCTGTCCAGGCATCGAGACTTTGATCATGGGAGACGTGACATATGGAGCCTGCTGCGTCGACGATTATACTGCACGAGCACTGGGCTGTGATCTCCTTGTCCATTACGCACACAGTTGTCTGGTTCCTGTGGACGTAACAACTATCAAGACCTTGTACATCTTTGTCGACATCAGCATCGATACTGCTCATTTGATTGCGACGCTTGAACGAAACTTCCAACCAGGCAAGACGATCGCTACTGTGGGCACGATACAGTTCAACGCCACGCTGCACGGTCTCAAGCCGGTCCTCGAACGTGCGGGCTTCAAAGTGGTCATCCCACAAATCATGCCTCTATCCAAGGGAGAGATCCTAGGCTGCACATCCCCCCAGCTGTCCGATAAAGAAATCGACGCTCTTCTCTACCTTGGAGATGGTCGTTTCCATCTCGAATCGGCAATGATCCACAACCCATCCATACCAGCATATCGATATGACCCGTATTCGAGAGTCCTCTCCCGAGAAACATATGAGCATGAGGAGATGCACACTCTCCGTCACGATGCTATCAAGTCCGCCAAATCTGCGAAGAAATGGGGCATCATCTTGGGTGCGCTCGGTCGCCAGGGTAATCCGCACACAATGACTTTGATCGAAAGATACCTTCAAGACCAGGGCATACCGTTTGTCAACCTCTTACTCAGCGAGATTTTTCCTGGAAAGCTTGCGTCAATGGCTGATGTGGAGTGCTGGGTACAAGTAGCTTGTCCGCGGTTGAGTATCGACTGGGGCTATGCATTTCCACGTCCTCTACTAACGCCTTACGAGGCTCTAGTTGCTCTTGGCGGGAGAGAGGACTGGGATAAGGCCAATAATGGAGTTTACCCCATGGATTATTACGGAAAAGAAGGCCTTGGACGCACTCGACCGGCGCCTCGAACGCCTGTTGCTTAGCATCACCCACGATGGAAGCTACTGAAATCACGACTTTTATGGCTTGGCAACAATTCATATATTCATCCCAACGGAAACTATCTTCTATTAACTGCTTGTCCTTGTCGTCACCCCTTCATGTCACTGTCGGTATTCTCCGCATTTTCGCCACTGTTGCCTCGAAGAGTGAACAAGTTCTTGTTGTTAAGATCATCTGCCGTGGTGCGTTCCGCCGCGCGCCATTTTGTGACGGCTTTCTCGACATCATCACACATCTCACGAGTGTCACGGAACATGCCGCCTTCATCGAGTTGCCAAGGTTGTGAACCTGACCGGGATTCGTTGGCTGCCCCTAAAGGAAACGAGGGACCAAATCCACGCTCGCGTTCAGGCGCTGGGTTGAACATCACAGCGTTTGCAAACATGCGTATAAGCTCCTTCTCCAACTGTGACGAATTTACAATTGCCTTGGGCGGAATCAGCTCGGCTGTCTTGGGAAGCCAGGCAGCATTTTTTGAAGGAGTGCCAGCGGCAGCGGGATTGGGCGATTCCCCATCAACCGGAGTACTGAAAGATTCGGTGGCAGCAGCCACAGCTCGGTTCCCTTGATTAAGGGCAGACCTGATGCTTTTCAAATCTTGAGGTCGGTAAATCAAGTCCCTGTACCCCGGCGCCTCTCTCTCGGTCAACGGTTTACCGAAAATGGAAGCATGCTTGTGCGCGGAAACGTCGTTCATTAGAGGAGCTCCCGTTCGGGGGAAATTGCGAGTACAATATATGAACTGTGACGATGAAGGGCGAACCGGTGTGGGTTGAGCACTTTCGATTTCCAAGACTTCACTCGCACCGCGTTTACGCTTCGGCCTTCCCTTTGCTTGAACATCTTCGATAGTCCCGGCGGTTACGGTTGACTTTCGTCGAGCTCCTACTTTCATCTCTGCTTCGGTGTCTTCAGAAATACCAGCCGGAGTAGCAGGCGCTTCATCTTTGATTTTCTTTTGGGCAGCTGCCGAATCAAAACTTTCTTCATCTTCACGAGAAGCTGCTGATCTCGCTCTGCCCCTTGTCGATGGAATGCTGTCACCTCTCTTCCCTCTCCTAGCTGGGGTCGCTCTGTCGCTCTTTGGCTCTGCTTTCTCCACGCTAGACGGTGGAATACTCCGTTTTCTACCGCGGCGTGGCTTTTCAGGTTCAGATTGGCTAGGTTTTGTCGGCAGCGCATCATCTTCTTTGACGGCAGGCTCGGGAAGATTGACGGGTGATAGTGCTCTGTCGCTGATGGGGCTGACATCTCCAGGCTGAGGGCGCGGTGGTGACCCTGGAGTATCTGGAATGCTGATGCTCAGGCTTGGGGTACGTTTCCACGGTGTGAGAGACCCAGCCGTATCTATGGATGCGCGAGACGGTCTTGACTTCATGCCTGGGCGGAAAGATGGTGTCCCAGGAAGTGGTGTTTGTGGAGCACTCATCGGTGCAAAAGGGACCTGTGCAGCGCCGGGTATTACTGGTGTACCAGGAAGTGGACCATGGACAGACGCAGGAACTGCATTCGCAAATGCCGGTTGTCCATGGTGTGCTTGCTGAGGCATGATCGGTCTTTGTGCCGCCGGAAGAATGCCAGGTGTAGGAGCGGTAGGAGTAGAATGAGGTGGAGGCGGATGGGGTGACCATTGCTGAAAGGGTTGTTGCCCCGGTGGGATATGCGGAGCGATCGGAGTACCAGTTGGAATAGGCACACTTTGGCGCGCTATGTTGTCACCTACTTGAGGAATATGACGTTGAACCGGTGGTGTAGCTGGCAAGGTCGGCCCTTGCTGTGCTTGGAAAACAATAGTTGAGCCTGGAGGAAGCGTCGGGTGATTGCGGCTCGGGGAGGGTCCAGTGCGAGAAGGAGTATGAGATGTCGGCCGATTCAGCTGATTAGGAGGTGGAACCTTGACTTCAATCTTCGGCGGTGCAGGTGAGATTTGTGCTGGTTGTGGTGCGAGAGGTTGTTCCTTTGCAAGGATCGGTGTCGCTTTAGGTACTGGCTTAGGTGTAGTAGCTGGTACAGATACCGGCCTTGGCCCGGAAATTGGAGTCTGAGGTTGTGGCTGAAGCGGCCGTGCTGGTGCGATGGCTGGCGGAGCTGGTGTTGGAGGATGTCCCTGTTGTTGCTTGACTGCCTCTGGTTTTGGCAGAGGGCCCTTTTCTTGTGGCTTGCTCGGAGGAACCAGCGGTACGTTGGGCTTGGGAATTTGATGTGATACTATCGGAGTAGCTTCCTGCGGTTGTCGTATTTCTTTGACACCTTGAGCATTCACGTTCGGGGGAATAACACTCGTTTTCTCTTCCTGTGCAATATCTTTGGCATCGATATCCATCTTGTCGCTCGTAGAAGGCACAGGCAAGGCTTTGGCAGAATCCGGTAGCACGTCGGTCTTAACGGCATTCTGGGCAGCAGGTTCCGCAGGTTTTTCTACCTGCTCCTTCTGAAGTCTGTCAATCTCCTCCCGAATCTCCTTGTATCTTAGCTCCTCATCTCGAATCTCCTTTGTCACTCGTTCCTTATACCTCGCATAGAGCTGCGACACCAGCGCGGGGACGACGATCGTATGCGATTGAGCTGTATTATTAGTATTCGTAATCTTGCGCTTCTTCAAATTGCCCGCATCCTGCCCATTGTTACTCCCACCATTGGTGGTGGTGGTGGTGGTGATGCCGGTAACTTCGGCGCTATCAACCGACCCTTCCTGCAAAAGCGTAGTATACAGCTCCTCCAACGCCTCGGGACTCAACCGGTCCGTATCAAAAGCTGCATTTTCCTTGACAAAGCGATTCTTGCGCAGCGTGTCCGATATATCCGCAAAACTAGCGGGCCGCGTGGCCAGCGACGCGAGGCATTGGAAGAAGAGAAGCGATTCAAAGGGCGTGTAGGCCGACAGGGGCGGCATCCCCCGTGAAATTTGTTGTTGTTGTTGTTGTTGTTGTTGTTGTTGTTGTTGCTGTTGGGACCTGAGTATGGAGTAACCGCTCGCAAGGGAGGACGAGGAGGTGGAAGTGATGGGAGCCACTATGACGGTTTTTTTTGAAGTGTCGAGCAGTGGAAACGTTTAATCGCCACCGGTTTGTGAGAGTTTGTTGGTGTAATGAATTGGTCTCTCCTTTGGCTAGCAGATTCGCATTATCTTTTATTGGGGTCGTTGGCGATTAATAAAAAATCGTGTTGCTGCACTTGGTGACCGGGCCGACCGTAGAGAGCCAGTGAGTGACAAGACGCGCGCACCAAGTCACGAAAGAACGCGAAAATCGTCGACGGTTCGGTTGGTCGAACAACGAGTAGGTCGCAGGGATAAATTCAGTGCAAAACTACTCAAGAAAACCCGATAGATAAAAATCGATGCTCCAGGTTGATGGAAAAGGATGTGGCTGGTTGGTTTCGTGGTGAGCTCAATGTGGCCTCATTCAGTCAAGTCACAGGCAAAAATTGCTTCGCCGAGGAGAGCGAATAGCAGCCGCCCGGGCACGTGATCACTCTGTATAGATAATAAAGTCATTTCAATTACAGCTTCACTGCCCACGAATTAGCTACTAAGTGATAAGAAATTGTATGTCAATTGATTTATCTGAGATGAAGGAGCAGATTCTGGAGATTTTTCTATCATACAGGACATGCACTTCATATAAGCTGTTTGCATGTATACCACCTATTGTGGATATTGCGTCAGTATAGCAGAGATGGAGTGGTGATTTCTTAATTTGAGACAGAAAGTCCATTTAAATTCCAATCTTCATTATTATCAACATTCGAATACGGAGTACGTGACAAGGTACTGTGTTGATCAGCTCGCGGATAGTTGACCTCTTGAGCACATACCAAGCTCCAAGCTCAAGCTCCAGAGCTATACCAGTTTCGACTAGCCAGTCATACAGTTTGACAGTTGGAGGTCAACCACGTAGATAGTCACGGAGTTACACTTTGTATTGAATATCGCAGTGAACCACTGGTGCTACAGCTGTACTCCGTAAAAGCTGCTGCCTTGATAGACGGAGAATTGTTGGTCGGACTGACCCAAGAACCTTGAATGTTGAATGCGGAATATCCTCACTGCTCTGGATCAGGTAATATGAGCCCCTTAAAGATGGGTCCAGGGATCAGCACGAGCCCTCAAGCGCCACAGCGTCAACCTTGTATGCATGGAGAAGCGCTAGCTATGGCCTTAGTTGGGTTGCTTGGAGTTCTCCTGAGTTGAGTGCGCGATCCTGACTACGGCTAAGTTGGTTGTGCCCACATCCCCCTTTCTATAGTGTTGTTTACCCCTGATCGAGGAGACTGACAGGGCCGCCCCCATCGGATGCCAAACAGTTGACTAGTCATGTTTGTAGTCGTGCCAAAGGAGGTATGAAATTAGTGATAATCAAGCTGGCATGGCAGGCAGTCTTTTGTATAGCGCACATGCAGGCGTGCAAGGAGTTAGAATCCAGGACCTCTCTGTCGGGTCTCCTTTCCTCGCGCGCATCGGAGAGCTAGTCAGCGACAAAACCCACTGCGAAAGGCGACTTGCCATAATATATCCATCGATCGCCCGATTCTAATTTCTCACTGCCATCGCAGCCATTGGCATATCTCGGAATCCAATAGCCAAAGCGTAGCAAGTTGCAACAGCTCGAAAAAAAAAGAAAGCCGAGTGGACCGCGTGTGCACACTAAACACCGAGGGCCAGAGCTGGTTTGCGGATCGAGCGTCAATCCTCTCCACTGTTTGCTTTCTCCTGAAGTCGTTGGAGTCGTGGGCGTCTCCTAAAATGGGCCGATTCTTCCTAGGTCGTGCACTAGGCTAGCTCATCTGCCTGACACATTTGCGCGCTGGTTGAGGTGTTATTGGAGGGGAAAGGGATAGACAGCGACAGAAAAAAAAAACAATCATCCTGACACCAACGTGCCTCCTGACAATAATAACATTTCGAGTCTTCACATCGCCTGCTTGTGACAGTCGGACCGTGTAGCAGGAGCTTAGAAGAGGTTGTTGTTCTCTCTTATCACCGCCGTGATCGTCGCCCAATAAGTGCAGCTGCCCCCCTCAGTCGCTCTGCTCGCTCGCTCCTTCCCCCGCCCGCCGAACGACTTTCCCTACATTCTTGCGCCAACCAGGCAGCTCTCTCGCACACTCGAGAATAAAAACCTCAGCTGGCTCTGGTTTATCGCCAACAAGGCGACCGGCTCTTCCTCACAAGTTGCTGCTGGTTGTTTATTCTCACCGGGATTTGAGTCGTTGCCGACCGCGCTCTGCTGCTGTTGTTGCTGAAACCCGCCCGGGACGATCAGCACGACTCAAATCGCAATCTATCAAGATCGCATATCGCATACATTCCAGCGACTCCCCAGGAAACGTCACGTCATCAACATGTCGGACACAGAGCAGGAATGGAAGCCCAATCCTCGCCGGCCTCAGTCGTACGTTGTCTATTTATATACTAAAGATACCCCGTGTTTCGCTGTTGTTTGTTTCTCCGCCACATTGCTATTGTTCTCCTAGTTCATTGTTGCTGGCAATATCACACGTTACCTCTCTGGCTGACCAATTGCTACTGCTTCCTAGAACCATGGCCCAGGCATTTTCTCTTGCGCTTGACAATGCATTCATGCTCGACAGCGAGGTCGACACTCTATCACAGTCGATTGAACAGAAGTAAGTGTGCTCGGGTTCTGGGATCGCAAATCTGCAAATATCTCTCCATCAATATCATGCTAACACCTATCCAGAAAACAAATGATGACTATCCAAGCACGAGAGCTCGAAGCCCTTCAGGCGAAGATCCGCGAGGCCGAGGCCCGTCTCAACCAGGGCAAAAACAAGGCATCATCGTCTTCTCAAAACAACGACTTTTCTGAGAACAATGACGAAAGCGGAGGCTCAGCAGACCAGGAAGGACGAGGTGAGACCGAGATGGCTTTGCCCCAATCTCCAATGTCGTCGGCCCTCTCCGACGACCATTCATCTGATCACGGGTCTACAGATTCCGCCACTTCTGCAGCCACTTCTAACGACCTGGAAAATGCCAACAGCGACCACAAGGCATAGAGGTCTTGAAAGCGAAACAGGAAGGCCACTTTCTGGGCCTTACGACACATACTAATTTATATAATTCGGAGTATCGTCTTTTTGTTGTCGGTCACTCTGATGCGTGCATTCTGGGCGATTTTTGTTGTTGGTTCTTGTACAGCATGGCTTGGTAGCGCAGGAGACTGGCTCGACATCTTCCCTATTTATTATTCACGAGTCAGTCTCTGCCGTCGTGTTGTGAAAACAACGGCTAGCATCGACTGTTGAACGGCCGTTGGTTATGGCGTCGCCTATGTCTCGACTTGGAGGAAATACATTTTTGCAATTGTCACCATGGCGAAGGAGCACAAGGAGTCAGGCAGGCCCTATCATTTCCTCTTAGCATCTTTGTCCTTTTTTGTTTTCTCTTTTCGTGTCGTCTATTCCCCCTTCCCTTTATACATGTAGCCGGCCAAGAGACATTCGTTTAATCTCTTATGTGTCAAATATTCGAGGCATCGGTTGTTGGACGCTTCATCTGTTTCGTATCAGTGTTGATATAGCTCGGTATTCTTGGGTGTCGATCCTGCTCTTAGCCTTAGAGAACAGTGCTCGGGAATACAAATCGTTGAAGGTGTGGAAGTCTGTCAGCAATGCATATGCATGCACGTCTGTCTAGGGTATAGGCGCGGTCTTGAAGTAGGCAAAGGCCCCGGAACAGCATGCATAACACGCCTTGTAACGCCATGGCTTGCATGTGAACCAGGCACGTTCTATACAGCGCAACCCTGGCGACGCAGTACCTAATATTAATTAGTGGCCCGGAAGTCTGCAGGATGATGTCGTGCGGGCTACCGGCGCCTGGGCTCTAGTAGAGCGCCGAAAAACAAGGAACGGGCGGCGGGGCCTTATCGATAAGCTGGCAGACTCTACTCCGGGCTGCGCTTGCCCTCGCTGCTTCCGGCCCAGACCTTCTCGTTCTCTCTGGCTTTTTTTTCCTCCTCTGTGCTTGTGCTTACACTCTCTGAATTGCTGCCTGCATTTGAATAGACAACTAGACTCTTGCTTTCGGTATCACTGCTGCTGAATTCAGGAACCCAGGACCGCCGTGTCCTAGCTAGCTACCCGGTTCCCCCGCAGAGCAAATCCCCCCACCAGTCATGGTTATTGTCGACGACCACGAGTACCTCTCCGCGGAGGAGAAGCGGCTCAAGGAGGATCGCGATCGGGTCCGTTACTGGAAGAAATGGGGTCCCTATGTTGCTGAAAGACAATGGGCGACTGGTACGTTGGATTCTCGAGCTTGCTGTCAACGGCGTCACAACGTCACGACTTCCAGAGGCCGATTTGCTGACTGCGGTTTACCTACTCAACAGTGCGCGAAGATTACTCGTAAGCTTTTCCATTGTCCTGACTGCTTTAACGTTGTACTGACCACGCCAAATAGGGAGAATGGCGATGCGTGGAGTCGTATGTTGCTCAGATTGTTGCCACTGTTGCGTGACCATGGTGGACTAACGGAGAAACAATTCCAGATTTCTCGCACGAGCACTCTCGTTCAAGAGCTTACAGATGGGGTGAAGACGGTATAGCCGGTGTCTGTGATACTCATGGCCGACTCAACATTGCCTTTTCCTTTTGGAATGAGAAAGAGTAGGTGCTCCCCGCAATTACTTTCCAACGGTGAATAGCTAATTTTCCGCAGTGATTTCCTCAAAGAACGGCTCTTCGGTCTGTCGAACCCCCAGGGTAATCACGGCGAGAGTGTCAAGGAAGCTCATTTTCACTTGGACAATACCCCTTCGGTACGTCATCGTCGCCATCTCCCTGTGATGTTAATGTCTGAGCGCGCGATTGACATCTCATATTTTTCTAGCACTCGTACATGAAGTTTCTTTACAAGTATCCGCAGAAAAAGTTTCCCTACGAGGATCTCGTGGAGGAAAACGCACGTCGAGGAAAGGACGAGCATGAATACCAGATTCTAGACACTGGCGTCTTCGCCGAGAACCGCTACTGGGACATCTTCATCGAGACCGCCAAAGATGATGACGACGAGGAGGAATTGTCTTTTCGGGTCATTGCTTACAACAGAGGTCCGGAGCCTGCACCACTGCACATCGTTCCCCAGGTCTGGTACAGAAATACCTGGGCTTGGGGATGGGAGGATAAGGACAAGAAACCTAAAATCGAAAAGAGCGGGCCGCTTATCGCCAAATCTTCGCATCATAGCCTGGGCGACCGGTATGTGCGTCTCTCGCCGTCGCCACCTTTCAATGGCGGAGATGTGGACATCCAACCCCAGCTGCTCTTCACCGAGAATGATTCGAACAACGAAAAACTTTGGGGTACAAAGAACGACCAGCCGTATGTTAAGGATGCGTTTCATCGACACATCGTTGATGAAGAAAAGGGTGCGATTAATCCAGACAATGAGGGTACCAAATTCGCAGCCTGGTACGCTTTTGATGAAGGCGACGGTGTTCCTCCAGGCGAATGCGTTGTTGTTCGGTTCCGATTCTCAAAAAAGAACGAGGAATATATCAACGAAGAAGAACTCGATGATGTTATAGAGAAGCGTAAGGAAGAAGCAGACGATTTCTTTTATCGCATCAACCCCCTCCCCATTGCCGACGATCTCAGAAACATCCAGAGACAGGCCCTGTCGGGTATGATGTGGACGAAGCAGTTTTATCACTTCGTTTGGGACCAATGGGCCAACGGAGACCCAAACACAGTCCCCCCTCCAGCGAGCAGAAAGAACGTCCGCAATCAAAACTGGCGACACATGTACCTCGATGACATTCTGTCTATGCCCGACTCATGGGAATATCCCTTTTTCGCCGCATGGGATAGTGCTTTTCATTGTATCCCGCTGGCCATGATCGACCCCGACTTTGCGAAGAAGCAGCTTGATCTGCTCACCCGGGAATGGTACATGCACCCCAATGGTCAACTTCCTGCCTACGAGTGGAACTTTGGAGATGTGAACCCACCGGTTCACGCTTGGGCTGTCTTTAGAACATTCAAAATTGAACGGAAAATGTACGGTCGTCAGGATCTCGACTTCTTGGAACGCGTGTTTCAAAAGTTACTTTTGAACTTTACCTGGTGGGTTAACCGTAAGGATGCTGAAGGCAAAAACGTGTTTGAAGGAGGATTCTTGGGTCTTGACAACATTGGTCTATTCAACCGCTCCGAACCACTACCTACCGGTGGTGTGTTGGAACAGGCCGATAGTACCGGTTGGATGGCTTTCTACTGCCTAAACATGCTTAACATTGCTCTTGAGCTTGCAAAGCATCGTCGCACATATGAAGACAGTAAGTTCAAGTCTTCAGTTTATAAGGCAACATCTTGCTAACAGGCCGCAGTTGCATCCAAATTCTTCGAACACTTTATATTGATCAGCGATGCCATGACGTTCAAAAGCGAAGGAGCAGAAACAGCCTCTCTGTGGAATGAAGAGGATAAGTAAGTCGTGTGAAAACCCGACTAATATGAGAGTATGCTAACATCAAAAAGCTTTTATTACGATGCTATCTCTTACGGAGGCCCTTGGTCACAACAACTTCCGGTACGCTCGCTTGTTGGCCTAATCCCGCTGTATGCGGTCCTTACCCTCGAACCCGAAATTATCAACAAGTTTCCCTCATTCAAGCGCCGGCTCAATTGGTTCATTGAAAACAAAAACGATGTTGCAGAACGCAATATCGCGAGCATGAAGCATCGTGGTAAAGACGACCGCCTGCTCTTGGCTTTAGTTAGCAAGGATCGTCTTGAGAAAATACTTCAAAGAATGCTGGATGAGACAGAGTTTCTCTCCGACCATGGTATTCGATCTCTGTCTAAATATCACGAGAAGCATCCATACTCGATGGAGGTCAACGGCCAAGAGTTCAAAGTTGGTTATGTTCCGGGAGATTCTGACAGCGGGCTGTTCGGTGGTAACAGTAACTGGCGTGGACCAATTTGGATCTGTGTCAATTTCTTGCTCATCGAATCTCTGCTGCGATTTTACATGTTCTATGGCGATTCCCTCAAGGTGGAATGCCCGACGGGCTCTGGAGATTTCATGCATCTAGGACACGTTGCTGAAGAGCTTCAACATCGCCTCCAGCACCTGTATGCCAGGGACTATGATGGCCGACGTGCCATCAACAACAACAACGACCTTCTTGACTTTGACCAGCATTGGAAAGACTACCTGTGGTTTTACGAATTTTTCGACGCCGACACTGGCCGCGGGCTGGGTGCATCTCATCAATGCGGATGGACCGGGTTACTGGCTAAAATAATTCATGACACAGGGTATGAACATTACATTTCTGTTTTCTCTAATGAATAAGACTGACACTTGTCTAGTTTGAACTGCCGCTTGCCACAAACTCCTCGTACACCAACGACTGCGGCAGCCCATTACTTTGACGAAATATTCTCTCGCTCTGCTAAGCCAAGCAGACCAGACAACATCCGCCTGTTGCGACGATCCTCCACCAGTCGCTCCATCGGCAATCGCAGTGAATTTGAGGCTGCCATTAATGGAGATGCGGGAAGCGAAGACGGCGCTCATTCTTACGAGGCAAACAATCGCAACAGCGAGACCGATGCGCATTTCAACAACTATGTCAGCGACCAACTCAACCGCGTGAGAAGCCGCACTTCACTGGCGGCATACGAAGACGAATTTGAAGCGCAGCTGGATGCATCCAATGGCGTCAATGGACATTGATCAAAAAGTTGATCGCATGCAATTAGATGGGGTATTAGATAAAGACATATACAAGATTTATCAATTGATGTAGAGACTGAGTAGAGATCGAACTGTCAATGATAGATCTGGGCCCGGCCCAGGGCATTGTGAGAGATGGACTGTGGGAGTGTTTACTTTAATCATAAATAGTTTTTCTCTTTCCTTTTTTTATAAAAAAAAAATCCAATTCTTTCCCTCCATTAATGTTCTCTCCCCATCGATGCTGCTCCCAACCTCAAACGGTCCGGCCTCGCCGTTCGTTCTCCGCTGCTCTCGCTTTTCCATTCTTCTTACCTCTCTATCCCGCAAATCTTTGCCCCCTGCATTTTCCTCCGCTGGTCAAGGACTCACTGAACCTGGGAGGATAAAAAACCACGCGAGGAGTTTCAGACTGGCGTACCCGCCCCTTGCCCCCCTCCCTTTTCGAGTACGTGGCCTCCTCAGATGCCATATAAGCATTCCCCGAAAACATGCGAATAGCAGTGAATGCTTCTCTTGCCTCGCAAGATTTTGCTGAAAAAAGTTGTCACTAATAGCTTTGATTCCTATTTTCAAGCATACCTAAGGTGCACTGGACGAACCATGCCGTGGACTCGTCTCCCTCCAGAGCTGATTGACAAGGTGGTTTCTCAGAGACACCTTCGAAAGCGGGATTTGGCCAACCTTGCCCGAGTGAATAGAAGTACCTACCCGATTGTGCTGAAGATTCTCTACAGAGAAGTCAAGCTTCATGGCTCTGGAGAGCGCCAAGATCAAGAGGTGCTAGATCTATTCCATCGAGCTCTTACTAAATCCCCGCGACTAGGAACCTTTACCCAGTCGCTAACCATCCATGCTTTTCTTCCTGGTGATGATAAGCTATTACGATCCAAACAAATCATTGAGAAACTTTATGCTCTTCAGACACTGTCACTGGCCTTCTATGGCAAGGGATACTTGGATGAGAACTTCGTGGAAAACGTTATGCCCACAGATCTCGACACAGGCACTGTTATGCCCACTAGAGTTCGAAACAAAGAGATAATCGACCCAGAACTGACATTCAGCGGGATTTCTACACTCATGTGTCTTCCCAAGGTAGAAAGTCTCACCGTGAAGTGCCACCGAAGAAAAGTGAAGAGTGGAGGAGCCGTCTTACCGTCCACGGCAAGCCACCGATCCTCTCTTAAGAATCTTAGTCTGACAATTTCTGCGGACTGTAATCCTGAATTGCAGCGCACCTTAACGGTTTGTTCCGCCCTGGAGAATCTTATCTGCAACATATCTTCTATGCACAATGTAAACAACTACCCGGTATCTGCTGCAGGACTATCTCGAGTTCTGAAAACATGTCAAAAAACCCTTATCACGATGAAATTCAACAGCCACAAGCTTGGCCACATTGACGAGACAATGCTGGACCTCAGCTATTTTCACAACCTGAAGTCTCTGAAGGCCAGCAACCTGCTACTATTTGGAGAGGATGAGAGAGACGATCCAGCGCTTCGAATTGGTCTCTATAGTCGCCTCCCATCCTCATTAGAAAAACTTGAGGTATGAACGTGGAGAAGAGTAACTGGGGATTATGATATCCTATTCTGATAATGATTGAAGATTTTGTTCGCATGCGACACATATGCCTTTAAAGCATCTGATGAGTGTGACGACACAGACCTCGATAATAGCGAGGCCACGATCACAGGAATAATCAAAGATCAGAATACTACATGGCTTGTTGAGGTGGCTCAACATCGGCGAGATCTATCATATGTGCGGATAGAGGAAGAAGTTGGGCCATCACCGTCGATGAGAGTACACAGAACAGCGACTCTTCGCGACGCCCCGCCTCAGGTTAAGGAGGTTTTTGATACAGCAAACATCAACATCGAGCTTTATCTCCGACCTCTCTTCTAGTCCGTATTTTGTTAATCCCGCAGTCAGCTCGCAAATGTACTGAAAGATAATCCCATGTTGTCTGTTCAATGGAAGTCTGCTGCATTCATTAGAAGTAACCTAATGCCAAAGTCGCATTTCCTTATATAATTTAGTTGTAAGTTGTAAGTTGAACACCTTGCAGAGGGCTCTAATAGGATTGTGAATATACAACATTCCCAAAGCGGAAAGGCGCGAGAAACCTTAGACCGACGGCAAGTTTCGGGTGTGAAGTCACGTGATGCGCCCAAAATGGGATTATGGGAGCCGGTCGTAGAGAGAACTTCGGAAGGCATCTCCTCAGCAAAGCTACGACAAGCCGCCTATCCAAACTCCCCCCCGCAAACGAGCGCCCATTGTCGGCTCCAGATCTGTCCATATCATCCTTGCTGTGCTTTTAAAGCTCATTCGCATTTTTTTTCGAAAATGTTCTCCTCCCGTGTTGTCGCCCGCGCCGCCGGACTGCGTGCCGCCTCGGCCAACGTCCAGATCTCCCGACCGGCTCTGGGAGGGTTGAGGACTTATGCTGCTGCTGCTGCGCCGGATTCGCGTCCTCCGGTCGCTTTGTATGGAGTTGATGGTACCTATGCCAATGCTTTGGTGAGTGGATTGCCCTTCCATTTGTGGTCTTCCGGTTGTTGTTGAAGATACGAGGGGAAAATGTGATGTTGAAGAAAGAAGAAAAAATGACAATGTTCTAATTAAATATACAGTACACCGCCTCCGCCAAAACCTCTTCCCTCGACCAAGTCTCCAAGGCTCTCGCTCAGCTCGGCGAGGTCTTCAAGAAGGACGCCAAACTCACCACCATCCTCAACGCCCCCACTCTGTCCGTGAGCGACAAGAAACAGATTGTGCAGGAGCTGCAAAAGGCCGCCGGCGGTGCCGACAAGGGCGACATTCTCAAGAACTTCCTTGGTACGCTTGCCGAGAACAACCGATTGGGATTGTTGGAAGGTGTTGTTGAGAAGTTTGGCACTTTGATGAGCGCGCACAAGGGCGAGATTGAGTTGAACATTACCAGTGCTCAGGTATTTTGCCTCTTCCGGTCGTAAATAAATGTTCTTGGAACTGACGAGCTGTAGGAACTCGACAACAAGATGATCCAGCGCATCGAAAAGGCCGTTGCCAAGTCCGAGTTCAGCCAGGGCAAGAAGCTCAAGATTGTGACCAAGGTACGCCTTTCTTTTCTCTTTTTTTTTTCTCCACTAAAGATCAATATCTAACTGTACCAGGTCAACCCCGATGTCCTTGGTGGCCTCATCGTCGAAGTCGGCGACCGAACCATCGACCTCAGCGTCTCTTCCAAGATCAACCGTCTGAACAAGGCCCTGACCGATGCTATTTAAAAAACAAAACAAAAATGCCTTCTTGTCCCACAAGCACATGCAAAATATACTTGTGCAGTGAGATAAAGAACGGCTGTATCTTGCATGTATCTTGCTAGATATTGTGAGAAATTGTACTATTGCATCGATCGTGTACTACCTCCTTTTTGCCGTTTGTTCCCTCATCCATCACACACATACACCTCGTTTCCGCCACCTACCTATACTTTTTTTTTTAGAGAATATCTTTTTTAGCAGAATTCAAATATTTCCTTTGTATATACATATTGACCATGTATTTAGATGTATCTAACATGGGAGACTTGATTGACCTACGTATTTTCTTTCATGTGCGATTTCATCAATTGATATCACCAATGGTAATTTATATAGTACAGCAAACAATATCCTCGGAAAAGTAATATGCTCTTGCTCAGTTGTGCAACATAACATTATGAAAAAAAAGTACAGCCTCCTAAATATGATATCCCAAACGCCAAACACACAAAAGTTTAAAAAAAAAAGAACCCGCATAATCCCATAATTCCATGCAAAACTAGTCCATGTACGTAGTTAGTAGTATAAAACTCATTCATTCCTCCCGGTACCCATCTCAGTCACTCCGCAGCATGCTTTCGACCAAATCTCCCAGCGGGCCCCAGAAATCCTTGCCACTTGAAAGATTGTGTTCGTCAATGAAGAGGACGTAATGCTTGAAGCTGGTATTGAGGTGCGGCTCAAGGCCGAGATTCAGGATGACGTGATAGTGGTGACAGTAGATGTGCGCGTACACGCGATACAGGCGTTTGAACATTTGGCGGATCAGAGATGGAAATGATTTGGGGAATGCAACACCTAAATTTTGTGAGACATGTTAGTTTGAAATCTTGTACAAAGTTGGGGATGTTCGAATTACCAGTCCGACTGGGAAACAACTGTTCGTTGTCAATGTTTCCTTGCACCCAAGCCATGAGATGCTCGACATATTCCGGAGCCGACATCTTGGTAGGGCGTTTGTATGCTTCCGAGTCTTGCCAGAGGTACTCAAACCTGTTTGAGTTTGTGTTAGATGTTGCATCACAACAAGAGAGGAAAGGTTGACAAACTCGTCTGTAGCCTTCATTTCGGGACATGACTGCGGCGAGCAAAACTCTGTAATCGAGCCATAAAGAAGATTTATCTGGTTATAAAAGTCGACCACTATTGTCATCAATAAAAATTAGATTCTGCAGACCAAAAAGAAAAGTAGTTCGACAAACCGTTCACTGCCAACCATTCATTCACATCTTCTCCCTCGGGCAACCGTACCGCCTTTCGGAGGCTCCCGCTTCCCAGCGTCTCTTCCGCGAATCTTCTGAGTTGGTAACTGCTTGTGCCCCGCGTCGCCGAGCGGGGTTTGAAGGGACCCTTGGTGCGCGCATTGCTTGGTGGAGTTAGCACATGAAAGCTACCCTTGAGAGCTCGAACGGCCGGTGACAGATAAGAAGGAGGCTCGAGGGGTAGAAAATGAGGACGAGCTTTTATCGTTTGTGTAGATTCGGACTGTGTCATAAGGGAGATGGGGGCAAGGGCAGGGCGCGTTTGACTGGGGAACGACATGGTGTTGATAGTGGTTGTTGTTGGTTGACAATGGGAGAGAGCATCAAGTGATTAATAAAAGGATAGACACACATTGTATTCATCAACGAAGCCATGTTTCTGTCCCTGTGTGACGTATTGCTTAGGGAAAGAGCAGCGAAATGACAATTCTCAATCTGGAATTCGTCGGCTTGAGGAATTCGACGGCGGTATGCAGCTTCGCTTCGATGGGTAGGGAAGTGCTGGTCGGTGGGATTCTGCAAGATCGAGCACGTATCCGCTTTCGATTTTCGAACAAGGGATAAACTCGATCTGAATAGCTAGTGAGGAATGACAATCGGATCGGGTATCGGTTGCTGCACTGTAACTGTTCAGTCGATCTTGAAGCTCGACTGCGTTGCTGCTTCCCCACTAAGTTGTAAGCAGCTGGCTGAGCTCCGCAGTCGATCGTTGCCGGGGCGACGGGTATATCACGTGATTAATTGTTCAGATAGTATACAAGTCGAATAATAACTGTACGTAGTAGGAAAATTAACAATATTCTATGCACAAGGTATATAAACGTATGGAAGAACTAGTCATATAGCGTTAAATAGAATACCCTTCGTTCTCTTCAGCCAACGGTTCCCGAACCGTCTCGCCATACACAGTCAGAGGAATGACAATCTCAAACGACTCGCTGGGCAAGTTTTCCAGCGCTGCAAAGACAGTACCTCGGTCGTCCTCGCCAACAGACTCTAACAGGCGCATCCCAGACATGGTTGTGTCTGCATCATTGTTCGAATGCGTCGTGACAAACTCCAAGCGGAGCTCCCAATCCAATTTTATACCGCTCGTTAAGAACGTCGGGGTTGCGGAAACCGGTATAGCTGGGTTGAAGACTACTCTCGTAGAGAATAGTGTGTTTTCAAAGTAAGAGGCGTGGATACGACGTGTAGCGCGGTGTATACTTGCGCTGGATCGTACCGCCAGCGCTGGGTCAACCTTTTCGGACGATTCCAAAGTAGCCCGCAAAGAAAAGCAGGGAAGAGCAGCATCAGAAAACTCAATCGTGGCAAAAACAGTCTCGCCAAGCCGGTGAGACGGACGATTCAAAACCACGACTGCGATTCGGCGGCCGTTTCGGGCAATGTCAAATCTATTGGCGCTACGGTTGGAGCTCGTTATTTGATTGCCCCGGAGAATGGCAAAGTCAATTGCATCTTTGCACGACATATTCGGGTCGTGAAAGTTGGTAGAGGGTTTCCTTTCAAGTGGTGTTATTGGTGGCGCTCCTGGGGTACGTAAAGCTTGTTGTTCGTGATGTTCGAGTAATTCGTCCACGTAGGACAAAAATTCCGGGGCAGTAGTCCAGGCTGGACCACTAATGCTTTTGTCTTTCGGAGGAGGGCGCGGACTGCCGTTGACAGTTTGCACGCGTGCTTCGTCACGTAAAAGAACGTAGGGCTGCATAAGATCATGGCTGAGGACATCTCCCTGACCTGGAAGATGTTAGTTTGGTTGATCGAGTGCAAAATAACAGTGCCTACCATTGACTCCGCTGAAAACCCGAAAGGGAACGCTTATACGATTGACCTGCTGTGTGTCCTTCGGACCACCGGGTCTCTGTGTACCAATGACAAGATTATAGAGAACTTTGATTGCCTTTCCCTTGTGACTGGCGGGCAGTCCTTTCGGCAGTGTAAATGAGAAAGAGTATGATTTTTCCTCGCCGGGGCTGAGACGAAGGTTCACAAATAAAAGAGACTGTGGAGTAGATAGTAACGGCACTGATTTGGAGGAAGTAACTCCGCGCATGTCTCTGAGGCCTTCGAGGTCACCATTGGACAGTAGACCACTGATTGATTCCTCAATGGCGTTCCACCCAAAGGCACCCAACAAGCCGCCACTCTTTCGGCTTTTCTCCTGGCTGCGACTACCATTTGGTTGCCCTCCAACAACACCTTTCCTTTTAACATCTTCAAAAATAGCCTGGTTGACGAGAGAGCCATCAACAGTGAACGACGCGCTTATTTGAGCATATCCCATCAGGAGTGTAAGTGCATCCCGGGACTTGATGCTCGGTTCAAGGCTCGAAAGATGTCGTCTATGCTTTGGTGCACTGGCTTTTGAACGGGGGCCGCCATAATTTGTGTACTCGGATTCAAGAGTGTCGCTCGAATTGTTGCTGGCTGCGTAGAACTCGCCACTACTTCTGGTACTGCCATTGACGCTCGAGTTAGACAAAATCCGTGTCGCAGGAGCCAGGTGTGCTTGTTGGGTAAGAGACGGGGGCTGTCTCGGTTGCTGTCGAGAAGGTAGAGTTTCGTCATTTGACCCCGTCGATTGATCAGTCGCAGGAAGACTGCCATCGGATTCGTTAGGCGCCGGGGCCATTGGGAATTTAAAATCAGTCAAAAGCGGAGTTGGTCCAACGCGAGGACTTCGCTTCGGACTTGCAGTTCCTGAGCCAGCTCTGCTGGGCTTGCGAGATCGTTCGACCTCGATATGAGGGCTTAGAGCTGACTCTGCAGAGGGCAGTCCCCGAACAGGGAATCTCCCGCCTAGGAGCAAGTTAGTCGATCGTAATTTTGCTAAAGATTATTTTATTCGTATACCTGGAGTGAATATCTCTTCTGTCCCCAACGGTCGTTTGGGAAGGACCTGGAGACTAGCAGAGCGGCCATGGCCCCACGGCCGTGAGCGGGCGACCTGAGGCTGAACGGGCGTCTTGTCGGTCACATTGCTACCCTCACTCTCTATTGATAAAATCGAAACCGATCGTTTGTGCTTATGGTTCGGGGCATTGTTCAGGTGCGAGGGTGTGTGAAGAGGGGGGAAGCTGTGGGAACCGGTCAAAGGCGAGCTCAGCGAAGCCGACACACGGTGAGACCCGAAAGCTGGCCTGCGAGGGCTCGACGGAATCGAACGGCGACCTCCTCCACTAAAAAAGAAGCCCTGCGGCGATTTGGTGCCAAAGTAGCCGGTGTCATTGTTGGAGCCGGCGGTAAAGGGCCGCGATGTCCTGCGCTGGTGGTTCAGAGCGGGCGTCTTCGGATCTTCCTTTACTGTTTCTGCGACGTTCTTGAATGTGATTGTGCACTCGACATCTTCGCCAGCAAAGATGGTCTGTTCCTTCCATTTGACGAACACTTGCAGGTCCGATGGCATGGCGACCATGGCGGGCGTGGGTTTACCACATGGGCGGATGACGAAATGGGGCAGGAGAGAGGGCGTCTATCGGGTTCTCCTGCTGCTACGTGCGAGCAGCCATTTGCAAAGGACTGACGAGGCAATTGACAGCGACTGGACAGCGATCGAGGCGAGACGACGAAGAGATGGGGGTCGCCGAGAGGTGGTATGGTGGAGGCTGGAGCTGGCTGCTCTCCGCAGTGCCAGGAACTACGGATACTGTGAGCAGGGGGGTCTTAGCGCCAATCCTTAAACTGGCCGAGGTGTATCTGATCTGTCTATTCCAAGTATTTCGATGAATATACTAACAACACAATATCAACGCTAATAGTTTTTTTACTAATATACAAGCTATATTAAAACCCTCGCGATGACCTCGCCCGTTCTGGCTCTTTTGGGCGCGGCATGCCCAGTGTTTCGGCATCAGAGTACTTTTCCGCCCAGGGTTTCGGTTGACGCAGGCCCAGCTCGACCAGATGCGACCATATTCTGTCATGGCGTCTCTCCCATCGCTCCTGGCGGGCTTCCCTCGTCTCTTCTGTGGGTTGCCACTTGCTTCGGAGGATGCGTCGGATGACTTCTGGCGACACCTTGAAGGCCTCGGAGAGGGCTGGCGTTGTCCATTCATCGGGGTTGGTCGAACGCAGATGACGGATCATGTCCATGTTATCCGGGGATAGTTTCTTCGGTGGGTTCCAGCCCTCCTTGAACTTTTTCTGCAGAGCTTCTTTCTGCGCTTGCCACGGCTCTGGCTTGTGTTTCTTCTTCTTTGGAGAAGACTCTGCTTTTCCATCAGGCTTTTTCCCTTTGATAGTCTTGATTTGACCCCCTTTTGCCGCCTTTTTGTGTGGTGTGCGGCCAGTGGTCTTTGTCTTTTGTTTCGGTTCCTTTGGGAATATATCGAGCACGAATTCGTCGGCGTCGTCGGTGTTGCTCTCGGTCTTGCCTTTGCCTTTATCTTCTTCACTCGGGGTCATTGGTACATATTTGTCATTTCTGGATGTGGTTGTAAACGATCGTTTGGATGGCGAATGTAAAGGGACTATGTTGAGTCGACGATGTGCAAGGAATGATTGACTGTTGGAGCGAGATGGTAAGGAGTGTTTGGCGACATTGCTGAGGTAGATGCTTCGCATTGCATTCGTAACAATCGAGACCGATGAAGTGCATGTTGCAGGCATTTTGAAAGCCCGGGCGAGGTATGTTACCAACACAAGCGAAGACTTTTGACAACAGAGACTGATCTCAGGATGGATGGATCAATGATGATGATGATTGTTATCTGCAGAAAAAGTGCCAGAAGGGGCCATTTGGAGCTAGCCAGTTACGGCTAGCGCGGTTTGATATCAACAGCGTCACTGTTGAAGTGGCGCATTTTACAATAAACACAGTTGCTTCATATTTCGTTATTTTACATCTGCATATATGCTTGCAGGTTGCTATTATTCATTTTTTTTTTGTCAAATACTGAGTTGAACCTGTTCGGCCTCATTACTGGATGCCGGCATGAACTAACGCAGTTAAGAAAATCCTGTGACTGACAGATCCTGCATCTTTTTTCTTTCTTTTTTTTTGGATCTACAAATAAAAATGTTCATTAAAAAGGCCCGAACTGAGATTGAGATTTTCCCTAGGATACTCCGGATTCAATCATATACTCCGCATTGCGCAACCCTATCTTTGCGGGTAGATGAGACCACTTTCCAAAACAGGCAATTCTGGGGCCAATCGCCACATATGGAGACTCAAAAGTGCTATTTTTGACTCTTGCTCTCGATAGTTACTGAAAAACGAATGGAATCACTGTCCAATTTCCGCTGGTGGATTATCAAAGCCTATGGCAAAACACTCGTGTGTCCGACAAATATCCGGTCCAGTGCACATGGAAATAAAAGTATTGCCGATGCGGAGTGCCTGCACCTGGTAGATCGTCAATGATCTTGTGATCTTAGAGTCTCAATAATTAGGGCTATCCTTCCGATTATACGAATGGCTCTCCTAACGGTCAGTACAGAGTACGTGCGTACTCTATACCAGCAGACGTATACGCGTCAGCTTCAGATGATGGGGCGGACTACCAATGACCATGGGGTCGAAATTTAACTATACCGTGCTAAGACTCCAAATCTAAGCTTTTGAGTGGAGTTGTTTAATCCTAGCCTGTGTTTGGGCCTCTTTTAACAATCTTGGATACTACTATTATTATTGTTTATTATTGAAACATGAATCTGGAGTCGGGGATTTACCACTTTCAGCCGATTTACTACTTTCGGCAATGGCAGGCCGTGCGTTGGGAGTCTTCTTTGCGATGTATAAAGATGGGAGATCATCCGGTGTTGATCCGGGGTCCTCTAGCTGTCATACAACACTTTATTAGCGTTTGAAACTGGAAAATATGCTGCTTCAAACCCTCAAACTGGCCAGCCTGGTGGCGGTGGGCTTGCCTGTCTCAAGCCATGCCCGCTCCATCTCCAGGAGAAGCGTCTCAGCAGCGCAAGCCTGGGTGAGCTCTAACGATGGCACATACCAGCTGGGCAACTACACTGCTCCAACCCAGGGCTCCGGCAGCGGTTCGAGCGACACCTCAACCTGGAACCTGACCGTGGACGACACCTCGTCTGGCCACAAGCAGACCATCGACGGCTTCGGAGGTACTTATCCTAAGTAAACTAGTCAGGGATCATGCTAACATAGACAGCTGCTGTCACCGATGCCACCGTCACCGTCTTCTCCGAACTCAGTTCGGACCAGCAGACTGCTGTTCTGAACGACCTCTTCACCAACACCACCAACGACGGCGCCTCGTTCAATCTGATGCGACACACCATCGCCTCATCCGATCTTTCCACAAGCGTTTACACCTACGACGACGCGAGCAGCGCCGACACGGGCTTGTCCAGCTGGAGCCTGACCGACGCTGGCAATAACATGGTTAGCTGGATCAGCAAGTTCGCCTCTGCCAGCGGATCGATGAAGCTTTTGGGATCTTGCTGGAGCCCGCCGGGCTGGATGAAGCTCAATGGCGTGACTTCTGGCACCACCGACAACAATAACCTCGACCCGCAATACGCAGACGCTTATGCCGATTACTTTGTCAAGTACATTCAGGCCTTTGCCGACGGTGGCGTGACCGTCGACGCCATCACTATTCAGAACGAGCCGCTCAACAGCCAGGATGGATATCCCACCATGTATGTCAGTGCAGACAACTCGACCAGCCTGATCCAGAACAACGTCGGGCCGGCGCTGAAAAGTGCGAGCTTGGATACTGAGATTTGGGCTTATGACCACAACACAGGTTGGTATGCCAGTAAGAGCAAAAAAAGCACCAGCTGATCATTTGTGCAGACGTCCCTAGCTATCCTCAAGCCGTCCTTGACGGGGCCAGCGACTACGTGTCGACTGTCGCATGGCACTGCTATGCCCAGAACAACAACTGGAGTGTGCTCACCGACTTTCACAACACCAACCCCGACGTCCAGCAATACATGACCGAGTGCTGGACCTCGGAGACCAACTCATGGTACAGCACTATTGATTTCACCATGGGGTGAGCCTCCTTATCCTTTCTATTCTCCAAACTCTTCTGACCAATTAGACCCCTCCAAAACTGGGCATCTGGGGTGATAGCCTGGACCCTAGGCACCGACACCAGCGACAGCCCACACCTCGATGGCGGCTGCTCGGAATGCCGAGGCGTTGTCACCGTCGACACCAGCGCCGGCACCTACAGTAAGACAGCCGACTACTACTATCTCGCCCAGTTCTCGCGCTTCCTGCCGCGCGGATCCATTGCTCTGGACACAACTGGTAGCTACGACTACGGCAACGGCGACAAGATCGAGGCGCAGGCGTTTGTGCAACCGGACGGCACGAGAGTGGTTGTGATTCAGAATGGGTTTGATAATGAGGTTGATCTAACCATCTCCTTTAACAGCGGCGAAACATGGACGGGCCCGCTGTACTCGCAGAGCTTGACGACCTGGTTGTTGCCGTCTTGAGTCAACGCAGAGAATGTATAGTATAGCTATGGGTTGTTGATCTCTCGAGTCTCAAAATTGTGTATATACTTTTGTCTATGAATATAAGCGTTGATGAATCTGGTGACTGTTGCATTCGTTATGGCCGATTGATAGTGTCAATGCAGGCATGGGATAAGTCAGTCAGTCAGTCAGCAGTAAGCGCCAATGCACATTTTTTCCTAATTCGTCTTACTCTTTACATTCATTATTACTCTTAAACACAACCAAGTTTAAGCCCTTAAGTTTTAAGGGTACGTAAGTGGATCGTCAAGTTGTCAACTAGCGTTGAGTGGAACCAGTTGTTTCAGTCTATCAACTAGACTGTCATAGATGATCACAAAGTCGCCGATGATCTACCTTGCAGTTTATACCCGAGGAACAAGGTCTATACGAGTATCATAATATTTCCATTGTTGCCGTTAATCCTTGAATGTACATTGTTCAAAATATTCTTATATACACCATGCATGTACAAGTCCACTGGTATGTACGGACACTTAGCCCTAACGGGAAGATCCCGCATATCACATACATAGTTAGACCACCGACACAATCAAGACAGTGCGACCACTGCATAGTTGAAATTGCAAAGCCCCGGTGCCTCCGCAGAGACATCCTTTGTGCCCTTGGCCGAAATAACAGTCGAGCTGGAGCTGTCGACGACCTCGACACGCTGACTATCAGCGCTACCAGCCACTAAGCCCGTAATAGTTCCACCATTGAGCCCAGCAGTACCAGCAACCGAGCCAATCTTATTGTTGTTGCTGTACACGTTGATCGTATAACTTCCCGAACTCGGCAGAATAACCGCATAGTTAATCGCATCCTGTCCATCTTCCATCCCAGCGGGCTTTGCAAGACTGTCTCCCGAGCACGAGGCGCTTACAAGCAGTTCGCGATACCACATCACACCCGCAGCCTTGCCGTCAGAGGTTTTGATCTGGCTGATATCCGTAGCACCGGATTTGTAGGCAGTCACAAACGGTGGGATCAGCTTCTGCCATCCATCATGGGGGAATCCGTCGGTGAAACTGCCGATGTTGCTGCTGCTGATGGCTTCTTCCCACACGTTGCCAATGTAGTGGCCCTCACCGCCGTCGTTCCAGGTGATCACCTCGACGAGGTCGGGTTGCAGGTTAAGTACTTGGGCCATGCGGTCGACAATGTTGGATTCGCCGCGTCGGTACCAGTTTTGGCTGGAGTCGAGGTGTTTGAATTGGAAGGTTGATAGGGCTGTGCAGTTGTTAGTGCTAGAACTTATCATCAAAAGCTTATTAATGGAACGGGAACTTACGCATCATGTACACTTTGCTCGCAGAGTGCGCATCCCCGAGAACAGTGGCATCGACCGAGTCGCTGACATTGACCTTGCCCGTGTTGACGCCCGGCCAAGCAGTGTCCCATGTAAAGGCACCATCTACAACAGAAAATGTGCTAAAGAAGTTGTTGGGAAAGTTGCTGGCATCGTCAAAGTCCGGCACAAAAAACACGTCAATGCCAGCATCGCTCATCACCGACTTGAACGAGTTTTGCCAGCCAGAGTTAGGGTCTGACGATCCAAACGTCAGTTGGCCACCGTCAAAGGTACTGACAAACGGTTTGCCACTGTAGGTGTAGTAGTTGGCGTTTCCGACATAATCCTTCAGCACAGGGATAAATTGGGATGGGTCGGAGAAATGGGTCATGTCCAAGCTGAAGAAGAGCTTGAATTCGGTGCCAGATGCGGCATTGAACAGCGCGCTGACGGCGCTGGTCGACCAGTCTTCGGTGCTCATCAGGTTGAGTGCAAAGGCGTCAAAGCCGGCGGCGATTGCTTGCTGGATGTCCGTATTGGCGTGGTCTTGGGTGATGCCGCCAACCTGTTGTCGTTCTGTTAGACTAGAAGACTCTGGAAATCAGAAGCAAAGTCTTACCATGTAGTGTGCAAAGACCGAGCCTCCTGCCACGGCCTGCTTGCAGAGGCATGATAGCCCGAGAACGAAAGCCGCCGAGGGTTTCATGATTCGAAATATCAAATATCAAATGCGTAAAACGCTTCAAACTCAAAAGACGTGTATATGGTATGAATATATGACTTCAATATGAATCCAGATCAACTGGATATTTAAAAGAAAAGACGGTTTCGCCTCCGGAATCAAGTCCCGACAAAGTACGTAAAGAGCGAGCAAACCCCGAACCAAGGTCAGCGTCGGGTAATGATGCAAAGAGGCAAATTTTGTATTTGAACCTTGGTGAATCTGTCCAATATTAAGAGTAAATCTCTCACTTTAAGTATCCCGTACTGGATCGCAGTGGGCCGATCAGATAGTAGCTAGCTTATACTTTGATGCATACACCCCTGGTCAGCATGCGTACACCACCTCCACCAGAAGACCCAGCTCTGGATCCAAAAGAAAGTCATAATTCTATAGCTCATAGGTTATCCACTTGTCACTTAAGAAATAAAAATGGCGAGGTCTGGCATAGTGCTGGGGCCAAAGCCGACATGTAACGTCATGGCGCTCCTCACGGCCATTAAAAGATGCAATAAGATTGCTATACGAAGGTCAATTAAGATGCTTTCTGAAACAGTCAGAGCGAGATTATTAGAATCACTATTTAATAATTATAGCGAGTCTAAAGAACTGTAACTCGACCCAAAATTGCGGGGGATCGCTGCATGTTGTTCAGTTCGTACCTTCGGAGAAGTGGTTCAAATGGCCCCTGAGGGCTTGGAGGCTGCAGGGTTGGCGTGAGCAAATGCAACAGTGAGGCCATGCGGTCGCTGTTCTGCGTCAAGGCTGTCGGCATCAGTTTAAGCTTATCGCATTGCCGGGGATAACCTTTTGTTAGTTCATTGTTCAACTGTGTGGAGGAACCACAATTGAGGCTCGATGTTGGCAAGTATATAGATACGTGCTATCCCTCCCGTCGGAACATGTAATTAATTACCCTCATTCTCTACACATCGAATCAATCAATGCAAGGGGACAACATAAATTGATTAATGCGTACGCTTAATTTAAATATTTAATTACCTGGCATGCGCATGTTCGCGGCATGTAATAATACGTACCATCACCACACCTGCGCATCAATCGACAGAAGTGTATACTAGTTGGAGATGTTCATTCTATTGTTCTTGACTCATATGGCTAGTGATTCATGACTGCAATTGACAGACTATAAATAAACCGCGTATAATACTAATAAATCAATAAAATAAAATTAAGATCAAAGAAAGCTCAGAATTAAAGTATGCGATGAACGGTGGACCCCTGAAGAGCTCGGGCAGGCGCTAGACCCAAAGCGGCAGTGCGCCAAACAAAGCTCCTTCCTGCTTCTTCTTGCATTCATCGTGCATCGCCAACTCTGCATCCTTCATTACACCGCCTCGACTTGACTCTGCGTCTGATCTCTCTCTGTGTCTTCTTTTATTTCTTCTTCTTTTTTTCTGTCTCACCTTGGGCTTCTGTCACTCCTTCGGCCCATCTTTTCTGCTCATCTTTCGCCTTGTTGATGTCCTCTCACCCCTCTTTTTCACCCGCCAAACCACACATTCGCTTCAGCAGCATCTTTTCGCCGCTGTAACAATTCATCCTCATGACACACAATTTGCTTGCGATTTCTCGCCAGACGACTCTCAATGACTCCGCTTGATCACTCTGTCCAGGCCGTCGACCTAGCACCCACCTATATACGTCGATGTGATGGCCAGTAACTCGTGGAGCGCAAAGGGCAAGATACCGGGCTCGGCCACGTCGCTGAAAATAACCCCGGCCAATTCGCCCATTCTCAGGCCGGGCACTCGCTCGCCCAGCAAGCCTTCACCGCATCAGTCCGCCCTCACCCTGCAGACCGTTATCGGGACCACCACCGCCACACCCAACGGCTTCTCTTCCCATGAATCGAGCAAGTCGTTTGCTCTGTGTGTCGGCTCTGCCGCAATACTGGCACAGATAGACACTGATGGCACCGTCAACCAACGCTTCTTCCGCGCTCGTCCCACTGCCTCACCAGTGAACCCGGTCGTCTCGTTCTACAACCAACCTGCGAGCAACCCCGTCACGCCTGATAATCGTTATAGATCAGTCGCCAATAGAGCTGCAGCCAGCGGAGGGCTTACGCCGAGCGCCGACTGGACGGACGGTAGTACTTCGCGAACATGGAGCTCGAGGGAGAGAATCAAGGCTGTGACCAGTGTTGCCATCAGCCCCAATGGGAGGTTTCTTGCTATCGGCGAGGTTTGCTTTAAAAGTCCTGGTTTCTGTATAATGTCACTAACTGAGCCAGACTGGTTATAATCCCCGGGTCTCGATTTTCTCAACTGCTGCCGACGCACCCCATGATGTCCCATTGACCATGCTGACAGAGCATTCTTTCGGCGTACGCAGTCTTGCATTCAGCTCTGACTCTCAATACCTCGCCACTTTGGGCGATATGAACGATGGCTTCCTGTTTGTCTGGGCTATCAATTTGCGGACTGGAGCCGCTAAACTTCACTCAACCAACAAATGCACCTCTTTCATTCGCGACATGTGCTGGATGGGCCAGACATTAATAACGTATGAAACATCTCTCGATTAGCCGCAGGTCATACTGACTTTCTATTAAAAGGGCCGGAATACGCCATGTCAAGGTCTGGAGACTCGACGCACAGCCGGGGTCGCCTTCTAAGTTGCGTCCTACAGCCGAGCCTTTTGCAAACCTGCCAAGCACGTCTCCAAAAGCACTTTCAGGAAGGAATTGTGTTCTAGGCCCCCTTAACGATCACACGTTTACCTGCATTGCCACCATATCCGAGAGCGAGGCTATTTTATGCACTGACAGCGGCGCTGTTTGCTTTTTGGACGACAGCGAAAACTCCCAGAAATTGACTGTTGTGAAATATGTCCCCTTTGGACTCACATCTATTACATTGGACACTGAATCGGGCTACATATGGCTCGGCGGCCGAGGAAGAAAAAGCCTCAAGCTGCACATGGACAGCATACGAGAGTCGTTGAAAAGTCGGTCACCAACTCCCAACGCATCGACGGAAATAAGCAATTCTAAAACGAAAGTGCCGACTTTTATATCTATGGCCTACTTATCGACTCATATAATCACCGTTGATTCTACACGGGCTATCCACGTCTGTCCTGTCGATACATTCGGATGTGATGACGAAGACAGCCTTAAAGAAAGGCTGATGCCCGCTCATCGCGATCCTATTCTCGGAGTAAAACCCCTGAAAAGTCCTAATCTACATGAAGCCGACTTCTTCACCTGGTCTTGTGAAGGAACCGTACACTTTTGGAATGTTGAAGGCAAATGCCGAGCCTTGAGAAAGGTCGAAATTGAACAGTTATCTGCCGGCGAAGACGACGCTGCTAATGAACTGAAAGTTCTACGAGTCACTGAAGACATGAACACCTTTGTATCAGGCGATCGTTATGGTGTGCTGAGGTAAAATCATTCACACAGCAGAAATCCGAGCTACATACTAACATGCATTCAGAATATTGTCCGCAAACCCATGGAAATGCGTCAATGAAGCGCGGGCACATGGTTCCGAGGTCACTGACATTGTGATTCAACCCGTTTCTGGTTTTTGCCTCATAGCTAGCTCGGGACGAGACCGCATGGTGCAGCTGTTCAAGAAAACAGATGAGACTTTTGAGCTAATCCAAACGATGGATGACCATGTGGGCGCGGTGGGTGGTTTGCTTTTTATGAATGATGGGGAACGATTACTTTCCTGTTCCGCCGACCGTACGGTAATTGTCCGTGAAAAAGCCTCCCGGGAGTTTGACGGATCGACAACCATTGCATATCTCATGTCCAAAGTCATCACTCTCAAAGTATCTCCGATATCGATGACCCTCGCTCCTGATGATCCGGATACACTCGTTCTTTCCACTATTGACCGTCATGTTCAACGATTCGACGTCTCTTCGGGACGACATATCCATTCATTCAAAGCTACCGACTCGGAGGCCATCGATGCTATCGTGATGGGCTCGTTGACAGTCGCGAGCGAGATCCCTGGGCAGAGCCCACGTCTTTTGGTTGGTGTATCGACCACTGACAAATCCATCAGAGTGTACGACTTGGAGCGCGATACATTGTTGACCAAAGAATTCGGACATTCAGAAGGCGTTAGCGATGTAATCATGTTAGACACCAAGAAGAGAGATTCTTCAAGCGAGATTACTCGCACGTTGGTTAGTACTGGACTAGATGGAGTCGTAATGATCTGGAATCTCTCCGTTCAGCAACAGCAAGTCCAGGAACTGTCTCAGGGAAATCTCCGCGAGGAAGAGGAGACTCCTGTGAAGGAGCTGACTGCGACAAAACCACCGCTACGTCGTATTCTTTCTCGATCTGAGCTTGCAGGATTCCGTCAAGACGGCCCATTAGGCACACCAACACCAGTCCGAGAGCCCTCACCACCCCGAATACGCAAAAAGACTTCTCGATATACCCTGGCACCACCGATACCTAAAAACGGGGGCTTTTCACGAGGGGATTCACCGCCGCCTCTGTCTAACGTCCGCCGATCTGTTGCGCCAGTATTCGACCCCAGGAGATCACCATCCCCGCCGAGTCCCAAGTCTAAGGTTGGGCACGGTGTCAACCATCGCTCTAGCATGACTAATCTCCGTCGTCCTTCTATCGATTTTCGATCATCGCGCACCAAGAACTCAGGACCAAGCGAGTTTGGCAGTCTGAATATGTCCACGGAGCAAGTCTGCCGCACCTTGAGAGCATATCGCAAGAAGTTGCACGGCACGTCTGAAAATCCAAGATGTGGCAAGGAGTTGGAAAGAGAACTCAAACTCACAGTTACTGCTCTTGACGAGCGAGCGAAGCGACACAGTTTGACCCCAGACACTGAGAACGACAGCAGTGGAAAGGAGAACCACGAAAGGCGACTGGTCACCGGTCCAACGCCGAGTAAGCCAACACGAGTAGCTCGACGAGTTCCCTCAACGCCGCTGCTATCAAAGATAGGGCCGAGCAAAACGTCGCGAAGTCGTTCGTGGGATGCCGACGGGGAGGGTTGATCCTCTACTCAATATTTTGTTTTCTCCCTTCTTCTTCGTCATTGATTTTATTTCTTTATCTCTCTCTCCTTCAAGCGGATGAGATGGGGTGAATTAGTGGGCTATGGGTTGCATTGCTAGAGGATGGTTGGATTTTGCTGCTTGATGTTTGCGCATCTATGGGATGGGAGACTGGAATTATGGTCATTTTTCCTCATACGTTTTTGGGCGTTTACTTCTTTCGGTCTGCCTTTTTTTTTTTCTTCTTTATTCTTTACTTAATTCTTCGCTGTATAAATTAGTTACAAGATACCCAGCCCTGAAGCTCTGGATTAGCTATGGGCATTCATTCGATTTCTGATATTTTTTTACATCAGACTTGTTTAATTCAATATAATAATATTCTTGCTCCGATTAGTATCCATTCATCATTTGAAGTCTTTCAGCTAGAAATCAAGTCCAATACTCAATGCTCGCCGATCGATGCCTACTGGCCCCATTGTTCAAGATACACCGTAGCTTCTGTTTTGAATAGCAGCATCTGGCGATATTGCTTTTCGCTGATGATGTCTCTGCCAGACGTCTTTGACTCCAGCATGAGGGTGTGTATTTCTTGGGAATGCTTTCTCACTTGAGAGTATGCCAGGTCCTTTTCAATAACATTAGACTCTTTCCTTTGTATCTGTAACTAGTGAGTGAGATGTACCTTTTTGGCAGAATCAGTCTCTTTTCGTGCAATAGCTGTGTTTACGAGAACGCCGATGAAGTGACAGGAAATACAACGCCGGAGGAGATCAAGTTTAACATCTGAGCCGATGTTTTGCGGATATATATCTACAAGCTGCATTAAAAAAAAAAAGTTAAACGGGTTTAGTAATTGATTGAATGGGGGAAGGTCCGACCTTGAGCGAGACTTCCAGCAGCGACAACACCTGATGTTCGTCGAGTTTGTCGAAGAACTCGAGACTAGCAAGACAGCTGCAGCGGGAGAACCAGTCGAGATCATTGAGTTCGAAATCGTGACGTTGGAATAAATTCATCGCTACAAAAAAAATCATGTTAATCAGTTTCTTTGAAGACATATGTTATATCTATGAATGCGGCGTGCCTCGTGAGAAAAGCCGGTAGAGTTGCCCATGCAAAACGGATTCATCGTGTTCACGGATTTCTGAAACAATTAGTTGAATCACAATTCTTGGATAGTATTAGCGTCAAAAAGGAGATTTCCAGCTAAGGAGTCAGATGCATTACCGATACAAGTTGAGCATTGGCTGTATCTGTTCGTTTTCATCCGGCGTTTTTTCAGTAACGTATTGAATGCTTTCAAAAGCCTGTCTTCTATCCTGCGAGAGTGAAGCCGCAGCTACTGCAGCCGAAGTGTATATGTATCCTTCTTTCCCTAGATCGGCCAGTGATTTTAGGAGTTCGGCAGCCGAATCTCATCTTATCAATGACGATGAACACATTTCGTTCCTTCAAAAGACTTACCTGAAACGGAATCCGAGTCTTTGAGAAGTATTTGGTACACCAAATAAGCAGTTTGCGGATCTCTTTCCTGCTCAGGAAGAGACGTCCAAGCTCGTTTGACTTGGTCAGAATCACCGAGTTGAAACCCGTAGAAGATCAGTTTCCTTTGACAAAAAGTTAGCACAAATTTAAGGAACCCCTATTCTTCTTACTTTAGTATCTTCATTTGATTGACTTCACTAGCGCGATGGAAAAGAGCATGCTGACTGAGACGATACCAAGCTAGAGCCTCGAGGAAATTTCCCTGGAGTGAAAAATATTCGGCCTCTTTCCATACAATCTATGTTTCTTGTAAGAAGCATCCGAGGCTGTTAACAAAATGATTACTCACAATTAGTGACGCATCACTTGCTTCGTTGCTTAAAGACTGTGGCAGGAGTTCCTTGAGAGTGTTTGCCACATTCTCCAAAGTCTTCAAACAGCCTAAGGACCTCCATGGAGCCGAGGTCAATAGCCTTATTAAGGCGAAAAAGGTTCGTTCCAGCCAGCATTCATCGCGAGGAAAGGAGCCGATCCCTTGAAAAAGGTGCTCTATGGTTTCTAGAGCCAAATCGGAGCTACATATATTAATGCTTGTTTCTGGGTCTTTGACATAGTCTTACCCTAAGCTTCGCAATCTAGAAGCGTATTTCAAGGACCTTCTTTTGTCAATTCAAGATCCAAAAAGTGGGAGATGACATTACCTTCTGAAATTGATTACAGAGAGTTCCATAATTTTGATATACTTCATAAGAGCTTCAAAAGTCATTGACAGTAACTTTCCGGTTATGCAAGATCTGCTCTCACCTTCATGGAACATCCGAAGATGCGGGCTTTTCTGTTTTGACATAATTTCGAGCTGCAGTACCAAAGAAAGGGCATCTCCCGGATGATCCTAATAACGCTATTAGACCCATAGTACATAACAAATGATCTGCTTACCAGCTCGATTGTTTGAAATATCTGCATTGCGAAAGTGTCGAATGCCCCGGACACTCTTTCCGAATCGGCAGTAGCTTTATACATTAGCATCATTGAGGACAAAGGTTCCATTCACATACCGAGTGTGTAAATAACTGCCAGATAGAGAATCCGGCAATCCGAGTACAAGATTTTGTATTCATGAAAGATGTGGAATGCATTGGACAACCTTAGCAGCCATTTGTCTGCTGTTTGTGCACTTTCTAATGCCAGTCGTAGCGCGGTATGGCACAGAATAACATATTGTTCTCCAATTTTTGCATCCACTTTCATTGAGTTCTCAGGAACTTGTGATAATTCTGTCTCCATCAATTCAATGTTTCGATCTTTCATAGCCTGTTAATCTTAGTACATTGGAGTCTAGAAAAACCATGTATAGCAGTACCACGGTTGCGCGCAGAATATGGTATTTTGCAATAGAAATTCTGATTTCTTCGTCAATAGGTCCGTTGGCTTGTAGTGCATCGATTACCGCTGCAGCTTGCTGTAACATGTTTGAAGCTTTCTCGGTCATGTCTCCCACTGGACAGCTATAAGTATTGAATCATGAAGTGTGGGGGACCATACCGAAGCAAATTTCGACACATCTGATCACCACCATCAAGTATCGTGAATCATCTATGATAAGCCATCAGCTTAGCTAAAACAAAAGGGGCGGAATGAGTACGAGTCAACTCGTTCTGAGCAACACAGCCCACTAACATATGATATGCAAGTAGAGGAACTATCGAAAAAAGTCAGTCTCGAAATATAAACAAGTGAGTTTCACTTGACCTTGAATGAGCACAGGCGTAAACTCAATCTCATCAGTAATCCGCAACAATCGGTTGAACCCATTCCACAACGCCGCAGCAGACGAATCCAAGAGATTCCGTGAGCGGCCTGACAGCGTCGATGGTTTCAGGGCAAGTGCCGAAAAGGACAATTGTTCCAAAGACGTGGAGATTTCATCTTTTTGGATCCAGGAAGCGAGTGATGCGAGGTCCTCAATGTGGGAAAGCAAGTCTGCGACAAACCCTGAGAAAACGCGGAGGTTAGGGGTATCATAGAATTTACTTAGACGGAATGACGACAAACCGCAAATTGTCACGGCGATCTCATTTGGATCGCATGCGCTGCTGGCCTCCATAGCGACAATACTGTGATTGAATGTTTATTGTGATGGGAAAATAGAGGGATGGAGAACGTCGGAGAGGAAAGTGGCTGTTGATGCCTAAATAGGAAGGAACGGATTTTGCCGCTGCCAGCAGGCGGACTGGGAGACTGATATTGGCCAACTATATAAACCGAATGTACCAACTTTTACAAACCATGTTCATCGCAGTGTTTTCACAAAGATTCAATTCACAAAAACATTCAAAACGCGGCTTTCAAATTGAACTAGGACTCCATGGTATTGATGTCCAAAAACGCCAGGTGAATCCCAACAGATCCATTCTATGTTATGTACGTAAAGAAGGCGATCTCCTTTCTTTGCTAGGGTAGAAAGAATACAAATCACACCAAAGCAGCTTTAGGGACGTTGCTGAGAGGGAAGAAAATTCCCCACAATGAGAGCCGGGCTGATTCATGTTAGCAGAGACCGACTACTCGAATCCAGGCAGACTTACATGGCATTGGGGTCACGACGGATGGTAAAGGAGAAACAGCAGGGAATTCCTTTCGTCGAGTCATCGTCGTCAGGACTCTTCAGGGTGCAGCTGGTAAGCATGGCTTTTTGAGTACCGTCAAAGGCGATAGCTCCAAACTTCTCCCAGTAGCTGACTAGCTGGTCCTCAGTGATGATTTGGTGCAGAGCTAGCTTGCCCTGCAGTAGAAATTAAATATTAGCATGGGATTTTGTAAATGTAGGGGAAAAGTTCGTACATCTCTCAGGTTCTCAATAGGGACGTTGATCAACTCTGCCATCTCTTTGTTACCACGGAATATCTCTCCCGTTCGCCTCCAGCAGCAAGCAGGGATAGCCATGCTGGCAAAAACTCGGTCGTATTCCATCAGACTGCGCTCGAACCACATCTCAGACAGCACCAGTTCGATATCGGTCAGGCTCTGCATGCGTTCGCGGAACTTGGGACGGAATTTGTCGAGCTGCCGAAGGATTTTGTGCCGCAATGATGGCTGCATATGTGACTCCATGTATTGGTTCAGCCTTGCGTATCCTTTGACGTAGTTGAACGGTCTCAACATGCCGGCTTCATATTTAGCTTTGAGCAGCTTGTTCATTCTTTCCTCGGGAGGATCCATGCCCGATGGATCGGCCGCGGTCATGTAGTAGTTTTCACGAGCTTTGTCATTTGTCATGGTAGATTGCGCGGAGTTTTGGGTGTTCAAATTCTGCGCCGGCGCTATTTGTGCTGGCTTTTGCTGCTGCTGGTTAAACGCCTGGTTGTTCCCAGCTAAATTTGTGGTCATGTTGATCAACGAAGAATCCGAGTAGAGTCCCTGGAGGTCATCGTTTCCGTATACGGCATTGTCATCCAGTAAACTGTTACTCAAAAAGTCGCCCAGTAGATTGTATTCATCGGTAACTTCGGGGGCGTTGAACATATAAGACGGATGGAATGTATGCATATCCTGGAACTGGCTCTGTCCGTTCACGGGCCATTCCCCGTAGCTAAACACTGTAAAAAGATGAGCAGGGATTCTTTCATAGCAGGATTTCTTTTATTAGAAATATCAAAGCATATGACTCACTCTGCTGGGAATTCGCATCTAGAGAGGGTCCTGCGGGATTGGAAATCGAGGAAGGCTGCACGGTTTGGGCCGGGTCTATAGTGGATGGGCGAATGCTGAGCGGAGAGTCCGAGAGCATCGGTTGTCTTCCAATATCGGACATACCATGAGACGCGCCAAAATCATTTGTGGCGACGCCTTCTTCTTCATGTTCGTTGCGGCCGCCTTTCTTGGTGGGCTCACGGGGCTCGTCATGGCAGAGGTGGCCGATGTTGCGCTTGATGCACCGCGTACACGGTCGTTCCTATTGCAATGAGCAGCTGGAAATTTCTGATGAGAAGACAAGCAGTCATACCGAATCGCAAGTCATATGCTGTGTCATTCACAAAAGACAAAAAAGGTTAGCCTGGATCGATATCAAAGACGCCGTAGTGAAGATCAAGTAGCACAGGTCGCGTGCGAAAAAAAAATAAAAATAAAGAAGCCACCTACCGAGCGCCTGCAGTACACGCACGCTGTCCAGGCAAACACTCAATCAGCATCAAACACACTCTTATCTGGCTCTGTTACACAGAGATCTCTTAGCCACATACCATGGTTCACTTTGCGACGCTTCTTCGGCGAGGCATGCGCCTGGCCGTTTGTGTCCGCCTTGGCAGTAGATGGTGTTTGGTCGCTGCTGTTGGGGCTGCCGTCTCGCAAATGCAAGGCATTGTCCGGGGCTGCTTTGATATTGATGCTATTATCTGCCGACCTATCCCCAGAGCCAGCAGATTCCGGCGCAGTCTTGCCTGTCATGATGCCGGCCTGGACGACGCTTAACCTCGGGCGGGCAGCGGGGAGAAGAGCGAGTGGGAGAGCAGGCCCGATTGAGATATGGCAGCCAGCAATAGAAAGATTTGAATCACAGTCGCGACAGGTGTGAGGTGTCGTAAAAGCTGGTGCCAATTGTTCAAAATGTCTTGTGAAATGAGGAAGTTGGGAGTTCAACTTGCTTCTGATCCGGCCGGCTCGACATTACGCTCTTTGCCCCGCAGACCCGCCGCCCAATCGGGTTGCTTTTGATGACCCGTTTCGGCGAATACAGGAACAGTCTACTTTTTTTACTCTATACAAATCAAGTGTATTGGAAGTGCTATTCATGTTTTATTGTGTTGAGCAGCCTTAATGCTTGCTGGGTTTGCTTCCATCTATACATGTAGTATGGACCTCTAATAATAGCTGGCTTATGGGTCACTGTCGTGTACTCTGCATGCCCCGTACCTGCACATCCCCTGGTCGCTGTCTTAACGCATACCTTAATATCCAGGGGCAGGACAATGTATATCGGGAGGGAGAGTAGATGCCTGATCTAACTCATTGGTGGCTTTCTAGGTTGCTGTTGTAAAGCAAACAAGTTCAATCGGCTGGGATGAAGAGAACGTCAAGGGACGACTGCGCTTCCGTGATTGCTTCTCGCAGTTCCACTAGAGGTCCCAGGTTATTTCTCATCGAACTGAGGTGTCCGTTCAGCTGTGTGATCAAAGACCGAAGCTCTGGGTCGGGTTCGATCTATGCTCATGTTAGCAAGGATTGGCCGGAAACAGCAGTTCAATAAAGAGCAAATACCTCGCAAAGTGCAGTTTGCTCCTGCGAGCCATCGACGACGACAAAAGGCGCCGAGCTGGCTTCATTTGAGAGCTGTGGTTGCTGATCAATATGTCGTAAAACGGGATGCTCCTAAAGTAAAAACTAGATGAGCAAGAGCTTATAAACGAACAGAGCTTAGGGATTACATTTTTCATCTGCCGCCGCCGTTCAGCCTCGGCCTTTTTCGCGTTCTTCTCCATCTCATCGACGTATTTCGTTTCCCGGGCGAGAAGGGCTTCCTCCTTTTCAATTTCCATCTTCAGGATGTCGATTGTATCCGTCGCTGTTGACAACTGAGCATCTAGAAGACGCTGGATCAATCAGTATACCTGTCGTCCGCTATGTCTGCCTTGTCCAACATACATGTTCGTTTAACGTGGCTTCGTAGTCAAAGGTCGCATCCTTGGTCATCGGCGGAAACGGCATGCGAGGCAGACGACGTTCAAGACTAGCAGCACGGCATCAGCACTTCAATCTCTCTACCTTTTATTTTCTCCCTTTGACGTACGTTTTAACCACAGCGCCCAGCGCCGTCTGCGCCTCAACGCGCTTCCGTTCATCGCGTTGCAGCACAATCACCGGCCGCTCCAAAGTATGAAACATTGCGCGCACTTTCTCCTGCGCGGCGTCGGGCAGATTCGACCATTTTGTCTTGATTGTGCGTTTTGAAATGTTTTGAGTGCGCGGTTTGAGCGATGCAAATGGTTGCGGAGTTTTTCTTCTTCGTCGTCGTGTTGTTGTTATTGTCGTTGTTGTGTCGTCGTTCTCTTCGATGCGGGATCGCTTTGCCATTGTTGATTAATTGAGCGCGTTTTAAAACGCGTGTGGGAAGGGCGGATTCGGAGACGATGGCTAATATAGTGCTTGGTTGAATGCGATGCCTCGAAAACTTGCGTAGATAGCTGTGTGAGGAGAGAACGCTGTCTCAATTGCGAGTGACTTGTAAGCTGAATGTTTGGAGTTGGGAGGTAATAATCTTGGGTTGTTTATCGGAGCTCTCTCTCAGACTGCCCCACTCAACAGTCCACTATGGTCGAGCCTCGGATCTATTTTATCACATACTATAACCACGGACTACGTGTGTTATTCATTATAAACATCAAATGAAACTTCATGATAGATGACATTACTCATTACTATGTTCAGATGTCATCACAGCGCTATTTGCACTGCATCAGGAACTGTACATGCGAGGCTTTGTAGCTTCAAGTTATTCTGTTTGCCGCCCTTTGCTCTCCTCAAAACGCAGACATCCATGCCAATGCTCCTTATTCCCAAAATACTGTGCGGGGTATCGTAAAATTCGAGTGAGATTCAATCCAGATGCTTCCAAGACGACGTTGGTGGTATTCACGTTCGTCTTGGGTATAATGCCCAAAGATAAAAAAAAAGTTGCCGCGCCATAACAGAATATAAAAAACGCTTTGCAAATCAAGAAGCAATTAGCGTGGAATCAAGAACCCATTCGCTGCCCTGAGCTGACTTAATTGTTGTCTGAGCTCGTTGTTGCCCCTGAGAACGTCCTCAAGATAGTCGGCAGCCTGTAGAAGCACGGCGCTCTTGCTGAATCCGCCTCCCCGTAATTCGGGTACTAAAGAACAGAGGTCATCGAAGCCGGTTTTGATGAGGTTCCGCCGCTTCTGTTCTGATAATATATGGTTGGTGCGCTTTTGCTCCTCGGACAAATTCTCTCGAGCAGCTTTGTTATTGAGTTTTCGCGACAACAAGTCACTAGAGCCCCTTCTCTGCTTGCCACCAGCACTCTTTGGTCTCTTCATCCTTGACGCGGTGCCGGTGTCATCTGAATTTTCGTCGGGCTGGGACTTTGCTTTCAACCTTTTTCTTGCAGGCAAGTTGCTTTCTGTCGCGTCGCGGCCGCCTTGACGCAAGTGAGACGCGATTTTGCCGCCCATGCCAACCCATTCCGGATTGTTGGTGTTTTCAGAAGGATTTCGTGCTGGGCTTGTTGCTCTGGTATTGGTTGCACTGGTCGAGTCTTCCGGGACGAGAACAGTTACATGGTCCAGTAGAGTATTAGTCTGTTCTTCCACATTTGGCATTTCCGGCGGCCGAAGATAGCCCTGTTCAACAAATCCGGCATCTGAGCCCCAGCGGAGAGCACGGACATTGTTTGTTGTTTGTGGATCTGCCGGTGTGGGTTGTTCGAGATGAAAGGTTGTGGTGTGCTGCGGCCGAAGCAGCCGTTGATGTGGATTCCCTCCCTCTTGCTTCAGGACATTCTGATGTTGAGATGTAGGAATCCCCGGCATAGAACCGTCGGAAAAGAAGTTGGGCGTACCAAAATTAGGCGCGGTATTGATCCCCTGTGAATATAGCATTGAGGCGGCTGCGAGGATATCCGAGTCCGGGCCCATTCCGCCCATTAAACTATTTGTCCTTTTGGGCCCATTGTTGTATGGTAGTCCTGGAGCTTGTGATAACGACGTGGCAGAGCCCTCGAATGTCGGCGGGAGTTCTTCTGCCCAGTCCAGCCCAAATGGATTCGCTCCTTTATCTTGAGAGAGTGCATTAAACCAAGTATCGCCCATGTCTAATTGACCGGTATTCAGGGTGGTGAAGAAATTGTCGAGCATGTTTGACTCGCTGTCATCGAGAAGAGAAGGGCCTGGCGGAGGGGCTGGGCCGGGATCGTAGGGAGTGTCCTGGTTTGAACCAAAAGAGTCTATTGAAAAGAATCGATCAGCATACTTCAGGCTAGAAGCAGAACACAACTCACATCCAAATGGACCTGGCGGAGGCGGAGTCCCCGAGGGCTTGTTATCCTGGGTTTGAGTATGCGCGCCTGTGACATTCATGATGGGAAAATGTAGCGCGGTTCAATTTGCACGAATACACCACCAAGACTCCAGTTGATGTGTTTTTTTGAATGCGCCGTTTTTGTTTCGCCAGTTGTGCAGCGTAGCGTTGAAGATCAGAAAAAGATAGACAGATGCCGAGGTACAGTTGTTCTTCGTACACGCCAGGTGCCATGCACGAACGCAAGCGCTGAATGAATACAAAGATAAACGAGTGAGGACAGTCCACCAGCGGTGTAGACTGCTAGTAAAGGATTGGTCCAGGCGTGTTCGCTATTCAGAGTTGACAAGTGCTGACAGCCCAGGCGCGGGGGAGGAAGATCTGGGGAAGCAAGACTCCGGCCGCGACACACGACAATAACGGGTCGGCAAAGCAAAAGGGCGCCAATGGATGCGGAGCATGAAGAGGAATAAAAACGAGGTATTGCTCAGAGGGACCGTGGCAGTCGGAACAATAGGTGCATCTGTAAGAGTAGTAATATCAAGTCGATAAGGATGTCGGAGACAGCAAGTGGAGTTCGGCGGTGGTGGAGGAGAAAGAAGGAGGATCACATGCAAAATTTTTCTCCCGTCCGTACGTTGTCGGATCCCGCAGGCGCAGGTCGCGTGTTGTGACGTCGCTTTCTGCCACTGCCATGAGGGACTTCGTTTTTTCCTTAGTACGTACGAGACTACGAGTACGTACTCTAATTGATGCTGACAGTAAATGCGAGCACAGTTGCGAGTCGTACGTGCAACTAGCTACTACTAATCAAGTATTGCCTGGTGGCTTGCAGCTTCCTTGTCCGGCAGCCAAAGTCATCCCAACACCACCACCGGGATCTCTCTTTTCTTCAGCCTTTCTTCCGATCAACCGTTGAACTGCAGCGATCGCCCCTGGCCCTACTGTTATTCATTGCAGTGGAACCCAGACTCGTCTGACACACAGAGCAACCGAGGCTGCCCGGAGGATTTGCATCGTGGGTCGTCACGGCCAGGCTAGACAGATTTAGCCTCCACGCCCGAAATGACCCTGGCAAGCTCGACGCGAATTTCTTGCATAGTCGCGTAGCCCTCAACAAGCTTTTCTACTTCCGGACTACGGAGTACAGACCTCGAGAGTTGATTCAAGAGAGGCTTTACCGTTACCATTGGTATCTTCGGCCTGACACATCTATCCCTTTGGCGGAATCGATGCCGATCCGCTGCATCAATCGGGTTTTCTTCGATGCCCCTGGCTTGCCTAGCTGGTTAGTATTACTACTAATGACTACGTGCTATAAGGATACACAACCTTTCACATGCACCCCTGATCCACGCTAATCCCGTCCATTCAACAACAGGGAATAATTATTGAACAGTCCTCACCCTCTGTTCATTTTGGCTTTGTGGCTGACGGACTCGATGATTGACGGTCTGTCCTAGCATGCCGCGTAGTTTATGAACCGGCAGCATGGCACCTCTTCAGGGAAGGGCCATGAGTGTCCAAAGCATCAAGCCGTACGTTTCCCCTCATTATGGCCCTTTTTTTTCTTTGGTGTTATTCTTTAACAAGTGAACTAATCGACTGCAGCGTGCTTCGGGCTTATGGGCTGGCATATCTGGCCCTGACAACACCAAAGTTACTGGCTTTGGCGACAACGCTGGTTAAAAAGGATATCGATCACCGCAAAAAACTCAGACAGGTGAGAATAGCCATAATGTCCATTACTGCTCCATTGCAGCTTCTAATAACTTGTTACAGCTTGTCCGAATCCTCCTCAGCAGTTGGGGACTAACAAAGTTTCCAACTTCTTGCGCCATTCTCGTTGGCGGCGCCACGTGGTTACCGCTCCTATGCTTTCAAATATCTTCAATCTGTAGCAAATTCATTACAGGACAGGCCATTCGCTCATCACAAACAGCGGTTCGCCTAGTCCGGTTTTTATCTGCCTTCATCTCGGCATGGGTGGCATTTCACTTGCTGAACAAGAAGCCTAATAGCCGTGCTTCTATGAATGGACACATTTCTACAACTAGCCACACTTCCGTGAATGGCCATACCTCTATGAACGGCCATACTTCCATAAATGGCCACACGTCCACGGAAGACCATACTTCTATGAATGGCAACTCATCCGCTTTAGAGTTACACAACACCAAGTTGAATGCTTCCGCCGGACGAGCGGAGCAGAAGCGCCCAGGTCTAGCAGGACGGACTCTGGATCTTACTTTGTTTTCTTTCGTCAGAGCAGCAAGCATCGTCACTTATTCGGTTTGGAAGGGATGGACGCATCGACGAAAGGCCCAAAGGGGAGGCATCTCTCGTTTCGAAGGGTTACTCCCCCGAATCTCTGATTCTGGAGTCTTCGCCGGAAGTGCAGCCGTGGTCATGTGGGCGTGGTTTTATTGTCCTGAAAGATTGCCTCGTTCTTACTCCAAATGGATTGGAAAAGCCGCAAGTGTGGACGAAAGACTCATCGAAGCACTACGGCGAGTAAGGAGGGGCGAGTTTGTGTATGGAAAAGACACTGGCCAAGCTCCATTACTTCAATCCATGTGCAAAGACTATGGCTGGCCAACCGTCTGGGGAGACCCAGCTAAAACCACCCCGATACCCTGCGAAATGGTGCATATGGGATGCGGCCCAAGTTGCGAATGGCATGCTATATCTCGCTTTGCGAGGGCCTTCAAATTCGCAGCCATGACATATTTGCCGCTGCAGCTACTTTTGCGAATGCGCTCTAAACCGGATGCAGCACAAATAACCCGGGCGATCAAGGATGCAATGCGTTCATCCTCATTCTTGGCCCTCTTCATCAGCCTTTTCTACTACTCTGTCTGCCTTGCTAGGACAAGGCTCGGACCGAAGCTTTTTGACTACAAAACCGTCACACCCATGATGTGGGATTCTGGCCTCTGCGTTGGTGCAGGCTGTTTCACTTGCGGCTGGAGCATTCTCTTGGAAAACACTTCCAAGAGACAAGAAATCGCGTTCTTTGTAGCACCGAGGGCTGCCGCGACTCTCCTGCCCCGGCGATACGATCGAAAGGTGAGTGCTAATGCTTCTAGCGAAAACCAATGTGACACTGTGCGACGGTGATAGTCGTGAGATTTTCAATCGGATTCTCACTGGCTATTTCGTCTTTGTTGTATCAGTGATTGGACGATACTTGAGAATGAGCGCTAATATATGGAATAGTACCTCTCGCGAGAACAAGTAACCTTCGCAATGAGCACGGCAGTTATTCTCACCTGCGCCCAGGAGCGGCCAGAGTTGATCCGAGGTGTTTTTGGCCGTGTCTTGTCATCAGTGATCGGATAGACGGATTGATTCTTATAACCAACCTGGGTGGTTATTTCTGTGTTAAGATGTTTAATGGTGGAGACTGCTGGCTTCAGTGTCCTTTTTTTTTTTACACATGTATCTTAGACTTGTACCAACAGTATACTAATTATTGATCGAAACGTCAATTAATTGATAAAAGGTCGTGTAAGTTCCGAAGCCGAGAGCTAACAATAATGCCCGTTCGGTTCGTACTATGTGCAGTACCAGCATTTGAGTCCAAGACCAGACAGTACCGAGGGTACAATAAATAAAACTCATAAACCAAATCGGAAACCGCATTAAAAAATGCAGATTCCATCCCTCATTCGCTCAACGAAGAAATACAAAGAGTGACGCATCACGTGACGACCCGGCGGAGGAGCATCGATTGCATCCGCGGCTTGTGATCATGCGTCAAAAGTTCACAAGGCTCAGTTGCAGTACTCAGACGACCAGAAATGACGCGCCCTCCCGTTTCGAGGCTGAATACCTGTTATTCATGCTTCATACAACAATCTCTCAAGAAACCGGCCTTCAATGGCTCTAGGTTCTTTTCACAGCATGCCGTCCTGCGACAGCAGCCGTCACCGTACAGCCATGCCACCTCGAGGAAGAATAATACCTCCACATTGTGAGTTGTCGGTGGGACGATACGAGAGTGGATTTTTGAACAAAAATTCCTAATTACATCAGATTATACACCGCGAGTATATTGATGGGCACACTGGCACTGGCCTATGGTTCAGTGCCGCTGTATAAGATGGTAAGCCGGCCGACTGTCAATCCAAGACCCTATACTAACGATCCAACTTTTATTCTAGATATGCCAGCAAACCGGCTGGAACGGTCAACCCGTCCAAGTCCACAGCTCCGGCGACGGCGATACCGCATCGCGATTGACGCCCGTCACAGACTCGCGCCGCCTCCGCATCACATTCAACGGTTCTGTCTCTGACGTCCTGCCCTGGAAATTCACACCCCAACAACGCGAAGTTCGTGTTCTTCCGGGCGAGACGGCTCTCGCGTTTTATACAGCTACAAACAAAGGTCCGGCGGATATCATCGGTGTTGCGACTTATAGCGTCACGCCGGGCCAGGTTGCGCCGTATTTTAGCAAGATTCAGTGTTTCTGCTTTGAGGAGCAGAAATTGAATGCGGGCGAGTCTGTCGATATGCCAGTTTTTTTCTTCATTGATCCGGATTTTGCGAAGGATCCGGCGATGAAGAATATTGATACGATTACTCTGTCGTACACATTCTTTAGTAAGGAATTGGCTTTCTCTTGCTGAATGAGAATATTTGCTGACTTTTTTCTCCCACTTTAGAAGCGAGATATGATGACAACGGCATTTTACGACCGACACCTTGAAATTGATTTTGATAAAGGCCTGGCATCTACTTTATTTCTGTACATTGCTCATCTCCCACACATGGCCGGCGTTTTATCTTGTTGCATATTGTATTGATGTAGGATTAAAAGGGACGGGGTAGTACTATTGTATAGATATTTCACAGTGAAAATGGCAAAAATCACAGAAGATTTCGGTATAAAAATAGAGCCGGTTTACAGCTAATGTGATATAAGGTTTGGCTAAACTCAAGTTACGCTGCAGCCAATCACATTCCATCCAGCGTATACTACCAACTATTGTCATTATTCAACCCCGCTCAACTTCTGAACTTTGGGGGTCTGTTCACATGCATTCTTGACCATATCTCTTTTTTTTTTTGCGTCAGTTTCAAATCATTTTGAATAGCCCGCAGTTAAACAGGTATCAGCATGCGCAGCGACGAGATCAAGATAAAGAAATCTCGCAAAGGTGCGAGGGGAGTTCGAAAAGTCAAGACAGGCTGTCTGACCTGCAAGTATGTATTCTCCATATCGATAGCTGATAGTAGCGATAACATTTGAACGGCCAAGCCACGAGCTATCCAGTTGCTGACAATCCCCAGAATCCGGCACAAAAAGTGCGACGAGAGACTCCCCTCATGCTCACCCTGCATGGCCACGGGGCGAAAATGCGATTTTGAATCTCTTCTTCTCCCCCAAGAGCAGCAAAGCATAAATCACCAGTCTATAGACCTGAGAACCAATTATATCAGCATCGTCCCACTCAACAATGCGAGTGACTCCCTCCATTTTGATTACTTTTTCAACGTCTGCGCCAAAGAATTCTCGCTCTATTTCGAGTCACCGATTTGGGAGAGTATAGTATTGCGAGCTGCTTGCACAGAACCTTGTATCCGTCACACTTCCCTCGCAATTGGGGCTATGAGTAGGAGTAATTACCAGCACTCTGGAAGGTCATCAGACTGGCATTTACCAGTGCTTGAATATTCTATGAGGCAGTATAATCTCGCTCTGCGCGCGTTGAATACTACTCTTGATCAGTCGACGAGGAGCGTAGAGTTGGCTATCTTGGGTAGTATTGTGTTTATTAGCCTTGAGGTTCTCTTGGGGGCGAATAATAGGGTGCAGATGCATATTAATGGTGCTTCTGCTATGTTGGAAAGCTTGCTTGGGAGAGGTGTTGATGGGGAATCTTATATTTACGTTGGTCTTGGAAGGGCGACTGATTTAGGATATCTTGTCAGTGCTTTGACAGGACTTGAGAGGCAGCTCTCCTCGTTTCAATATCAACTAGGGCACTCTATAGTCGGAGGTGAAGCTTAATAGGTGTATATAATCAATCTTACTGTGGAGAACATACCAAAAGTGCATGCAAGAAGTTGAACATTAGCTATTGTGTAGTGCGTATTTTAGGAGAGACAATTAAATTACCCATAAACTACATATGTTAGACTTCTTCATACACCTTTAGCGTCACAAGTTACGCTTTGCCCAATAGAAATTTCAGAAAGTCATTTCTCCGTTACCAAGCTGATACTCTCTGTAATACCAACCTAAGGTTATAAAAGCATTCAAAATTCCTCCGATGGCTCAACATTCCACAATCCCACCAAAATTTCTAAAAATGTCTTCAATCACCCCGTTCAAGATCTCCGTCTCAGACGAGAAGATTCAGTGCCTGCAGCAAAAGCTATCATTAACAGACCTGCCCTGCGAAGTCCCTGACTCTACCAACCCCTGGTCTCGTGGTGTGCCACTATCGGAAATTAAACGACTGGCTCTCTACTGGCAGCATGATTTCAACTGGCGGGCTGTTGAAACAAAACTCAACGAACTCCCGCAATACACCGCTAACATAGACGTTGAAGAGTTTGGTCAATATGACGTTCATTTTGTGCACCAGCAAAGCCAAGTCACGGAGGCAATTCCCCTTCTCGTGCTGCACGGCTGGCCTTCGAGTTTTGTGCAGGTTAGAGATATGCTGCCTATGTTGATTAACGGAGGCGAGGATGGCCCTGCGTTTCATGTGGTAGCTCCTAGCTTGATTGATTTTGGGTTCTCGTCTGCAAGCAACAAAGTACATCGAGTGCATATTTCGTTCATAGGAGAAGCGCTAACACTGCAAAGAAAGGATTCAATGTCGAGCACCACGCCGAGGCATACCATAAACTGATGCTCGCTCTTGGATATAATGAATATGGTATTCCAACTTCCTCAAAGTTCATTCACACCACTAACTTTTAAAAAGTTGTCCAAGCTGGCGATCTCGGATATCTCATCACCCGTTTCATCGCCCTCAAATACGGCCCAGAGCACTGCAAGGCATACCACCTCAACAACGCCGCGCCTGCTGAACCAAAGCATCCCCCTCCTCTTACCGACTCAGACCTCGCTGGCCTCGCACGTACCAAGGAATTCTCAACTCGCGGAAACGCGTACTTTCTTCTGCAATCCACCAAGCCACAAACACTGGCTTATAGTCTGACCGACAGCCCCGTCGGACTCTTGGCATGGATCTACGAGAAACTCGTCGACTGGAGCGACGAATATCCCTGGACTGATGACGATATTTTGACATGGGTCAGCATCTATTATTTTTCTCAAGCCGGCCCCGCAGCATCCCTAAATATATTTCATGAGAACGAGCAGCGGAATGCGTTTGAGAAGGCAAAAGAATGGATTGATGTGCCACTGGGTATAGCTCGGTTTGAGAAGGATTTGATTCTTCTACCCAAGGCTTGGAATCAAACTCTAGGGCCTGTAGTTTTGGAAAGTGTGTATGAGCGAGGGGGACATTTTGCGCCGTGGGAGGTTCCCGAGGTTATTGTTGAGGATTTGAGAAAGATGTTTGGGAGAGGTGGGAGGTTGTTCGGATGTGTTGAGGGAAGAATTGGATACACTTGTGTGTAGAACGACACTGATTTGAGATTCATATTTAGAGTAATATGTTGAATTGAGAAGAACTTTGATGTTTTATACTGTAGATAGACGCTAACCCCGCCGTAAAATGTATACGCTAACTATACCGGGTTAGCGGACACGGCGATCGACAGCTCTCGCAGGCGTAAAGTGCTGCGCGACACATCACTACGGAGTACGTAGCAGTAAACGCTATAATTACGGGTAATAATATACGAATCAATAGTGTGGCGATAATGTAGCGTTGCATTGTTGCAAATAATATGTGCTCGGCGACGATTGGCTAGCGCCTATATAGGATCGATCCACCAGTTGACTTGCTTGGTTCACATGCACCGTTCAACATTATATATTACCAATAATGAATGAGTCCGACACCACCGGTTGACCCTCACACATCGTCCGTTTTCCATTAATTTTCTCCTTGTCTTACTATTTTCGTGTCAGCAACATTGAATCTAGACAGAGATATCCAACCTCATTTACGGAGGGTTAACTCATGTTTCTAGACTTTGCCGTACGTCACAATACGTCGATGACGAATATGCATGAGAATGAAGACGATCTTCGGAGAGCGTATCAATTGATGGCTCGGAAGCCTCGGAAACTAAATCACTTTCTACTAAATTAGTTACTACTCATTCAAATTTTGAGGGTGGCTCTCGTACATGTAGGGGAGTAATAGGACCAGTTGACCCCTACTTACATATGTACTGTCTCGATGCTGACGTGTAACGTATAGTACTCTTATCTCTAAAAATTTGTTAGTATTCTATTTAAATTTTTAGTAAATTAGTTTTCAGAAGCTATAATCAATATTGCAGTGTATGCCTTTAATACCTCTGTAAATAATATGTGGGTCAACATTTTTGGAGAAAAGGATGGCAACCCTGACACAAATTATGCAATCGACTGATTGGGATGTTCCAAAAAAGGCCCCCCAAGCTATCCATGCCCTAGCCTGTGTGGTTCTACCAATTCAGGCATCAATCAACATCATTTTGAGCCGATGGGGAAATGGGGAACGAGTGGTCTGGTTTTTTTAAAAAACCATCTGATCCCTACTTTCCTCTCTCACGCCCTGCACTCCCTACCTCTGTTCAATTGACCAGCTTGACTAGAAAGTCTTTGCAATTTCTTTCTGATCCAGTAGGCAGTATCTCTAGCACCATCTAATTTCTATGATGACCGACTTTAGTCCCTTCTCCCTCAGCTCATTGGACCATGCTATTGTAGCCGCATATGTTCGGCAGAACCTGTGTTTCCGCACATCAGACCATCGCCAATGCTTGTCGCGTCTCCAAGCCGGCATCAATCTTCTACTGAGTCGTCTGCCTTTTCTTGCTGGAGATGTAGTCCCCCAGACCGACCATGGCGCCAGACCGGGCGAGATGCGTGTCCAGCCGGGAAATATCTCTGATGCGATCCCCATGTTGACAGTCAAGCACTTTAAAGATGTCATTTTGCCTCCAGTACTTATCAAGGGCAGCAAATCGTCGGAAACTGACTGCGCGGTTGCGAGTCTGGACAATGAATATTTTCCGTTGCCGGTGATCTTGCCCCGCTCGCAGCCACGACCTGTCATGCGCCTACAAGCAAATGTCGTGGCCGATGGAGTGATCCTGTCCATGGCGCTTAATCACTCGGTTCTTGACGGAACAGGCACTGGCCTCGTTCACGAATTGCTGGCCGAGTGCTGTCGTGCCGCAGCGACAGATACTCTACCGTCCCTCCCCACTGATGGTGAAGAACAAGCGGTCTTGCGGAATCAGTTGACAACAGCCGGAGAAAATGGCCTACTTTTCTCTCCTCAAATGATATTATCAATGGTCTGCTCGGGTTCTGTATAGAGAAGGCCCGCGCAGAGGCCGGCGTCAATGTCTCCTCTCCCTCTCGTTATTTGAACTTCGCCGTCAACTTCCGCAATCGCCTCATAGCACTTCCGGACCATTATCTGGGCAACGCAGTAATCTGCCCCCGGGTGTACTTCCGACTGCCTGTGGACGAGCACGTGGATCTCGATTCACAGGGCAATTCTATTATGGACTCGCTGGGAGGGTCCGGAATAGACACTAGAGGTCTTTTAGAGATTGCTAACCAAGCATTCCAATCCCGTGCTCAACTTCTGACCTATGACGACGCATTTATGCGCAGTTGGATGGCCTTTCTTACTATGCAGCCGGACTATGAGGCCATGAGCCTCAACTTCGGAGACGTCCTAATCTCTAGCTGGCGTGATCTGAAGATCAACTCGTTAGACTTTGGACCTGGACTGGGCCAGGTTGACAACTTTGAGATCAACGTTGGCTTTCCTGACGGGGCGGTGATCATATTGCCAGAGATGAGACAAGACCCTTCAGAGAGAGCTCCAAAGGCACCATGGGATGTCCGTATTACTCTTATAGATAAGGCAATGGCGGCCCTTGAGCGAGATATGTTGATCAATTGGTTGGCTGACCGGGTGGTGTGAGTCTTACATCCAAATTAATAAAACATCGAAAGAAACTGGCCAATCTAATTATGAAAATTTGTCGACTTGGAAGTACCTATCTAGTAATTTAATAGTAGGTTTGGGGCTGGAATTTTATATTGCATCTACTAGTTAGTATACCTACCTTATCGACCAGTACCATCAAAACCCACTGGTGAATTCTAATGTTTATTTATTTATTTTTTTTTTTAAAATAAAACTTGTATATCTACAGGTTCTAAACTATTATTAATCCTGCCCCACAGATTTATGGTGGGTCTGAGATGGGCGCTAACCCTAAATGTATATTCTAGCTATAGTGGGAATAGCGCACAAGAAGGTCGTGCACAGACCAAGCGTTAAGTGCTGCGCGTCGACGCGTCTCCGCAAAAGGCTTCATGCACCACCACTGCTGCTCTTGCGTTGATCACCATACTGCTTCACGAAACAATATCCAGCCATGGCTCTCCTAGTGGACAGACTCCGCCCGCGGTCGCTTGACTCGCTCACATACCATTCAGACCTTTCTGCACGGTTGAAGTCTTTGGTAATAATCGAACCTCCACTTTTTGTTATGTCCTTTTGACTAACTCGTTGTATCCTGATCAGGCTCAAAGCGGCGATTTCCCACATTTGTTAGTCTATGGGCCTTCTGGTGCAGGCAAGAAGACGCGGATCATTGCGACCTTGAAGGAGCTATACGGACCTGGTGTGGAGAAGATCAAAGTCGATGCACGAGTATTCCAGACGACGAGTAACCGCAAGCTAGAATTCAACATTGTCGCATCCGTGTACCACCTGGAGATCACCCCCTCGGATGTTGGAAATTATGACCGCGTGGTCATTCAAGAGCTGCTAAAAGAAGTCGCGCAGACGCAACAAGTAGACCAATCCGCAAAGCAGCGATTCAAAGTGGTGGTGATCAATGAAGCCGACCACTTAACGCGAGACGCCCAAGCCGCTTTGCGTCGCACGATGGAAAAATACAGCCCTAATCTTCGCTTGATTCTGCTGGCAAACAGCACCTCAAATATCATCGCCCCGATCCGCTCACGAACCCTGCTGGTCAGAGTTGCTGCCCCGTCAGAACTCGATATCTGCGCCGTTCTCCGCAGTGCTGCGGAAAAGGAGAATTGGACTGTTTCGGAAGTTTTGAACAAGAGAATCGCCAAAGAGAGTGCAAGGAATCTACGTAGGGCTTTGCTTATGTTTGAAGCGATCTATGCCCAGAAGTTGGTATTCCCAAGGAGCTCATGCTTTCCAGATACTGACGGGGTATTTTCACAGTGAGAAAGTGTCTGATACAACCCCTATACCCCCTCCGGACTGGGAGGCTCTCATATCGGTCGTTGCCGATGAAATCCTTGCAGAGCGCTCGCCGGCACGAATTTTACAAGTTCGAGAGCGACTTTACGATCTACTCACACATTGCATTCCACCCACCACGGTCCTCAAGGTAATAACCGCAAAACTTCCTTTTCTGTCTGACCTGGAACTAATTCGATCACTAGACACTCACCTTCAAGCTCATCACAAAGGTGGATGACGCCCTGAAACCGGAAGTCATCAAATGGTCCGCTTTTTACGAGCACAGGATCAAACTGGGCAGTGTACGTTAATGGAATGTTTCATTTTTTTCTGATCGGATCTAATTTTGGAAACAGAAAGTCATTTTCCACCTGGAAGCTTTTGTCGCCAAGTTTATGCGCATCTATGAAGGGTGAGTTCTTCCTTATAACTTTCCGGTACTGAATATCCAATTTACTTACTAAAATCGAATATAGATACCTAATGGGAATGGATTTTTGATTCTCGTAATCTTAAGTGGTAATTTGGGTTTACGGCGTAATGCATGTGAAAAGCGTGTGTTGTTTGAGTATGTCTTTAGAATGGGAATGCGACAATTTTTATGTAATTAGCCTTTGCAGACTGTCTTGAAATTTATGAGAAATCATTCATGACAGTCTCAATTTATAAAAATGGGTTGAGTTATTGCTTAACAAGTATTTACTGTATGTTAGACCACATGTGCAGGTTATAATACTGGTTACGTCATTGCTGGTCCAGATGAAGTAACCCGTATAAAGACCATAATCACCCTTGCAACTCTTGAGAAACATTGAACCGCGCTAGGAAACAAAACTACAGCTACATTCAATTATTTGTTTCGCAAAAACATACGCAATGGAACCGGGCGGCGAGAGCACACAGTAAGCTTCTCCACTACCCTCTATGAAAGCAAAACTACTAACTACTTGATAGATACGAGTCTATCAAGACCGTCACCAATTCTCCGCCTAAACAAAAGGGTCAACTTGGTGGTATGTCGTATTCAATCCTCAATTCAATAACAAGTCCGGTGGCTTATAATAAGAATTAAAAGTCAATGAGAAAAACACCGTCAGCGAACTCAAAATTCTATCCGACCAAAACGAACAGCGTGAGGAAGAGCTAGATCCGAATTTACAAGGCCCGCAAACGGCGGGGTCGACGAGTAATGTATCAGGAGAAATTGACAAAGGTATGGAATTTGTTTATATGTGCTCCGATTTCTTTAAGTTTGGATATGACCCTTGGTATGCGTTAAAAGGGCATTGCCAGAAAACAAACGCCATGTTAACAACAGTTGATGGTACATGAGACTGAATGAGGCTGACGTGATTTGTGTGTATTGTACATGTAGATTTGAAGCCTGATGCAAAGGAAATTGATGAGGAGGTGCGGCGAACGAGGACAGCCCAGAGATTAGGCCCTGGTTCTGGAATTGGAGCTTGATAGCGGAAGTCAGGCTTGAAGAAATTCCTGATAGGAGAATGCTGATTGCGGAAAGGTAAAAGAAAAAGTTTATTGGCCGGGAGCAGTGCTAGAAGATGTGGTCTTGGACGGGTTGGGACTGTTCTCCATTCCCAAAGGAACAGCTCTTCGTGCTCGCTTCAGACTTTCAAGTGTGACTCCGTTGCCAAGTTTTGTGATTCCGACAACTGGAGGCTCGCCTTTCTTGACAAACTCCCATAGGCCTAGGAATATCAAACGTCAGTGTGTATAAAAAAGTATATTCATAAATGATATCTTACCTGGCAACTTGTGCGCCGCCAATCGAAAAGCTTCTCTGGCAATCTTCTCGTGGAGATCTCCCTTGATCTCAAACACAATCCGACTAACCGGAATTCTTGCCGCCCAGTAGTCGAATTTTCCTTTTCCTTTACCCATACGCATTTCATTTCCCGACGTGTATACACCGATATTCGCACTGACGCGCTTATATAAAGTGTAATTCATACCTCGTAGTCGTCGTCGGATCGTTTCCTCGCCGAGTTTGAGAGACGCCGCAGATACACGGCGATCGTGGTCTTTCATGCGCAATCCGTAGTCACCATGGACAACTGTTGTTCCCCGGACCGAACCGCCTGTGCGCATCTTCGGTCGACCCTTTGGCGACTTGGACTTCTCTGCGAACTTTGGCTGCAGCCAGTTCATTGTGATGGGCGTTGTCGAAAAGCATCGTGTGAGTCCGAAGTTCGTAAGACCGGGGGTTGTGACTGCAACTGCTGCGTGAGAACCGGAGACCGCAAGAAAGAAAAAATAGGCATTGAGAGCTGTTACTGCCACAGAAATTTAGGGCACTTACATGGTCTCAAAAGACCTAATTGCGGTTTGCCAAACATATTGAAATGGCACTCGCCAGGATGCGAGCTTGCAGTCCTGACTGTGATCAAGTGGATAGACAGGCGTTGGTCGTCTCTCGGTGCAATCTTGCATTGGCGGAAGGTCCCGCCCAAAAGGGCAAAAGTGATATGTCACGTGATCACGGGCACGGTCTGGGCGCCCGGGCGGAAGCTGTCGCGTTGGCGCGTCTCCCCGCGCGCAGCTGCCTTAATCTTTGTTTCTTCGACCTGCTCAACCAACCCGTTGGGCCATCATCGCTGTCTGCGTGGCATCAATCGGTCGAAATGCCTGACATCAGGAATTTCTTTGGCGCCAAGCCAGCTCAGGCTGCGAATACTGCTGCAAAGCCAGCCGCAAAGGAGGTAAGAACGAGCTATGCCGTCATATTTCTTTTATCAGGAAAAGAGGCTATACACAACATTGTCAGAATGGCTTTCTTTTATTGTATCAATGCTAACATTTTCGACGACAGGATCCCTCAGCTGCCCGCAAAAAACGCAAGTCGCAAATTGCCTTTTGACATTCGTTGCCCATATCTAACACTTTGGTATAGGAAGTAGGAAAATTGTTGATGACAGCGACGATGATGAAGTTGTTGAAAAGAAGTCGCCAAAACCGACGAAGAAGCAGTGAGTGTTGCCAACGTCACTTGCGAACAATATCTAACGTGTAAATTTACATAGACCCAAGAAAGAAGAGGATGTAGGAGAGCCTACTACAACCTCCGAGTATTTTGCGTCAAGCAAAAAGAAAGGGAGGCCCTTCAAGGCACAAGATGCCAAAAATACTGCTGATGCGGCCGCCAACGAAAAATCTACGCCCAAAAAGCAACAAACCCCAGTGAAAAAGAACGAAGCTGGACGACGCGCCAAACCTACTACTAAGGTACTAGAAGATGACGAAGGTCTTGGTGATGATGACATTTTTGCAACCGAATACGGAAAGTCTCGCCGGGGAGGTGACGATGACTATGTCGAACAACACGATTCAAGCGACTCGGATGATCTCGTGGTGAAGCCTGCCACCGCCAGAAAGGGAAAGCTAGAGATAGAAGAGGAAGACGACGACGTTGAAATGTTGACCACGCCTCCCCCCAAAGCAAAGCCGGGAAGAAAGCGAAAATCAGAAGCTGTCCTTGAACCCGACGAAGTTGACGAGAAACCAAAGAAAAAGGCAGCAGCACCTAGAAAACCCAAGGCTACACCGAAGAAAGACCAGCCAGAGAACAAGGAGATCCAAGATATTTTCGACAACATCCCAATGGTTCGACCGCCAACTCCCCCTCCCCAGGAGCCGGGTGAAAAGCCCAAATTTTATCTGAACGCGGGGCGATCTCGTGATCCTGTTGGCGCTGGGGCGGCAGAAATACCTGAAGGCGCCGAGAATTGCCTTGCTGGTCTGGCCTTTGTATTCACGGGTGTGCTGGATACCCTCGGTCGTGATGAAGGCCAAAACCTCGTCAAGAAATATGGAGGCAAGGTTACTGGGGCCCCCAGCTCGAAGACTAGCTATGTCGTTTTGGGTAGCGATGCTGGGCCTAGCAAGCTGAAAAAGATCCGGGATATGAATATCAAAACGATCAACGAGGAAGGGCTTTTTGAGCTGATTCGCCGTCTTCCCGCCAACGGTGGAAGTGGCAAAGCTGCAGAGCATGCTCAAGCGAAGCGAGAAGCCGAGGAAAAGAAAATCAAGGAAATGGCCAAGGAGATGGAGAAGGAAGAAAGGAAACAAGCACAAGCAAAGCAAGCTGCAGCTCCCAGTTCTCAAACTCCTTCACAATCAGCTAGCACCAAAGCACAGGTAGACGACCGCCTATGGACCACCAAATATGCGCCAACACAGATGAACATGATTTGCGGCAATAAACAGCAAGTTGAAAAGCTTCAAACATGGCTGCGTAATTGGCGAACAAACGCCAAGAGAAACTTCAAAATGCCCGGCAAGGATGGATCTGGTCTCTACCGGGCTGTTATGATTCATGGGCCGCCTGGTATCGGAAAGACTACTGCTGCTCACCTTGTCGCCAACTTGGAGGGATATGATGTTGTAGAAACCAACGCCAGTGACACCAGGAGCAAAAAGCTCGTTGAGGGCGGGCTTTTGGGCGTCTTGGACACTACCTCACTCCAAGGCTATTTCTCTGGTCATGGAAAGGATGTTGAAAGTCAGAAACGGAACCTCGTTTTAATTATGGATGAAGTAGATGGTATGTCTGCTGGAGATCGGGGCGGTGTTGGTGCTTTGGCGGCAGCAGCCAAGAAGACAAACATCCCCTTGATTCTGATCTGCAATGAGAGAAGCCTCCCCAAGATGAAGCCTTTTGACCACGTCACTTTTGAATTGGCTTTCCGGCGGCCAACAGCAGACATGATCAGAGCTCGACTTTCTACAATCTGCTTCCGCGAAGGGATGAAAATCCCCCCTCAAGTGCTGGATAGCTTGATCGCAGGCACGAACTCGGATATTCGACAAGTCATCAACATGCTTTCCACGGTCAAACTAGATCAAAAAACTCTTAATTACGAACAAGGCAAAGAACTATCCAAATCGTGGGAGAAACATGTCATCTTGAAGCCTTGGGACATTGTTTCCAAGATTCTCAATGCACAGATGTTTTCTGCAAGCTCTAAATCCACATTGAATGATAAGATTGAGCTATACTTCAACGACCACGAGTTTAGTTACCTCATGCTTCAAGAGAACTACTTGAAGACGAGTCCGGCGCTTGCGGGAAATTATTCCGGAAAGGAACGTAATTTGAAGCTTCTCGAACTTGCCGACGATGCAGCATCAAGTATCAGCGACGGCGATCTAGTCGATAAAATGATCCATGGCAGCCAACAGCAATGGAGCCTGATGCCAACCCACGCCGCCTTTAGTTTCGTTCGACCGGCCAGTTACACGTTCGGGAATTTCGGAGGACGGCCAACGTTTACCAGCTGGCTGGGTAATAACAGCAAGCAAGGTAAGAATGATCCATATTAGACCGAGCTGAGAGACATTTTGCTAACACTAGTATAGGCAAGCTGAGTCGCTTCGTCAAGGATATTCAAGGACACATGAGACTCCGTTCAACCGGTGACCGGGAAGAGATCAGACAGCAATACATGCCAGTATTGTGGAACAAACTTGTTCGTCCGTTGATGGACGTGGGCAAAGACTCGGTTGAGGAGGTCATAGACTTAATGGACAGTTATTTCCTTACTCGCGAAGACTGGGATTCGCTCGTTGAGCTGGGCCTCGGCCCTATGGCAGATGAGCACGTCAAAATCGAAACGCAGACCAAGTCGGCATTTACCCGAATCTACAATCAACGGTCACATCCGCTGCCCTTTATGAAGACCAGCACCGTGGTGGCACCCAAGAAGGGCCCCAAGGTGAAGCCTGATATTGAAGACGCCATCGACGAGTCGGATGAAGAAGAGATCGTCGAGGACGCCAAAGAAGTGGACGAAAGCGAAGAGCTGGACCTGAAGAAAGACAAATATGTCAAGATGCCCAAAGCAAAAGCAAAAGCGAAAGGAGGCGCCACTAAAGGCAAAAAGGCCACAGGAAAAGGGAAGAAGAATGACGATGATTTCCTTGATGACGAGGAAGACGAACAGCCCAAGAAGGGTCGCAAGGGCAAGGGCAAGGCCAAGTAATTACAATGTGTTGATATCGAGGTCTTGTATGGTACAATATGGTTTGATTGTATCTAGAGTATCATAAATACAGACTATGAACTGTGAAGATCTATTTCCAGTGTATAGTAGACAAATCCCCGCGGCAGGCGCAGAGTGGAGCCCTCGGCCGTGCGCCCGCCGCTCAGCCTCCCGCTCGACGTGATACTCCATGTTCCATCCCTCTTTCCCGCTCTGTATCCTGGATGATAACGCTCCTTTGATGTCCCGCCACCACTCGATGCTCACATTTCCTTTCTACCTAGGCTGGTCCTAGTTTAACATTGTGCCGAGTCTCTGCAGACCTCACCAGGAGCTCCTGTTCCCCCGGCCTTCTAGCAGCAGACACATCGGCTGAAACCTGAAAAGATAACGACCAATATACACTTTGGCACAACAGGGGTGCACGCAGCAGGTTTACTGAGATCTAGAGGATCTCGGTGCGAGAAGTGACTCAGGATGTCGCTTTTACAGAATGAGGAGTATGCAATGTCTTCCGTACATATCAAAGAAAATATCATCGACTAATGCACGCATGATTTCCCCAGTTTCACCATTTGGCAGCTTCGCACTTCCTACCTTTCGGCCATCAAAGACGGCATCGGTGACCGGCTTATCAATGTCAACGACTCCGTTCTCAACGCACCCGGTTTCCGCGCCGCTGGCTGGCTGCCTGCATCTACGAATTCCACTGGGCAAGAACAGGGCTCACTCGTCAAGCGCACGTATTCGCCGCCAATCCCTACTACTGCTACAGTCTCCTCCGAATACTACCAATTTGCCAGACATAACCATGGAGACGCAAATGAGGAGGACCGGCTCAGCGCCGGCGAAGATGGTGATGAAGACGAAGGCGGCATGGTGACGGGCGGCGGTGGAGGCAGTACTTATGTTTTTGGAGCGAAGCATCATGGCCGAGGCACCCGCAACAAGAATAGGCGACGGGATCGTCAGCTGCAGAGGCAAGGCGAGGGCGAGGACGATGATAGCAGTGATTTGAGCGACGACAGTGACGAAGAGGGAGACGTGGGACGGTAAGTATCTAAATGTTATATTCTCGTATCGGGGATGGAGGTGTTGACATTTTCTCATAGTGCGGCCCAGCAAATCAAGTTCTCGAAAATGCCAGTGCGAGATAGGTCAGGTTCGCTGCCTATTCAAGATCGTCCAGAAGGCCCAGAATCAGCGGCGCCCTCGGCACGTCGTCCGTCTGCAACTGATGGATACCGGCGAAGCTCAGTGGGAGCAGTTGAGACGGCAAGAAAAGGGCGGCCTCGAGGCGATACCGTCACAAGCAGCGACATGTCTGAAGGCGACAATCCTGCCCTTTTTAAGAAAAGACAGATCCAATTCTCTACCCGGCACCAGCTCATTGAAGAACCGGAGGACGACGAAGATGACGAAGAACATGACGACAACGGCGGGTTGGACCTTAATGATCAAGATGATGATTCTGTCGCTGGTTCGGTTGACTCGGCCTTGTCATCGGATTTTGGCGCTACTGCTGGATCGGCTTCACTCCTTGCCAATGTCGAACTCAACAATACTTTGGATTCCTCGCCTGCTGCGATGCACAAGCTACCCAACGCGAGCTCGCATGGGGCGTCGCCCAAGAAATCCAAGACAGTTACACCAAATCTACAGGAATTACCTCCTCCTCGGCCAATTAGCACCTTACAGCCTATCAGCTTACTGTCGAAAGAGCTGAATGCACGCAAAGCCGTACCCAGCAATCCCGTCGAAAGATTTGCAGCTCTGTGGGGCGGGGACTCCAGCAATGCACTGAGCATCAAGATCTACGCTCCTTTCTCTGAAGACCCAGAGGAACCGTTCAACATGCCAATCCTTCGAGAGTCTCGAGACAAGGATCAAACACGACCGGTTACGGTTACCGAAGCCATTGGACTGGCTATATGGCGGTATATCAAAGAGGAACTGGAGCCACCCATTGAGCCCAAAAAGCTGAGCGTAAACCGGTGGACGCTGCGTATGGTGGAAGACGGCGAGGTCGATTATGATTTCCCAGCCTTGAATCGCAACCTTCCGTTGGCAGATTTCACATCAAATAACAATCGTGCTGCCGGAGCAAGAGGCCGGATGAGGGGGAAGCAGTACGACGAATTTGCGCTGGTCGAGGCGTCGGACGCAGAGTTTGCAGAAAACTCCCGTCTTTACCCCAAGTATAATCCAGAGCCAGTTGCAGAAACCAACAACGAGGGCAGTTCGACCTTGCAGCCTTCTAATATGATACCTCCTCAGATGAAAGTAGGACCCGCGCCACCACGGCCTAACCCTATTCTTGGTAAACCTTTCTCGTCGGCGTTGGATCAAAAAACTACTCCGGCTGATATGCCGGCCCCGATGCACCATGCCACGCCTCGCCTGGGTGTCCAGAAAACGCTCAAGGTCCGTTTCATCAACATCGAAGCGTCTAGTCAGACGACGACGGTCAACACGGCCACTGATAGTTATATTGCCGAAATTCTGGACTCGGTCTGCAAGCGATGGGGACTCGACAAAGCCAATTATTTACTCAAAATCAAGGGAACCAATACCGTTGCACCCTTGGATCGTACAGTGGAAGTGCTGGGCAATGTGACGGAGCTAGATGTTGTCCGTCGCCGATTTGGTGCTGGGGCGACATTTGCCGGGTCTCCTGGCAGCTCCTCGCCTAACGCGCCTCTTCAGATTGACAATTCGACTCTGGCGGCGGTAAAGAAAGGCAAGAGAGGCCACCAGACACTCCAGCCCCTTTCGCAGCCGCAGAAACAGGATCTGGTGGGCGGTTACTACCGTCGATACTACGTGTTCCGAAAACAATCCATGTCCTTCACAGCGTCGAACCAAAAGGTGCTTATCCTCGACAACGACTACCTGCACATCATGCCGAGCGATGCAACGAAGGGAATGGTTGACAATACGGGCAAGACGCGGTCGATCAATTTCAACGACATTGTCGGAAGCAAAGTGAGTAGACGACATCCCAAGAGCTTCCGGGTTGTGGTGCTCCGGGGCACGGATGCGCACGAGCAGAAGCGCTACGACTTTGAGGCTCGCAACGAGAGTGAAGCGGCGGAGATTGTTGGCGAGATCAAGAAGAACATGGAGCATTTCCGGGTCTAGTGACGATGTCTACTGGTTTTTTACAATTTGAAGATTTGCATGGGGTATGTAGGGAACGGGGATTGGCGTTTCTTTACCATCTACGGTGCTATTTTTGGCATAGCAATCGGGTTTCTTTGTATACCTCTGTCTGTACTATGCGGTGTTGAGTAATGTTCTGGCGATACCAATGCAGATGAATTCAGTTCTTACCAGCGTATAAATCCACGTGCCAGCTGGGGTCTGTGGGTATACCCCAGAATCGATCCAATTGATCAATTGATCCAACAATTGCCACATACTATTGCATATAACAGTGACCATACATGTACTTAAACTGGAAAATGATATTGATGACATGCCCACTACTATTAATATTATTGGGGGCGGACCCCCAAGCTCTGGGGTCGCATGTCGCCTGTCGCCTGTCGCATAATTATTAGTTGCGGTGGGTGAAACGAAATAACATACCAAGAACTAGAATTAATATTAAGATTTTCGGCGGCCCCCGTTACCTTTTTTTGTTACCTTTTTTTTTTTTTTTTTTTTTTTTTTTTCAATGAAGATCCACGTCTCGGCTGAAGATTAGTCTGCTGTTTGAGAATGCCAGCTGCAGGATTAGTATTCGAGGGGCTTTGGTGGATTGATATGCAGCATTACTATTAATTAGTCCCTGCAGCGAGGCTGGCCTGAAATCCATCTAGTCCAGCTTGACAAGTTAACAGACGTACGTGTTTTTGCGGTGGTCTTGTTGGGGGCTCAAACAGTATTGAGAGAGAAATAGGCACCTCCTCTGATAATAACTCCCAGAATTGAATGAGTTGAATGGTGGTTGTTGTGAGACAGGTCGAGCAAGTTCTTTGATATCGTCTCCGTATTGTGCATGGTAGTCGCTGCGACACGCCCCGCCGGCCGCAAACAGAAACCACTCCAGAAGTGATCAATATTCATCATCACCACATTGAGCAAATATCATTAATTGCTGGTCAACTGGGTTCATAATACTACTAGTAGTATCGCTCCGGGCGACCCGCCGACCCCGCTTCTGGCTGGCTTCATCCGCTCGTACGTCAGCGAATTGGCTCTTGGCTCTCTCTCTCTCTCTCCCAACCACCACACTACTGCTAGTCCTAGTCTGTTCTGAATCGCCTGCTTGACCTCCTGCACCGTGACTACGTACTACTACTGTTACGATACTCATTCGCACTGCTGTCCTCTCCTCTCCCTACGATCGGCACACCCAGCAACTGCCCCAGCAGAGCCGCCGCCGCCCATTGCGGGCTTCTTACTTGCCCACACAACCCTGTCCAGCCTGCACCCTGCTTGCTGTGTGCTCATTAGTTGATCGATCGAACAGACACACCAACAGCTAAAGTCGCTAATTAATACTTCGCTATTATTATTACTATCATTGTCTACTGCCGCAGCAAATCGCATATCTCCGCCCTCTCTTGCTCCAACTCCGCCAAGGTCGCGGTCGGGCATTCGGAGTCTTGTCCCTCCTCAAACCCTCAATTGACTTCTCTGTCCTCCGCTCCTCTCTTTTTTTTTTTCTTTTTCCAGACTTGTTCGCAGTCTGGGAAAAAGAAAAAAAAAATCTTTCCCTTCTCATGCCGACATTAGGAGGACTGCTGAAGAAGAAAAAGACGCATTCAGTCAGCTCGAGGGAGGCGCCCTCCTCACCAACGGGTGCCGAAGCTTCTTCTGCGACCACCAACGCCGACCAGCAGAAGACGACGACGAAGAAGAAGACTTTTTCCTTCACAGACTCTGAAAAGAATCGCCGCCAGTCCGCGAAAAAGGAATCGAGCGACAAGACCGAATCTTCGCTGAGCACGACCAACAGAGCAACCCCCTCCGACACCCCGATGACCTCAACAGCTCCCTCGGCCCACAGCTCCGCCGCCCAGGCCGCATCTCATTCTACACAGCAGTCACAGCAGTATACACAGGGTATTGGCAGTATAAATAGCATCATAAACCCTCCGCAGCAGCAAAATGCTCAAGATGCAGGGGCCGCGCAGGCCCTCCAATTCCAGACTGGAAAGGCGCAGCAGCGCCAGACAAAGGGGAAATACTCCCTAGAAGACTTTGCTCTGCAACGCACGCTGGGCACAGGCAGCTTTGGCCGAGTGCACTTGGTCCAGTCCAAGCACAACCACCGCTTCTATGCCATCAAGGTGCTGAAGAAGGCGCAAGTCGTCAAGATGAAGCAGGTCGAGCACACAAATGACGAGAGGAGGATGCTGCAGAGAGTCAAGCATCCGTTTCTCATCACCCTGTGGGGCACCTTTCAGGACTCGAAGAATTTGTACATGGTTATGGACTTTGTCGAAGGAGGGGAGCTGTTCAGTCTGCTTCGCAAGTCGCAAGTACGTTACTTACAATCCCCGCACCTGCGCACTCATGGGATGCTGATTTTCTATATTGTAGAGATTTCCCAACCCCGTTGCGAAATTTTACGCTGCAGAGGTCACGTTAGCTCTGGAGTACTTGCATGCGCAACACATTATCTATCGTGATCTCAAACCTGAGAACCTGCTGCTGGATCGGCATGGTCACTTGAAGATTACCGATTTCGGTTTCGCAAAGGATGTGCCCGATATTACATGGACGCTCTGCGGTACACCGGACTATCTTGCTCCAGAGGTTGTTTCTTCCAAGGGATACAACAAATCGGTTGACTGGTAAGCTGGGACAGATCATATGGGATGGTTGTTCCGAGGCTGACTATATCTAGGTGGTCCTTGGGTATTCTTATATTTGAAATGCTTTGCGGTTTTACTCCCTTCTGGGACAGTGGTTCTCCCGTTAAGATCTACGAAAACATTCTTCGCGGAAAGATCAAATTCCCTCCCTACATGCATCCAGATGCGGTCGACCTGTTGTCGCAATTGATCACCCCAGACCTGACAAAGCGTCTGGGCAATCTCCACGGGGGCCCGGAGGATGTCAAGAACCACCCTTGGTTTGCAGAGGTGACATGGGACCGACTTTTGAGGAAAGATATTGATGCCCCTTATGTGCCCCCGGTTAGAGCTGGCCAGGGTGATGCTAGCCAATTCGACAAGTATCCCGAGGAGAATGAGGCGTATGGTGCTCATGGTGAAGATCCGTATGTTATATGACCGTTATTTTGGTGACATGCATTCAAACTAACATCTCATAGATACAGCAACCTTTTCGCCGATTTTTAAACGATTCTTCTCACAGAAAGACGAAACTAAATACACGGTCTACACGAGGAAATTTCGATGTTGATTTGTTATCTGGCTCCACTGGCAATAGACGATAAAGTCCACGATCTTTTCTCATCTCAGCGGTCTTCCTTGGTGTTGGTTCTGCCGGAAACAGAGAAATGCGGGACATTTAAGACGGCGGCATAAAAGTGAACGCCCAATATTTGTGCGAATCTGATCTTTATTTATCTACTTTCTTTACGTTTGAGTTCTTCTCGGGACTGACAATTCTCGTGTTCTGGAAGATTAAATGCCTATTTACTTTCAATGCGGCACCATGTCTGGCTAGACTATATTTCGTGAGGATGGATCGAGGCAGGAGTTTGTTTTGTGGTTTTATTTCCTTTTTTGGGGTGTCTGTTTTCGAAAACTGGCAGAATTCTTACCTGTTCCTATGGGTGTTCTTGTATATTCGAGCATTTTTTTCATTGTCTGCCCGTTGACCTTGAATGGTGGCGTGTCTTGTCCGGTTCCCTGGAGGGCCGTTTTGACTTGTCTCTTATCACGCATCTATAAGATGGCATATGTTCTTATCTAGTCAAGACGTATCAATTGATATAAAAGTTTACGAAGCACTCACCGTAACAAGCAGAATTGATTGAAGAAGAAGAAAAAGAAAAAAAGTAGTATCTGAGAGGTCCATTAACAACCCGTGTTATACAAATCTATTCATACAATAGCCAACTTGATATACAAGACATGTCCGCCTCTATTCCTTTATTCCGGTAAATCCTCTCCTATAGACTTTTTCTTTCAGCTCAGCTCTACTGAGGCAAAAGTCCCTCAGCCCCGCCCATATTCTTCGTCTCAATTTGCACACGGTTGATGTATGCTCGACTGGTCGCGTTCCAAACGTGAATGTATTTTTCCATGCACGACGACAGACAGCTGTTTTCGCCGGAGGACAGGTTGGAGCCGGGAGATGTGATGCAGCGATCGAAACAGTTTTCGTTGATTTTCTTTTTTTGAAGTTAGAATTTGGATATAATGGATAGAGAGAGAGAGAACGTACGCCGACGAGAGTCCGGGCATTGGTCATGGCGGCTTCGGCTTGGACTTGCTTCATCAGCGCATTCTTCAATTCGGTCGAGCTGAGATCAGCGGCCGGGGTGGAGTTGGCGGAGGATCCGAAGAAAGACATGATTTTGAGTGGTGTGAAATCGAGGAGTTATAATATGAGGCGTGTAGAGATGAATTAATGAAGTGACTGCTAATAAATGTTGCGGAAGAGCTTGAGCGGCTGTGGCTTGACCTGTGGCGATGTGGCTCGGTAACTGTGGCGCAGAGCGGCCCCATTGTTTAGGCCACCTTGTTGAACTGTTGACGAGGCTCTCGATCTTCTCGACTACACCCTGATCTGGTTAGCGAACACCAGCCTGGCTTTGCTTCCAGAGTGTATCTATTTCTAGAAGCCACCTTTCGGTACTTGCCCGTCTCCCCCTCCAACGAAACCCACGCCTAGGAAATATACTCGAACTCGAATCTCGGAGCTCAATTGCGGCTGATGCTAGGGGCCTGTTAGATGTCCCGGTGACATTGTTTCTCTCTCTCCTCTGTCTCTGTCTCTGTCTCTTTCGTTTACCGCTTCGTGAAGCATTGCTCGCGCGACTTGTTGCCTTGTTTAAATATAGGCTCGATTGCTTCTTCATTCGCTCTCTATATTCGACGTTGCCGCCTCTCCGCCTCTCTCTTTCACGACTACGCTCATTCCCTTGCTCAACATGTGGTTCTCTCAATTAGCTTCGACGGTCCTGGGCCTGGGCCTGGCCCTTTCTGCGAACGCCGCCAGTCAGACATGGCAGGACACTGATATCAAGATGCTTCCGGTAAGTACAATTCGTGATGGGACAATGCGTTTTGTATCCAAACTAACTCTGCTGTAGCTACGAACTCATAGCTTAAACTCGGTACGAATCCGCAATTGAATTTCACTCGCCACTGGCTCGAAGAAATGGCTTCACTGACCTCGTACATGGATACAGCCCTACCTAGACTCGGACATGCACAGCCGATGGTGGGATTTTGGAGGAGACACTGTGATTCGCACCGACCAGTATGTCCTACATGATCGTTTTGGTGGTTTGTCTGTGGTTGCAATTGATTGCTAACAGTGATGTTAGATACGTGCGTCTCACTGCAGATCGACAGTCCCAGCAAGGCTGGATATTCTCGCGTGTGCCTCTCACTGCTACAAACTGGGAGGTTAGTTTCCCTCTCGGAACTTGGTCGTGTTCAACCTGACAATCTTGAAAACAATAGATCGAGGTCGAGTTCAAGCTTCATGGATCTGGCCATCTGCACGGAGACGGATTTGCCCTCTGGCTGACCAAACAACGTGCCACGCCTGGCCCTGTCTTTGGCTCTACGGACAACTTTGAAGGACTCGGCATCTTTTTCGACACCTACAAGAACAACAGACCCGGAACCTCGTTCCCATATGTGATGGCCATGTTGGGTGACGGCCAAACACAATACGACCAAGCCCACGATGGCAAGGCCAATGAACTCGCAGGCTGCTCGGTTAGTCAAAAGTTCCTGTTTTCTTTTCTTCCGTCAGCTCTAACCTTGAAGTACAGGCTCGTGGTATCCGCGACGCGCCAGTGCCGACAAAGGCCCGATTGACCTACTTCCAAGACAAATCACTCACCCTCGACCTGCAATACAAGACGGAAAACGACTGGATCAACTGTTTCACGCTCACTTCCCCCGAGTCAAACTTCAACATCCCTTCCGTCGCATACCTCGGATTCTCCGGCGAAACCGGCGAAGTCACCGACAGCCACGATATCATCGCGGTCAATACCCATAACCTGTACGACCACAGCGGCAACGGCCCCGTCCGACGCGGCTCAAAGGGTAGCGGCCGCTCGCGTCCCCAGAAGAAGAAGTCTGGTAGCTGGACGTGGTTCTTTTTCAAGATTTTCCTGTTCCTGGGTGCGATTGTCGGTTCTTATGTTGGGTACACGATCTATAGGAGCCAGAAGAGACAGTCTAGATTCTAGAAAAGAATCTTGTTTGCTTTATTTCCCCTCATTTTTATTTGAAACTCATGTACTGGTTTGTTTTTTTTTTTTTGAGGTGGTTTGTTTATGGTTTGGGGTCTGTTTCTTTATCGATGCTGCTCTTCAGCGTTTCATTGGCATTCGATGCTGTATGTATGTATTGACGTTTGATTTAAACAAAATGATGAGTGATAAACTCTAGTATACTATATGCAAAAGTCATTGACTATGGTTTTAATTGTAATAGGGTTCTGAATAAGGATTAAATGTGTAGTCATACATGTACAAGCACGAGATCACACTAAGGATTTGCGGTTAGGGTTACCATCCTCAACCACTCCCTTCTCCAGACGTGCCCACTGTCCAGCCACTTACAGGATAACTGCTGAAATGGGAAAAGTTACTGATAGGGGATACCACGCTGGCGTTCCTGGGACCGTGGCGGAAAACTAGAGCCGCATAAACGAGCCAACATCTGTCGGTTGCAAAATATGTGGCACTCTTGGCGCAGTTTTTCGCAAACATTGTCGACACCCACTTTTTTTAAAATGCGCGTTTTTTCGTGTTTAACCGTGATTATTTCGCTCAACTTATACTATTTTATATTGAATTTAGAAATATTATAATAAGCTAGATTTAGATTTTATTATTTCTTAATTATAACTAATAATATTAATATTTTTTTAAATCTTTGAATTTACGCGTCAAATTTTAATAGAATAAAGAATAATAATAGCTTATTCTTCGCTTTTAATTTTAATATAAAATAATAAAAATTGGGATAGATATAAGTATTTAAAGTAAGAAAAAACGTCTAACAAAAAAAGTGGGTGTCGACATTTTTTGCCCAAAAAACTGCGCCAAGAGTGCCACATATTTTGCAACCGACAGATTGAACGAGTCAGCGTGCTCCCGCACTCGTCCTCATCCCCTCTCTCTCCTAATTTCCTATCTCCTATGGAAAAAAATCATGTCCAGCATCGGCCCTGTCCTGGTCACCGGTGGCAATGGCTTCATAGCCTACCACATCATCGCCAAAATCCTCGAGCAAGAGCCCCGGTGCGACATTCACTGCATCGACGTGAATGTCGACCGCAACCGCCATGACAATACTCCAAATGTGCACTACCACCAAGGCGATTTGGCCTCCCCAGAAGATGTAGAGCGTGTGATGCAAATTGCTCGCCCTGTCACCATCTTCCATACCGCATCCCCTGAATTCTCAGATGCCCCAGTCACAGCCTACCGCCGCGTGATTGTCGACGGCGCTCATCATGTCCTGGATGCCGCGCGTAAAGTACGTACCGTGCGAGCCCTAATCAATACATCAACCTGCGGTGTTATCAATGACAATCATACAAACATGATCGACGCCACCGAGGAAATGCCAATCCTGCGTCCCCCGCAACAGCAGCGACTCTACTGCATCGCCAAAGCGGACGCAGAGGATGCAATCCAGGCCGCCAACCGCAACGGTGGCCACGATGACTATGGCATTTTCACCTGCGCGATCCGGCCTGGCTGTGTATTCGGCGAGCGAGATGCTGGTACTCTAGGCAAAATGTTTGCTGTTGCGCGCCAGGGCAAGTCTCGTTTCCAGATGGGCGACGGCCAGAATCCCTATGATTTTATTTATGTTGGCAATGTTGCCGATGCACATCTTCTAGCTGCGCATGCTCTCCTGAAAGCATGGGGCAAGCCGCCGCCTCCAGCAGATGCCCGTGTTGACGGTGAATGCTTCCACGTTACTAATGAAGAACCCTGGCTTTTCTGGGATTTCCAACGTGCAGTCTCCGCGCTCACGGGCAATCCGATTCATCCAAAAGACATTGTTGTGATCCCAAAGTGGGTTGGGATGGTGCTTGGCTTTCTGAATGAATGGGTTGCATGGCTGCTTTCGGCGGGCACAAAGTCTGCTAATATGACTCGCGAGGGAATTCGATTTAGTACCCTTATTCGTACGCTGAATGGGGGGAAAGCAAAACGAGTTCTTGGCTATCGGCCTCGAATCGGCGTGCAAGAAGGTCTTGAGCGGAGTGTGCGATGGTTTATGGAGAATGAAAAGGGGAACTAGACGGAGAGACAGACATCTATAGTATTGTCTACTTAGAAAAGCAACAGAGAATTGCCATATATGATCTATTTTGGCCTTGATGTCTTAGTTCCAGGCCCCATGGCAGAGAATGGTAATCATATATAGGACACTAAATACCCAATACATGTAAGCAACAGCACGGTACTTGAACTGAACACATCTTTAGCAGTTGATCTCTTCAAGTGAACATTTAAGCAGTAGATATTTTTTTCTCACAATCTAATAGAGCTTATCCATGTATCTACCGTCACTATAGCAGTCTCTGATACGCCGGAGTAGCTGCTCGTCCGATTCGGGTGCAAAGAGTACTTGTCCTGTTAGATCATTCACCCATTGGGAATGCCTGTATTTTTCCCACTGGTCTTCACAAAAGTCACCCGACCCACCGCCGATAAGTCGATTCATTCCGTAGGCTTCTAGATCTTTCAGTGCGAAAAACCCATCTGGGGAGCCAACCCTCTCTTCAATTATTGGAAACCCCTCTCGGAATTCTGAATCAAAAGATCCCAGACTATGTATATATTTTCCTTTATCAAACTGACGTCGACTTTGAGGGTTCCACATGCCATTCAATAGCTCAATGATTTGCGGTGGGCGAAGATACTGCGCTACGCGACGAGTAAAGTATACCCAGGTTGGGCCTGCATCCTCGGTGCCGTCGAGAAAATGATCCACTGCTTCTTCTCCGTGAAGCCACTCGGACAGTGAATCGGGATTCCAGAATATCTTCCGGCCTAGGAATCCCCATACGTAGTCGATGACCTCGATAGCCTCGACTTTTTCTCCCAGACTATCATGGGCAGAGTGATCCGCCCAATAAGATTCAATCGTCTCAAATGCATCATTCCGTGTGGACGATGTTAAATATCGCGAGATGCGTACGAGCCAAAGTTCATTGACTATATCCCAATGAGAACAAAGTCCCTGATAGAAATGTTCATAGGCACTTTGTTTTGCATCAGCTTCAAGAGAAGTAATATCCCGGCACGAAGGATGCGGGAGTGGAATTTCATATGCCAGCGCCATCCTCCATCGATCACTCTCGTTTATCTCCGGTCCCCAGTAAAGAAGAGAACGGAGGTAATATGGGCGGATAGCAGAGTCACAGTACAGGTCAAAGAGAGCTTTCATAGCGTGCCATCGAGTAACAATAGACCACACGGCTTCGGAGGGCAATTTCTTGTCCATTTTGGGGTAGTCTTTAGTCAGTTGTCCTTGAGAAAATGGACGACTGGAGAATTCGGGTGTTTGCGCGTTGTCGTATACGCTTGCAAAACTCGCATGGCGGACTTCGCTGCGCTCCAGCCATACATCAAACTCGTGATGCTGGCCGTTTTGCTGAGAAAGAAATTAGTTGACTGGCCATAAAATGAGTATTCGAACAGCCTACAATGATACATCTTAAAATATCTAGCCGATAAGACCGTGCGTCAAAAGACAAAGTTCAAGAGCTTGCATGTACGGGCAAGGTGAAGCGCATCGTCGATATTGGTGATAGATCGGTAAATTTCCAAATGGATCTCTACCGGTAGCTTCAGGATATGAGTCATAGTTGATGAGTTGATGGATAATTTGACGGGACTTGCAGGAAGGAGTTCACTGCAACATCTTATATGCTCTTCAAATCTTGTTCATTGAGGGTCTTTTCCGGCAAATAAAGTAGTGGCCCACTTGATTTGATGGTATCCGCAGTAAAAAAGGAGTCCCCTACGGAGTATAAATTCCCTTTTTTTCCTTTGTTCGCTTTAGGACCTAAAAAGTGTTTGTTTTGACATCCAATTACATAGATGCACTTTGTACCTAGCCTGGTTCTTAATTAATTATGTGTCACTTGACTGGACACATGCTATTTCACTGTATGTGTATACTTTCAATATTGTCTTGACACCTGTGAACTTATGAATATTCAAGTATTCAAGATTACAATAAGTTGAAAAGAACTGTATTGGGTATCACAAGTAAATCTATATCTAATATCTAAGATGACTTTCCTCTCGTCTCCGTCCATAGCTGATCTAGGATTTGAAACACCTCCGTCACGCTCTGTATCAACGACTTGTCCTGGCTCAGCCCAAGATTTCCATAACGATGTAGCATTTTGTCCGGATGCCAGCGGACTCGCTCGGTCTTGAGCGTGCTAACTAGATCACCCAGTTTTGGGTCTGCAGCAGTACACGGGGCATTCCATAGAAACTGCTTGATCTCGTCGCGGCTGATATCCCGCCGTTTTCCGCTTTCCACCGGCCAGTGAATATTATTCCGGATATGAAAGTTTGGCGAACGACTACTGGGTTCAACCGCAGCAGCAGCATTTAGCTCCTCCCAACTCGACGTGTATCTCTCCCACGCCGCTTTCCACGACTTTGCGCGACGACGCGCCTCACCTCGGCGCAGGCTTTCCTCAATGGCCTGATCAAACTGGTGACGCTCTTGATCTCGCTTCCGCGAAGATTCGGCATCCCGCTTCGCCTTGGCCTTTTCTTGCCTCTGCCGCTCCCGCTCCGCCATGATCCCCTCGTGCGAGCGCTCCCACATTCTCGCGCGTACATATGCGGCGTATTCCTCCTCCGTCATGCGCTCCAGCTCCCCTTCTGGACCGTTGTTGGGCACAGCGTATGTATGGATTGGCTGGCCGTACACGGATTCCCAAAACGCAGCGCCCTCGTCGTCGGCCATGGCGTCGAAGAGCGACTCGCGAAAAGCGGTTTCGGGGGATAAAGAGCGCTCGTTGTCTTTGGAGCCGGGCGACTTTGGAGGAGTGTCCCGTGTTGTTCGACGTCGCTTGGAGGAGTGATGATGATCGCGATGGTGATGGCGCCGGTGATGTGATCTTTCATGCCTGCTGTCTTCGTTTTCCCGTCGAGATGACCTGCTGTTTGGTGAACGCTCGCGCCGGCTGGAGGATTTAAAGCGGAATTTAGAGAAGCGAGATTGCGCGTATGTGGTATCACTGGGAGCGTCCTTTTTTTCCTTCAGATTCCCCTCAGAGGAATTTTCCGATGTTGCTTCCATGACTGCTGCTGCTGATAAGACTTGAAGCAGAGCATAAACTGGATGATCATGACATCATGTAGGCGGAGTAATAGATTCGAGGGACATTTTCTAGTCGCAAATGAGACGTGCTGTACCATTCACTTATTGCATCCTCATGGTGAGGTTTGGTTATTGTGAGGGAAGAAAAGGCAAGAGCGAAGAGAAGAAAGTGATGCGGCGAAACCAGACTCCGCATGGCCCGTGCGCGACGGGCTGTGGCGGGCTTTGTCGATCACGCATCAAACCTCAAAAGACTTGATCCGCAACCACAAAACAACACAGACACGCCAAACGCCTCAAACATGGCTCTCGTCCAATATTCCGATTCCGAAGGCTCTGATGTCGACGAGCAGCCGTCTAAACCTGCGCCCGCTCCTGTGAGCAAAGCGCCAGCAGCGCCATCCCAAAAATTCTCGTCCCTCGTCGACCGAGGAAACCCGCGCAAGATCCGAGTCGCGCTTCCTGAAATCAAACCAGAAAACGAAGGCGGTGCTGGAGAAGATGAAGATGGCCCAGCACGAAAGAAGCCCAAGACTGGCGCCGGCGGTGGCTTGTTTTCTGGATTCAATTCCATCTTACCAGCACCAAAACGCGCGAATCAGCCTGCGACTACTGCAAGCAAAACCGGTACAGCTCGAAAGGTCTTTAGTCTCAAAACAGGTGCTGCGCCGGGATTCGACCGCCAGGCAGATGCAGAACTTCGCCAGGAACAAGCTCTCAGTGAAGCAGCGGATAACGACAAGGATATACCGAAACCCGGAAGTCTGTCCGAGTCAAAGGGAGAAGGCAGCTTGTTAAAGGAGGCGAATTATAAGAAACAAGGCAATGCTATGGCTTTCAAGCCACTTTCTGTCGCCCGTAACGGCCCCAAGAAGAAATCGGCAGCATTTGTGGCGGCGAAAGCGGCTGCAAAGAACGCAGGCACACCGAAACCTGCAGATACAACGACATTGAAAGCTCCAGTTGTTGAGAAAACTGCGTCTGAATCAGCAGTCTCTGCAGAAATTCCACCAGTACAACCAACCAAGCCTAAAGTCAGCCTGTTCTCCTTCTCCAGTGAAGACAAAGACACACCAAGCGAGCCGACGAACGGTTATGAATCAATCCTCTACAACCCACCGGGCCACGACGATGCTTTAACATTGCAAGAAGATTCAGCCTCTTTAGAATACCACGACCAGCACGCTTCTTCCTACCCAACACCCTCAACCCAGCAAAATCCCAGCCTCGACACAATCGCAGACGACCTCAACCTGTCTCGCGCTCAGCGCCGCCAACTTATGGGCCGAAATCCGGGTGTATCCTTTGCCAATTCCCGTATCGTCAATTTCAACACCGATACCGAGTATGCGGCTAATCAAGAAATACTTTCCAAAACGACTCAAGAAGAGTTGGCCGCGCAACAACACAACCCTGTTCGGGCGATTGCGCCTGGGAAGCACTCCCTCCGCCAGCTTGTGCAGGCAGCGAATTCGCAGAAGGATGCTCTTGAAGATAGCTTTGCCGCTGGTCGGCAGAATAAGAAAGAGGCAGGATCGAAATATGGCTGGTGATCTAATGTTAGCTGTTAGACTTCTGCTGAAGTAATATATGTAAATATACCCGAATTCATGGATGTTCATTGAATTTCTTCGACCGACAATCTACAGTCTCTCCGCAATAAGATCTATTTAGATGCGTCTGAACAGGAAAAAACCAAGACTATGCACATATCTTGTAGATGACTCTAATTACACGTAATCTGTATATACATTCATCGTTAAACCCATATAAAAATCCACTCTAGACGCCAATAAATGCAATTTTATCCAACATTTTAAAGAAACCAAAGAAAAAAACCTATGAAGACGTGTCGACCACCTCGGCGAACCATTGCTTCAAAGCCATTGCCAAAACCGCTGGTAGTTCACGCACATCCCTAACAACAAGATAGTATGCAAATGGGAATCCCTCGAGGTACTTCTTCATCTTGAGTTTCATCTCTCCCGTACCCATCGCAGAGTCATCGGGCTCGAAGCTTGCCTGTGTCAAATCCATAATAGAGCTGCCCTTGGATGCATCAAGAATGATAAACACAATCATGATACGCTCTTCCTGAGCTTGGCGGACTAGACGTCGAATAGTCTCGTGATCCTCGCAGATACCATCTGAAATGATAAGTTCAAATTGCCACAAATCAGCTGAATTGCCTGATCCTCCTCCGGATCGCTTGGTTCGAGCATCGCGGAAGAGGGCTATAGAGTCAGCAACCAGTTTGCGCACATTTGTGCCTGTTTGCTGATAGCTGAATTGCTGGAATACCTGCATTCCGGCTTCAGAAGAGAATGGCTTTCCAAAATCATGCGCCACGCGAACGTGCTCTTCATCTCCAAAACCAACGATACATAAATCCCCAACTTCGAGCATGTTCAGACTGCGAGCAACGAGGGCGAGTGTTTCAAAGGCAAGTTGACCACTGCCGCTTTCAAGCATGGATTTGCTGTCATCAACAGCAAGCATGATCTGATAATTTCGTTTGCTAGGAATTGATCGACGCATCCAAATTTTGTCGCGCTTGTATTGAGAAGCAATGTAGGGGATTATCTTTTTGATATTAAGACGTTTGCCCGTACGGAAGTCACCACGAAGTTTAGTGGCCAGTGTCGGAGCGAGAATCAGGCGGAGCTGTTCGGTAAGAGAAAGAGACAAGTCATTGGTGATAGCTTCGTAGTGCGACCAGAGTTGACGAGCTTCATCGGCCGATGTTTTAGGGGCTAGAACAGAAGACAGATGAATGGCAGCAAGATGATTATCAACCTCGTCGAGTTCTTCTTCTAGTGGTGGCGCGCCATCTTGACCATTGGACGGTTCTCCAACGAAAGTGGTATTTTTAGCTGTAGTAGAACCGGCCGCAGCAGATTGATCTGTAGCATTAAGGTCCATTGCTGCTTCGTCAAGAGTTTCTTCGTCTTTGATATCATTGTCGATTTCAGCTGCGTCCGCAAGATCATCCTCGGTAGAAGTAGGCGGTTCTGTTTCCACGCCCTTTTTATCATCCAATGCTTTTGCTTGCTCTTCACTAGCTTGGCCCAGCGCTTGTGTATCAGCGACATCATCGTCGTCTGCCAGGTGCTCGAAATCGGCGTCCGCCATGTTCGTGTCGGGAGGAAGAGCTTGGGATTCTTTATCTTCCGAGGAGTTCATTATTTCCTTCTGGCGACGATGCCACTGCTCAAGGACATCGCCTAGCTTCTTGAAGGCTTGGGCTTGAGGATCATCTTGCATATCATCACCAGTGCCCCCGGAGCTATCTTCAGCTTTCTTTCTGTCTTGCCCTTCTTCTGCCGCGCCATTGGGAAGCTCTTCCGACCCTGCTGCTTCAGAACCACCCTCTTGCTGTGCGTTTCCTGACGCCCCTTTCTCATCCTTGTTGTCATTATCTAAGCCAACACCGCCAGAAACAGCTTCACTTTCCGCCACATTCTCATCGGCTGCAGTCGTATCATCCAATTGAGAACGCATGGTATCTTCTTGTTCAGGCTCCTCCACTGTTTCTTCTTCGCCAGCTTTATCGGCTTCCCCATTATCCTCTCCTTCTTCAGCCTCTCCTTCGTCCTCATTCATATCGACATCGTCCGGCTTCGGAGTGGTTTCATCTTCCATCATTTCCTCTACAGCCTGCTCTTGTTTGTCGTCGGCCGTGTCGGGTTCAAAATCAGATAACTCGTCCATACCATCGTCGTCTTTGTCAGACGCGCCTTCATTTTCATCACCATCAAGCTGCATCTCCTCCGGAAGATCAAGAGCTTGCTCTTCTTTGGCATGAGGATCTGTGACGTCCAATTCCTCTTTACCGACTGCCTCTCCTTCATTTTCAGGTGCCTCCTCTTCTTCCTCCTCTTCTTCCTCCTCTTCTCCCTCACTGCCTTGCTCATTGCCTTCTTGCTGCTCTTGATTCTTCTTCTTCTTCTCATTGGACGCAGCTTGATCGTCGGCCTCCGATACTCCTTTGCCTTCTTCATTCTCCGTCTCTTTTTGCTGTTCATCATGATCGCCGTCCCACATTTTCTCGTCGACTGCGTTAGGATCAAGGTCGCTAACGCTGCCAACCTCTTCATCAATGTCATCATTCTCTGCTTCATCTTGATCTGAACCGCTATCATCTGCATCTTCCTTGTCTTTATTGTCGTCATAATTACCATCTAGATCCTCTTGATCCATATTCACAGCATCTTCAGACTGCTGCATATCATCTTTTGAAGACTTCTCAGCGTTTTGCTCCTGTGCAAGGTCGGTCAGATCTTCGTCATCTTGAACATCTTTACTGATGTCCTCAGCTCCTTCGCCATCACCAAGACCAGTCCCACTTTCAACCTTTCCGGATCCACTTTGCTCAGTGGATGCTTCATGCGGACTGCAAAAACCTTCTGTTGCGATCTGCGTGAATGATTTGGAGAAGATATAAGCCATCTTGCAAACCTCCCGATGAATCGAAAGGTAGCGATGGATCAAGTCCTCGCATATATTGACATATTGATTGGCAATCGGCAAGAGTCCTGCAATAATTGCAACAGCAAGAGAAAGGTTAGAACCAGATGGTCGAAGATGCTGCAGTTGGTCAAGGACGGAGTTCAATGACGCATAAATGTCCTCCATGTGCAGTTCTCTGATACCCTTTGCCAAGGCGGAGTCGGTTTGTGAAAGCCAGTCTTTGTCTTCAACATTCGGGGGCAGTGAAGCCAACGAGCTTTCAAGTCCTTGAAGTCCGACCAAGATTTTGTCCACAACAGAAAGATAGTGCTCATTTAGATCTTCAAGCGCTAGACTGCGGTTGTCTTCTGTGTGGCTGTCGGGGAAGGAGAAGTTGAGCCAGGAGACGATCTGTTCCAGAACAAACGCCAAATCGGGCCGTTGGTTGATCAATTCAAGTAATTCAGAATTAAATTGCCGTAGTGAATCGACAACTTGTTTTTCGATAGCATGTGTAGCTTGAGAAGATATGTTGAGTGGAAAGTCTGGAATTTGTTCAATTTCACTCTTGAACCGTCCAAGTGTGTCTTTCCAACCTTGAAGGATATTGGCGACACTAGAGGAGCCCGAGCTGTTTGCGTGGATGTCGACAACCTCCGTACCGATGCCAAGCAATGGAATCAACCATGACACGCGTTTAAAGACTGTTTCCCTTGCCATGTGGCGCGACGAGTTGTCTTGTTGAAGCTGCTGGTGTCCATGGCCCCAAAGAGTCCTCATCTTGTCACAAGTCGATTGGAGGTCTGGCAGACGCGCAATGGCTGGACCTAGCGAATCTCTTTGCTTTCTGATCATAACGAGGAAACCTTCTGCAGAACCTGCACTCCTTGTAACTTCAGCGGGGTTGAGATCCTCATTATACTCGCGAGAAGCAAGGCGAACACGTGGAAGAATGTCAAGAAGTCTTTGAAAGTACGAGTCTGCGCTTTTTGCTACAGAATTGCTCGAAACATTGCTATACCCAAGACTTGGACTGGTGGCGAGTACTTGAACGGTAGTGAGTTGCTCCTCGATGAACACTGTGCTAACGTTTCTTTTAACTCCCATGAAGTGTAATTGTCGAAGGGTTTCGGAATAGAAGCGACGTTTTTGAGTCTTGAGATGTTGCACGTCATCTTTGTTCTCTTCGGTCAGAGTTCCAGGAGTTTCTGCCTTGAATGCTTTGATGCTATCAACTACGTCCGTGACGAAAGAGATGAGTTCTGTGGAGATGTCAAGCTCCGGGAGGGAATTGCTGTATACGCGCAGCATGTTTGAAGCCGTATTCGACGGATCTTTGAATCTTGGTGCACGGTTCATCCACATTGAACTTTGGGTCTCGCAGACAGCGAGAGCCTCAGAGAGTGAAGTGCCAGAAAACACCACAAACTCTTGCTTAGCTGAAGTCGGATTCTGTGCTTGTTCTTGAATCTCAGGCATCCCTTGTTGCAAAAGAAGATCTGTAGGTCTCGAAAGCAGCTCTCTGTATTTGCGAACATACTTGAAGAGTTTGTAATGTGACCGCCGAGCGCTTTCTCGCAAAGCTGTTATGTTTGTGTCCTTCCAGCTGGCAAGTTGTATTTGCTCCTTGACGTTCTTCTCTAATGAACTTCTGCCTTCTTCAAGAGATTTGGAAATCGCAGGCTGGAATACTCGATAATGTTCCAAGAAATTTTCCAGACCAGTGATGACGCATTTCAAAGCCGAGTACTGCTGCATGAACAAAAACAACAAAGATTTGAATATTTCCACCAGCCGTAGACGAGCGCTGTATTGACCTATGGTAGTAGATTTGAAGAAGCCCTCAAGCGTTGCAAGCGTCTCTTTGGTGTAGCCCCGGAGGTTCTCTCCGTCCTCGGCCATTTGCAATGGGACGGCAATCAAGACCTCGTACGCAACAAACCACCAAGCACTGACAGCTTGCTCGCATTTTTCGTACTCAATGTCAAGCAGCTTGGCCCATGTTGATAGCTCCAAGCGCCTCCAGCTAATTGTCAAGGCTGTAATGTCATCGTACAGGGAAGCAGCTGTAAATTCTTTGCTAGCAACCAATTGCCATTCATGGACGAAGCCGTGGAGCTTTTCGAGCTTCGTGATGTATTTTGCCAATGGTTCTTTGTGTTTGAAGAGCAAGATTTCCTGGCAACAAGTCAAGACGTCATGAATAGCCGCATGTTCAGGCCAGGATGTTTGCAGTTGGAGAAAGCGAGTCCGGATAGACAATACCAGAGACACGAGACGCTTTGCTTCAATGATATTGGCATCTGTGTAAAAGTTGTAATGTCTTGACGAGACCTGCCCATACAAGTTCATGTCATCCGTCAGAGCCAACAGAATACCCGGAAGGTGAGACTTTGGACTTAAAGATAGCGATTTTCCCGGGTTCAAAGATCCAAGCAAATGAGTTGAGTTCAAGATAAATTTTCTCATCCTTGTCTGTACATCTCCACCTTGGAATATAGCGGCATGGAGTTGCGTTAATTGAATAGCAATAGCTTGCGGATCCAATCGATTTTTCTTGGATTCTTCCTCAACGTTGTCTTCAAAAGTAGGGAACAGCTCGCGGAGCTCCGATTCTTCGACCTCCTCGTTATCTTCAAAGGAACCTTTATAACGATACATTTGGTTCTTTTCTGCCGTCTCTTTCTGTTCCTCGGTAAGTTGTGTTTTCCATATCTTATGGATGGACTGGAGAATATCTTGAAGTTCGTAGAGATGGTAGGATGAAGTAAGAGTCGATGGGTCGATGCTGTGGCGTAGGACAAGAGAAGCTAATTGCTGTAGACGAACATCTAGAGGAGCCTTGAGGGCACCTTGACGATCTATTTGGCCATGTTTCAACAATGCTCCATTGTCACCAAGCAAGGGTGTCATCTCAGTAATGCATTTAATTGGCACATCAACTGATTCAGCCCCGTTAGAATTACTTGAACAAAGCGATACACCTAAGTCAAGGAGTTGCAAAAACCGAGTAACGAGAAGTGTGATGTCGTCATAAGGCCTGAAATGAGAGTGAAGTCGAGTACAGATCTGGCGAATGTTATCCGTCAATAGACGACCATACTGCTGGAAGTCTAGAAGACCATATTTCTCTGGGTTCCTACTCAGCACCGAATTGAATAAGTTTGAAAATTCCCCTTGCAACTCCAAGAGTTGGGATTTGGAAGGTCGGGTGACGGGAGAGGCTGGGGGCGCTGAGCCAAGCTTCTGCAGTTCTTCCTCTATCAGGCGACGACGCAAATTCGTATGCTTGCCAGAGAATTCGCTTTCAAATACCATCAGTGCTTGGTCTTGAGTTTCCAGTTGCATAACTTGTTCGGCGTGGCGCCGTCTTTCAATCACCAGCCCAAGAGATGGATCGTATGGTTTGTCAGGAACAAACAGTCGAAGGCAGATGACTGCGAGTTGCGTCGACAAGAATCCTAGACTGTACAACGCATTCGCAGAATCCTTTCCAACACTGTGGAGCGCTTGGATGCAGTTGGAGATTTTACCAATAAACTGTCGGAAGTAATGGTTGGAGGGTAGGTTCCGGGCCGGCTCAAGCAACGGGACTGGTCCTTCAGAGCTTCCAGTTTGCTCAATGGCAATGAGAACGGTGACAGTAAGTTGAAGAGAACTACCTTCTAAAAAGTCTTGATGAAGCCATAGAAGTTCCAGGAGAACTCGTGCAAAGGTCTTTGAAAGGACAGTCTCTTGCGCCAGGGCAATCTCGTTTGAACTCAAAGCCACTGCCTCGATCAAGGCTCGTTGCTCGTGCTGCAGGAACTCCAGGCGTCCTAGGGACACGTCTCCAACTTTTTTCAGATGTTTCAGCAGATCGGTGGAGAAATTCTTGCTCCAGGGCGAGACAGCATCCGACGTTCCTTCGCGGCTATTGTAGAGAGCTAATTTTTGTAAAATACTAGGAATTGACAATTCCTCAGTCGAGATCCTTGCACCTTGCGCGGACCGCCCGGCAAGCAATGGGAGTGTCTCATTCAAATGATTATGCCCGCTAATTCGAGTCTTGTTCCAGATTGTTGGCAAATCATGAAATTCGCAAATAGTCTCAAAGACATTAGAGAAATGAGGCGGCTGAAATGAAGAGTACATTTCAGTTGCCGAAGTAAGCTTTTGCACTTCTTGCTTCAATCCTTCAACGAGAAGTTTGCCGTCCGCATTTTGGAGGAGCATCAAGTTTTGAGCATCAACGAGAGACTTACGCATCATTCCCAACTGGGACACACTCAAACTGGTCTGTAAAGCCACAGTCGAGAACTCTTTGATACTAGCTTCAACGTCGAGAAGCCAGGCCAACTGTTCAGAGTTGGAGCAGGTAGCAGGCCTCCAGGAATCCCAAATTCTTCGCATGCTTAATCCTGTCGTGAGTGTCCACTTTGATTTGAATCTAGCAAAAAATTGCTCGAAGGAGGATGATAAGGTGTACAGGGCTCGCCCCTGGTCAGAAAACAAAAGCAGGATTTTTTGGCCTGTCTGTAGGTAAATTTGAAACTCCCCCTCATCAAGTTCTGTGGCCTGGGTGGCAGTATAGATATCCCAGCAGAATCTAGTCATATTGAACATTGCTGATACACCATGGGCAGACAATTCCACATCGCTAGTCAAATTTTGAATGAACTCGTGAAGTAGTCGAACACAGTCAACCAAGAAAGAGCTGACAGGCTGGGTTGAGTCTTTCATCAAACTTGAGATCTTGCTTGAAGCGAAGGAACGCTCGAGCCTTGTCATTTGTGATGGCTTCAAGTGTTGAGATTTTTCATTTGCGGTGATCAGGTGTCTTTGTAAACTATGCAAGTCTCTTTCGATATCTTGAAGTTTGGCGACAAGTACCATCTGGTTGATAAATGTCGGATGCCAGGTCAGGCGAGGTTCATCGACGAGAGGATGAATGAGAACAAGACCTGGTTCTCCCAATTCGAGGGATGAGTTCCCTAGCAGTTTCGACCGCAGATCCTCTCCCGCCACTGCTGCATATCGTTCGATAACATTGACAAATCCATTTGACTCTGCATAGACAGAAGGCAGCGATAGGAACTGGCGAATAGATTCTTGAAATGCTGCCAGTTCCGCTGTTCTAATATGATCTAGACGAACACCCAAAGATTGATCATCAATAGGAGCTGATAATACTTGCTTTTTGCTGCTCCACAAGTTGCGTAGGCGGTAGAGAGCCGACTCTAGGGTATAAGAAGGCACATTTTCCAATTCAATGGCGTCAGAGTGTGGTAAAAAGGAAATCTCCACAGATCTGTTTCGCATTGCTCTAGACAATTCTCCATTGCGAGGATCCATAGTGAGGAAAAGCCTGAAATTTGAATGTGGCTTGACAACCCGGGCTGATCCATCCTCAGTGCGCTGTTCGTTCAGAACTAAACATCCATTCGGCTCCATGAGGGAGTTCAGACGATCAAGAACTGACGCATTGCACAGATTTGCATTGTCAAGGACCACCCAGTATCCATACTGAATAGCTTCTGTGAGCGCGCCTTCCGTCCATTCAAAGCCAACCTTATTGGCGTTTGTCGATGTCTGCATCAGAACATTGCATCGGTGAACGAAGTCTTGAAAGTGAGGGGAATCGAAGTGCGGTTGTAGCGCATTGATGCCAGCAAGTAACTTATCTAGAGTGACATCAGATTGCTCACAGATACTAAAAGTTTCCAATAGAGGCAGAGCGGGTTCGAGACCAAATCCAGAGGCTAGAGCAGAAATGATTTCATGGTGTAAGAAGGTAGCAAGATCCTTTGCAAGGGCTTGGGTTTGCCTCCGGTAGTCGATTTGTTCAAAACCACCGATGAGATCCATCGTATCGGTATCGGGACTCAAAGCCAGTTCTACCAACTCAGCACCCTGTATAGCAGCCAATTTTCGTAGTGTTGCTGTTTTACCGCAACCTGAGGGGCCCACAAGAATGCTCGGCCATGCACGCTGTACACAGAATATCAAAGACTCGAGGACCTCGAGATCACGAGGAAGAACTTTGATGCTGGAGTCGACAATGCTTTGCTTGACTTTGTTTCTGTCCATTACACCGAGACCGACTCGAAAATGGTCTAGTGCCATATCGTGATAATAGGATTTCGCCGGCAGTGAATTGCCAAATGATTGCTTAAAGACTTCACTTATTATCTGGCGATCCTCATAGGTACGGAATCTTTGGCATATGATATTCGCAAGGAAGTAGCCACTGGGTATTTGAATTTTGTCGTTACCAGCCAGTTGAAGCCATCTTGTGATATCTCTGAGGTTGAGCTCCCACGGTCCGCCGATATTTCCTATTCGTCGCTCACGAATGATTGCGTTATTCAATCGCGACATGAAATCAATCATCTGTTCTATCTCTTCAGGAGAAGTGTGAGAAAAAAGCCTCGAACAGATACGTTTCAAGTCTGTGTCTGTGAAACTGTCCGCATATACAACAGTAAATCGATTGACAAAAGATGCTGGGAGACCTTTTCGACCACCTCCTTGATGATGTGGATTTTGAGCAGCAAAGAGCACAAACTCCGGATGTCTTTTGAATGTTTGGTCCAACTCAGCCACGTATACCTGCTGTCGGTGATCAAGACAAGAGTTCAAGCCTTCAAGTACTGACTGGGAGGCAAGGTTCATTTCATCAAGTAGAACCCAATGTCCGCGTTGCATTCCTCGTAAGAACGGGGCATCTCTCCAAGCAAATTGACCGACTCCACCCCCCTCAACAGGAACATCCGAGCCAAAAAGGTCCGTGAGGTCTGTTTGATCTGACAGATTGATTCGAGTGAACGGCTTTCCAAGAGCTCGAGCAAGCGATTCAACCAATGTAGTCTTTCCAACACCAGGACTACCCTCGAGTAAGATCGGCTTTGACGACTGTAGACCGCGTGCTATACGCACCGAGTTGGCAATTGTTGTTGGTGCGTCCATAACAAATTGAGGATCCGGTGACGAATCTGCAGACATTGGTAATTCGAAGGCACCCACGCAGAGATGGCCATTTTGCACTGACACAGTAGCCGCTTCGCCGTAGATACCAGCAGCATCAATCTCAAAGAGAATGGAGAGCTTTTGGAGACACAACTTTCGGTTTTCCGCAAGGCTATCCAGCGATATCGATAGCAACGCAGACGGGTTTGCTCCGAGGGTATCAATATACACCATGGCTGCTCCCTGAACGATGGCAAAATTCGGGTTAGAGGGAGGGCATTTGTTGATAAACTCGACCCACGCAAGAAGGTCTCTGATAGAGACTGAAGACGACGTTGCACCCTGAAAAACCTGCTTGAACCATTTTGCAAACTCCAGCATTGCCTTTGTTTGGTCCTCCTCCAAGAATTGCAACTTGCTCTTCAGAATCGGCAAAATGTCTTCTCCCTCGGACAACTGCGGCACCCAAATTTCGGTCATACGATTTCTAAGAGCAGCAGATAGTTCTCTCTTTCCATAGTCACCGCCTGGATTCATGGTTGATAAAAATTGATACCCATTCTGCGCCACGACCAAAGAGTCTATAGGACCTTTCTCTGCAAGTAAGAGAGATCTGTGCGGTTCGAGAACACTGTTCAATCTTTCAAGAACAGAGTCATCGGCAAGGGAGACTTCATCCAAAAGGAAATACTGTCCCGATTTCATGGCAGTTACTAGACTTCCATCTGACCACTCGAAAAGTGCCTGGGATCTTGTAAAGTTTGTCTTGATACGCTGCAAGAGTTCGGTGTCTATAGCTTCCAGTTGCTGAGTCGTCAATTGTAAAAATTGTGCTTTCAGCTCTTCCAAGCTACTTGACGGTGTGTTTTCGCTCATTAAAAACACGCTGTATAAGTCATCGCGCAGTTGTTGCTCCAGAGAAGAACGATTTCGCAATGGTCGTTGGGCGCCGATCAGGTCTCCAGTTTCCAGATTAACGTGCGCGTTGACAATCAAGAGGTCCTTTGCATGGATTTCAGAGATAGCTTGACAAATCTGAGTCTTTCCACAACCAGTTTCGCCGACGAGAAGAACAGGTTCGTTGTTCTGTAGTGCCTGCGAAACTAGGACGAAAACTCTTCTCATGGCTTTCGTCCATACAACACCTTTTGAAAGATTCTCCTGTCCTTTAGAAAGCCTATTCAGTTCGGAAGAACTATAAATTTCATCTTCGTCAATCTTGACTTTCATCACTTCTTCTATAACTTTCTTGACGGCAGCCCGTTCCTGTGAATTTCGGACTCTCTCGGCAAGGAGCATAAAACCGTTAATGGCAAGGGTCTCACGATCATCAGCTTGACGGAGTGCCCATCTGAACAAATCTCGAAGCGTGGCAAAACTGTTTTTCTGTTCAAAAAGACGAGAAGATTGCCTCAAGACCGAAAGCTTTTTATAGACTGTCACAATCCTGGCGCAAAAGGACGGAGCGATTTGAGTTCGCTCTTTCAAAATGAACTCTAGTTCATCTTCAGGGATGTCGTCAAAATGAAGTTCGAGGAATCGATTTCGGAACGCTCGTGATAGTACCTTTCTGCCTCCGTAAAGACCAGCTGGGTTTTGAGTAGCAAAGAGCATAAAATTTGCGTGCGGACGAATGATTTCTTGGGTCTCTGGGAGAAAAAGCTCTCGGTTATCATCCAACAGTCGATTAAGAGCCTCCAGGACGTCTGATGGTGCCAAGTTGAGCTCATCAAGGACGATCCAATATCCATTTCTCAGGGCTTCTACAAGGACACCTTCTTGGTATCTTAAGGAACCGTCATCGGTTGACACGTATGATCCGAGATATTCTTGTAAGTCGGTATGCTCATGATTGTTGATACGCACAAATTTATTCCCTGAGACCTTGGCCAAATACTCAACCATACTCGTTTTTCCAGATGAGGTAGGTCCTTGCAAGAGAATAGGGAACCGACGAGTAGAACTAGCGCGCAATAAGTTCTTCAGGTTTTTCTCGATGAACGGTGTTATAATGTAGTGAGGCTGTTTCTCTGCAGTGAATGGACCTTTTCTCATCCAGTAGTGTTTGAATTGGACATATTCATTGCCATCGGTAGGTGGTCTAGGTGTTTGACCAAGTAATGATTTGGCGTGTTTAGCAGACCCGAAAATGTGTTTCTCAATTAGAGGTACGACTATTTTCTCGGATTCTTGGCTGAGGAGTGTTAAAAAGCTCATGCAAAAACCTTCGTAAGCGGCTCTCCGGATACCATAGATCTGCACATGGTCGACGATATAGACCAGAGTTCGTACAAGGGTTCGAATACTGAAATGCGGCTTCTGGCCGGCACCATCAGTGAGTTTGTTTTGAACACTCAGTCTCTTCGTGTCTAGGTAAAGACTGGCGACATCTGATGCTAGGCGTAAGTCACTTTGCGTTAGATCTCCCAGGTATGTCTGTATTAGACCAAGCAGGTCATCAAGATCGACATCGGGTGAATGGACGTAGATCTCAGTGAATCTTGAACGCAAACCCGGAGCAAGATCTCTCTTTCCCGCGTCAGTGGCGGGATTCATGGCACCGAATATTCGAAAGTTAGGGTGTCCATAAACTCGTTCCACATCTCCGGCTTCCGAAAGCAGAACAGAAGGCAAGCCTTCGCTGCCATGGTGGAGTAAGCTGGCAATATTCTCGAGGATATCGGGGGTAGCTAAGTTGATCTCATCTAACAATACCCACTCTCCATTCCGTAAAGCCCTCACGATCTTGCCTTGAACAAAAGCAAATGCGAATTTCGAGTCACCTCTAGTAGCCTGTGCTTCAAAATCGGCCAACTGAACATTGAAAATATCCCACTTCTCTTTGAGCGCAACATATTTGGGAGAGTCCAGTTTCCTTTTCTTTGAAGGCTGCTCCTCGGCCCCCTCTTCAGGCTGGCTAGAATCTTTTGGTGGGCGGAAAACACTCTCTGCCATTCGGACGGCTTCATGCCAAAAGTTGACTAAACGGGGCCAATTCCCTGCAGTGAGAGATTTGGTAACAGATGCAAGAAATTTCTGGTTCTTTTTCGCGGAGAAAGTTTGCTCAAACAATTCATTGAACTCATCCAGAAGAGGAACAGCCATGGAACGGAGGTTAACAGGTCGGAAACCACCTAAAATATCAGTGCTTTCGCTTTGCTGAGAAAGATTGACCACCGTGAGCTTCTGGCACATCAAATTGGCCAGCTGCTGGATAACTGCAGTTTTACCAATACCAGTTTCTCCAACAAGCAAAACCGGTTCAGCAACTTGAATGGCGCCGGCAATCTGCTCCATGGTTTTTAAAGCTGCACGAGTCGGCGCAAAGCGAGACGAAGATTTCAAATACTTTGACTTGGTAGCTTTCGTTACCTTCATCTTAGTACATGTTTCCCTTCCCACAGAAAAGCTTGTGTCGCGGTCTGCGTATGGAGGACTTCGGTCTTGAAGACAAAAATGAGCTCTTTGGGGTGACAGTTGAAGGCATTGAGCAATGTGGTCTGCTAGCCTATAGCCAAGATCTCGGTCTGGCAAAAAGCGGATAAACACATCCATGGCATCGAGGAACATTTCGTCTTGAAAGCTCTCGGGCGCCTCTTCGTTACCGGTCTTCGCACCTAATTTGTCAAGTCGGCGATTCAATCTTCGACAGAGCTTGATCAGATCTCTAAGTCCCGGAGTCCTGCCTTGAGAGCTTCTGACAGCCAAGTTGCTATGAAAGGCAGAACAAAGGTTGTCATAGATATCCATCAATATTCCAACTCGGGATGAAAGCAGCGGAAACTTGTTGGCGATGACCTCACGTATTTCCGTCAGTGGTAATGACTGCACTTGGATCCTCTGCCAGAGTCTAATGCCTAGCAGACCGTGACTTGGAGCAACCTCCTCGCCTTTGTTATTGAGAGAGGTCTTCATGGTCGCGATAACTCTAAATCCGTCTGCACATTTGATTCGCTCCTTACGGCTGGGTATAATCAATTCTCCTCTTTCAATAATCGGCAACATCAATCCTATGACTTCTGATGGGGCCCGATCCAGATCTTCAATGAGAACCCATCGGCCTTCCTTTGCGGCCTTGGTCAATACACCGGGCTGCCACGCAAACGCACCCGTTATTGATGATGTTGCGTACATGCCCAGCAAGCTCTTCGCATCCGTCTGTTCGTTGAGATGCAGCGTGACCATCGAAGAGCCCTGCCCCATTACCCGTGCGATATCATTGACCAAAGATGTTTTGCCGGAATTTGGTAGACCAAGGAGGAGAAGAGGTTTGTTGTCAAGCAACGACGTGGCTATGTTCTGTAAGTTCTTTAGAACAGTGGAGGTATTCACGAGGGCCGATTCAGCAACGGGTCGATCCCATCGCACTTTGGGGGTGAGAACTCCGCCAATGTTCGCAGTTCGGGGAGTGATATTTGTTTCAAACCTCTTTACCAAGTCCAGCCCCATTCCCAGAGGCCGTGTGCTTCGTCCTTCACGCAAGCGGGTGTCCAGGGTTTGCCAACGGCGCTCCTCCCACAACCCCAACAGTCTGTAATCAATAACGGTACCTTCCCACTGGCCATGGCATGGTTGCGAACCAACACGGATCTCTATCATATTCTGGGTCGCCGCATCGGCGGCACGCATGTAGGAGCAAAAGCATCGAACGGCTAAGTAACGCACGCATTTATCGGAATGTTGGAAGAGCGGCTGGAATTGAGTCGGGACGAGAATAGCGGAGAAGGTTTCAAGATCAAACGACAGTAGGCGAAACACAGCAAGAAGAGCTTCTCGTAGGATGTCATTGTCTAGGTTGAGAAATTCGGGTCCTTTCGATGTCGCCAGAGGCGCATCTTGTGTGGTAACATAGTTGCTGGCAAAAGATCGCAGATAAGGCGCAAACGGCAGGATTCGCGAGAAAGCAGAAATAATTTGAAAATAATAGGATGATCGGTCCAGATCCAGCCATCTGGACGTTATATCGACAAATAAAGGCTCATGTGAAGCGAAAATCCGCTCTGTGGTGCCTGGCTGGAGGGCGGCCAGGGCAAGCGCATCTAGATACTGAGCACCAGATGCATTGCGGATTCGCTGAGCGAGTTCGCTGGGGAGCTGGCGGACGATTTCGGTGTCCGAGAGCTCCAGCTCAAAGACAGGTATCCTGTCCATCACCCTAGCCTGCGAGAAAAAGCCCTCCTCTCGATTGAGGGCAGAAATAAGATGGGAGAGTACTTTTGGCAACTGCCAAAACTTTTTTTCGACCGCCGTCTTTTTCTGCCGCATCTCTCGTGGGGCTCGCGCTGACCGCCTTCCGCTGATAGCTCCTCCGCCGGGTCTCGGTCGCCAGTTGATCTAATTAGATGGTTGATCATCAACTTGTCCTATGCGCCACGATACTCTCGCAACACTGAGCAGCTCAGATCTGCCTGCTCGGTGCTGATGCGTCCAGGCGACGAGCCATGTCACTGATCACCCCCAGCTCCAGCGATGAAGACCATCCGGACTCCGTTTTGCGCGACACCTTCACCCCAAACGACTCCGAGGAAGGCGATGTGGCATCGCAACGCCATCAAGACGAAGCTATATTCGCGGAAGATCCATTTGCACAATCCGAGGCCGAGCCGTATGTTGCTCCAATCTATCAAAAAAAATCTACTTGGGAACTTCAATTTCTAACTAAAGTAAAGTCTGACTTTCAAGCGTAAACAAAAAAAACCAGCCCGTTTCAGTCTATCGAACATATTCCCTAGCGGCAACAGCAGCACTCCACCGCAATTAGCAGCTCATCCGCAGAATGGATCGCATTCTCTGAGAGATTGGACGAATTTTGCAGACGAACCAGAGCCCGTCGGTTCTGGAACGAACATCAATGGTTTTAAAGAAGACGGTCCTCTCGATTGGTATGTCGAAGGCCCTGGCAGAAGAGTAGGCTACGACGACCTCACTGCAATCGATTGGGTCTTCGAATACATGAAAGAGCGCCAAAGGAAGAGGCTTCTATACTCGAAAGGACAAGGGCTGCTGGGCCATTTGCAACAAATCTTAGATGGGAGCCATGTCTGGGTGGTGTTGGTCGCAACAGGAATCACGGTCGGCCTTATTGCTGCTTGTATCGATATCGCGACGAACTGGTTGGGCGACTTGAAGCTTGGATATTGTAAGGGCAACCAGGGAGCGAATCAGTTCTACCTCAACCGACAATTTTGCTGCTGGGGCCATGAAGGTAAGCTGGCAAACATTGATTTCTTGCTTTCGATACTGAGGGTTTCAAGAATTTTCCGAGTGTGTGAGCTGGGTGCCATGGAGGTCTGCGCTAGGTATCTCTTCTGGTGGCGGAGGCTACGTGATGGAGTACATTTTTTTCGTGATGTTTTCTGTAGGTGTGCTCATCCCATTTTTCACTTTACAATTACTCATAATTCTACCAGGTCTTTTTCGCGTCATGTGCCTGCATCTTGGTCCGAAGCTACGCTCCATACGCCAAACATAGCGGAATACCTGAAATAAAAACCGTTCTCGGAGGTTTTGTTATGAAACACTTGATGGGGGGCTGGACCCTAGCCATTAAGTCTATCGGACTTGTAAGCCTAGCTTGATCTCGCAGGAAATAACGGCCTTGCTAATTTATTACAGTGCCTCGCTGTTTCTTCCGGCATGTGGATAGGCAAAGAAGGTCCTTTAGTCCATGTCGCATGTTGTTGTGCGAACATTTTAATGAAACCATTCGAGTCGCTGAATCAAAATGAAGGTAAAGTTGGCAATGGTCTTTTCTTACCTCCAGCGTCTAACATTTTGTAGCGAGAAAGCGAGAAGTTTTATCCGCTGCCGCCGCTGCAGGTATCTCCGTCGCCTTCGGTGCGCCTATCGGTGGCGTGCTATTTAGCCTGGAGGTATGCTTCTTCGTTGAATTCAAGAAATCAGCCTTATCTAATTATTCCTAGCAACTCGCATACTATTTTCCGGACAAGACAATGTGGCAAAGCTTTGTATGTGCCACTATTGCTTCAGTCACACTTCAGGCGTTGGATCCTTTCCATACTGGTAAAATTGTGTTGTACCAGGTGACATACACTAGGGAATGGCACCGCTTCGAAATCATTCCATTTCTGCTTCTCGGCATCTTAGGTGGCCTGTACGGGGGTCTGTTTATAAAATTCAATATGAGGATAGCCGCATGGCGCAAGTCTCGAGGTTGGAACTTTCCCCTCCTTGAGGTTGCGTTCATCGCAATTGTCACTGCGCTTATCAACTTTCCCAACAAGTTTATGAGAGCACAATCATCGGAGCTTGTGTATCAATTGTTCGCCGAATGTGCAACGACTACCGATGATCAATTAGACCTCTGCAAGACAGGGGCTGCATCGTTTGGGGTCATTGCTCTTTTGTTGATGGCAGCATTATTTGGCTTTTTCCTGGCATCAATCAGTTTTGGTCTGGAAATTCCTGCAGGTATAATCCTCCCGTCTCTAGCGATTGGTGCTTTATTTGGCCGCGCTCTCGGCATCGCAGTCGAAATGTGGCAATCAGCCTATCCGGACTTTTTCTTGTTTGCGAGCTGCGATCCCGATATTCCCTGCATTACGCCAGCAACCTATGCTATCATCGGAGCGGCGTCGGCGCTTGGAGGAGCAACGAGAATGACAGTTTCAATTGTGGTTATCATGTTTGAATTGACAGGTGCCTTGACATATGTGATTCCCATCATGATTGCCGTGATGCTTTCGAAATGGTGCGGCGACATTTTTGGCAAACGAGGCATATACGAGTCTTGGATTCACCTTAATGAATACCCATTTTTGGATCACAAAGACGATAAACCGCCACCGGATGTTCCGGCGGCAAAAATAATGACCTATGTTGACGACCTCACTGTGATTCCTGCTGTTGGACACACTATTGAATCGCTGAAGAGTCTACTGGCTCAAACTAGGTATCGTGGGTTCCCAGTCATCCTGGATACCTCGAACCCTATTCTACTTGGATATATTTCGCGAAATGAGCTGTCTTTTGCATTGGACTCCTGTACCAAGAGCCGGAAACTATCGCCAGAAACACAAGCACTCTTTGTTCATCAGCCTTTTGCCGACCCTAACGAAACGCTCGATTTGCGACCTTGGATGGATCAGACGCCAATGACACTGAACAGTCGTATCAGTTTTTCTATTGTCTTGGGTATGTTTCAGAGACTCGGACTGAGATATGTGCTGTTTGTCCACAAAGGCAATCTTAGAGGCCTTCTCACTAAAAAGGATGTGTGGTTTATACTGAATGGCGTGGAAAGTCGTCAAGATAAAGGCTTTGGGGATGGGCCTCTCAGAGAAGCCGAGAACCCTGACGAAGTTGGCCTGCTTAGCCACCACTCTCACGATGACGATCTAAGTCTTGTGGAGGGTCGACAGTCTCTGCAGTCTCTCTGATTTGAAACATTTTTTTGATGTTGTCTTTAGCGAAATTTGCTGGATTTAGATTTTTTTTTATAGATGGTACATATATCGATTGATATCAATGATATCCATAAACATGTTCCTTTTCTTCATTAACCGTTATATACACTCGTATAGTGGTGCTTTTCTATTCGTAATCCCTAATCCAAATCCACAACACAGCAATAGATAGAAACAGCCTCAATGCCGAGTGCCATTCACCCGCTGCACGCCCTTCCCAAGCTCGGCAGCGACACAGGTTGCTTCACGCACACTACGTGCTAGAGTCCCACGCACGGCGGCTTCTTCCAGGACAAGCAACCCACCAATCGTGCACCCACCCGGCGAAGAAATCTTCTCCTTGACAATGGACGGATGCTCTCCACTCTCAACCATACTGACTGTGCCCCTCAGGACTTGACAAGCCATCAGCTGCGCCTCGGCACGCGGCAGTCCCATGGCCACCGCACCATCTGCCAATCCCTCGATCATCAATGCCACAAAAGCAGGGCCCGAGCCTGCAAGTGCAGTGCAGACATCCATCTGAGAGAGAGGGAGCTGGACAATCTTTCCAATGCGAGTGAAGATCCATGAAACCAGATCATCCCACTCTTTCGGCAGCGGGGGGTTCGAAACTCCAATCGTAGTCATCGACTCTCCCACCATGGCTGCGGTGTTGGGCATTGCTCGCACAATAGTACATAGTTCTTGTACAGTTTGTCCTTCGTATAGGGCTTGTGATATTTGCTCAATCTCAACGCCGGCCAAGACACTGATTAGGAGTTTGCCCTTGAGTGCATCATACATGCCAGGAACAGAAAGAAGGTCTTTCACCATGTAGGGCTTGCACCCGAGAATGACGATATCGGCCTGCTGAACTGCCTTGACGTTCTCATTTTGCAGAATCGTCACTGGGAATTTGGAGTATGGCTCAACGGCTGTTTGGATGCGTTTTGCGGATCGCTCTGATCTGACGCAGGCAATGAATTTTGTGGGAGTTTGAAAGGATGTATCCTCCTTTTTACTCGCGTCTGAAATGGATGACAAGATCCCAGTCAGGATTGCCAGGCCCAAGTTTCCTACCCCATGTCATGTCAGGAACTACTTCTATGTCGTATCCCAATTGCGGGAATGAACATACCACAGCCCAGCATCGTGAGGGTTTTCTCCCCAGAGCCGGGGGTTGAAGTGTTTGCTGCCATTTTTCGAATCTACTGTCTGTCTCAATTAGTCTCACAAGTAATTGTCTTAAAACTCCGGTTTCTTTATCGAAGTAGAATGGAGACAGGTCGAATAAATACATATCGCCGGGCCGGGAAATTACCCGGCGGCGAGCGGCATCCCACCTCGTTCTGCCCGCCAAATTTCCTTCACCGCCTGTGCTCTTCATCACCAACTACACGACAACTGCAGACAACGATTGTTCATCTCGCAATACAGTTTGATTGAAATCATGACGGATCCTTTTGAAGTGCGTATGCGCTTCACAACGCAGCTACAACACCTCAGCGCCGCAGTATCGTCCTCGCAAAAAGTAGCCCAATATGCGCTCAAATACCGAGATATGGACGAGGATTTGCACTCGTGTATATTGGAACAGCTGGAAAGAGTATGCAGAAACCTTTACTTTGCATTTTCTGGCTGGATAGATACTAATAGACTTTCCCCTAGAATAATATGAATACTCGTGCTAATATAATGTACTTTGTGGAGTATTTTTGCGAAATGGCCACAAAGGAAGACCACCTCAACTACGTGCGCATGATCCAACGCGATATCCTGACCATTGTCGATGGGGTCGCACCGGCAGACGGCTCCGGGGCTGCAAACGTCAAACATGTTCGTCGAGTTTTACAGGGATTGCAAGACAAGAATATTCTCACAAGCGAAACGGTGGCGGAAATCGGCGGCGCGCTGAAAGACCGAGAAACAAATCAATCAAACGTCCTCGACAACGAAACTTCAGAGGTTTCCGGAACACCGGCCAACGCCAAAGCAAGCGGGGCACTGCGTGTTGATAAACGGCAGATTGAACAGCGGATTGAAGAAGATCGGGAGCGGAATAAGAGACTGCGAGAGAGCATGTGGGCAGTCAGCGGAGACAACAAGGACGAATATCGAAAGCTCTGGGACGAGACGAGCGATATCGGTGAGGATGATTTTTTGGATGCTGAGGAGGACTTTGGTGAGAGGAAAATGGCGGTGGCTGCGTGATTTTGCTCGTCATTTTGGTTGCCATTTCTATTTGAATCTATTCGGGAAAGGCGTTTAAATTATATGCATTTGGTAGTTTTGGGAAAAGCGGGAAAGCGAGGCGTTCAGGACCAGCCATTCACATATTTATGTCACATTACAGCTTTCTATCGACTATCTATACTCTTAAAGCATCAATGATGTCAATTGATGGGGGATGGAAAAAAAATAATATGATGATTCGTCCACTACATATCAACCTTCATTCTATACCGGTTTTTATAGGAAGCCAGGTATGATCAAGTAACGTTATAGTAACATTGTACTGCTTGATACTAATAATATAATTGAAAGTAAATTGACGTGATACGTCAAGCCCTTATTGATATCGATGCACGTATCTAGATAGATTTCTCTTCTTTGCGGTAAATTACTGCCTAGGAGGTAATCACTGCAAGCACATTACATCGATCGTGAGATCAAATAATGGTAGTCAAGAAGGGGACTGAGGAGCTATTCCATCAGGGTTGCGTTGGTTCTTCCTGTAAATACAACTAGAGGGGGAATATAAGTTGACATTGAACAAGGCCAGGTTTACCAAGGCAAAGACATGTTTTCTTCATAATGACCTCCAACGGGCCGCCACATGCAGTAACTGTAGGCATTCATATTAGCATAACCCAGAGGAGTCATCCAGTTAAGATAAGAAACGTACACCGCAGGAGGTGGAAATCGCGTTTCCATATCTTTCCATTCATCACTCGCGTCTGGAACATGTGTATCGACAAGTTCTTTAGTCACGGTAATAAACCCAAACTTCTGGTTCAACAGCGACCCAAGGTGGGATGCCTCCACAAAAGACTCCAGACCCATTTCATCTGCTTTCCTTGTACCCCATTCCAACATCATCCTACCGGAACCAAGATTACGATAGTCGGGATCAGTGAAGATAACCTGGAGACCTGAGATTTGATTCGTTAATCACAATTTAGCTTTGAATTAACAACAATAACGAAACAGAAGAAGCTATATACTCAGATGTGGTTTTCGATAACGGGTTTTCCGAGGCTGTACAATGGCGCCTACGACTTTCTCTGCGTATTTTTTGCGATCTCCTTCAGGCCAAAAGGGGATACTGAACGGCTTGTCAGGAGCATTCGAATACGGATCTTTCTCATGGATGTGCCAACGGCAACCAGCGATGATTTTGCCAGTGGCTACGTTGGTCACTTTGAGCCAGTGACTGGTCGGATCTGAGCGGTGCATGTGCATCATGGCTGCCTGGCATTGAGAGACCTGTTTTTCAACATCGTCGGCAGGGAACGTGAGGGGAAGTGGTGTGACGCGAGGCTCTGCAGAGTAGGCGCGCCATAAAAGAGGAATTAGTTCGGTAAAATCACCATCTGAAGTGACTTCAGCAAGTTCAAAAGCCATGGTGGTTTGATATGACTCTCAAACACAAGTTGATTGATGGGATCGAGTTGAACGTGGTTGGTTTTGAGTTCACGAAGAACCGCTCATCACATGAAAAGATAACAAAGAAAACACCTTTTCTCCCTCTCGACCGATGCCGATAAATAGCAAGTTAGCATATGGTTATTCTCGGAGCATATTATTTAGTACGACAAATTCATTGCTTTAAACGAATGCGGTTACAGTACATTACGCGGCGTTACTACTGTACGACTGGCGATCGCTGCATGTCGATCAATTCAAAGGTCTCACCAAAATAATACCGATGGGCCCTAAAATATACGACAATTTTCGAGCCCACCGTATAGTGTACTGATGTTTTAGACTTGAATTCTGTTTAGCTTACCCTTCGAGGTCATCGCCTTCGCCATCGCCATAATCTGGCGTACTCTGTGTATACCATGTCGGCTGAAAACACAACAGAAAACCCAGGGCGCATTGTGTTTTTTATTTCGTTCTGTGCCCTTTGTTTGACTCTTGGCACTCGTATGGTGAAGCGATGGACCTTGACTCGCAGATTCGAAGGTGATGATATTGTCACCTGGATCGTCTTGGTACATACATCTTATCTTTGTTTATACGACATAGTTTTCTTCAGCTACTTGGCAGTGCACAAACAACTGCGATTCGCAATGGCCTTGGACAAAAGATAGCTACCTTGAGCGCCTCGCAAATATCCCACTTTCAGCAGGTAAGCTGCATAGGACGGGTATTAGTTTCTTTTAATAACTCTTGTGGTTGTGTACCCAGTCCCTCTATTCCTCAGGCATATTGAGTGTCTGCACATTGGGCCGTTCCAAAATTGCTGTTCTTCTTCTTCTCGTCCAAGTGACCCCGATCGAATGCCATTTACGACTGGCTTTTAGGGTGAGTGACTTTGTTCTTCTAGAAGGCAGACAGCCTCTATGGGCGCTGTCTGCTTTCTTGGTGGTTGCCTTTAAATGCCATCTTCCATACGCCTGGCAATTTATTGGCGACCATTGTGTGAGACATATTCAATACTACTAGTTGATAATGAACGACTGTCAAAATGGTAAGTGTTAAGTATGTGTATATGTGAGCCGGAAACCTTTTTATACAAGAGTTACTAAAGTCAACTCTGTCATATTATGAACCTCTGCCCAGCCGATAAGTATTTATAAGAACAGTCATCCGTTAGGTAACAAGTCTATGTCCACATCGATGGCCAGAATGACGAGAGATTATACTTAGGTACGTTAGGACTCTTGGGTGGCTACAGGTGTCGCCAGCTGGGTGTATGGAATACCGAACCGGGCATTTGGGTATACCCCCGAGCCCTCAGGGTCCCTTATTTCGTCAATTTATATTTTTGCTCCATTTATCATTAAAACATGTCCAGTTATGGTTAATAGATTTTGAATATTCAAGTTGCCGCTAACCTTTGCAATAAGATATTGCATGTGCCTTGAACATGGCCTCAGAAATGCTTAGAAGGTTTACAGGCAGAGATCTGAGGGGGCTTACATATCAATCGATGTATATATTGACTATTCTGTTTATAACTAGTCGATCGATATGTCGTCCTGTAGCGACTGTTCTGACACACCCGATGTGGAAGTTTCTGTGTCGAAATCACACTCCCAGCCCTCCCTCTCTGCTAAACATTCAAAGCAGTAATATTCATTTGGAAGATAATATCCATTCCCTTCACCTCCCTGAAGACGGGAAAAGCGCTCTAGTGGCCATATTATGAACCCTAGACGGCTGCACCCATCATATCCACTCTGGCTGTCTTGACTGTCAACGTCATCACTCAAATCCAATTCAACTGAATGAGACCCTGGATATTCTTTGGTTGTTTCCAGTCTCATTTCACGGCACATGCGACACAAAGAGCATACAGTCACATTTTCATCGTCGATAAACCATTTTCCAGCTCTCCCCAGCAAAGAACAGATGCATTTTTCATTTTTCACTCGATACTTCAATTCTTCCCACCAAGGTTCTATCAGCTCCTCATCTGGGCAGTCTTCTTCTAAGCAGCCCTCGCATTTAAGATTGTAGTATTTATTCTCGCCATCGTATATGAAATTTGCATATGGTGTCAAATTCAACAAATCTCGGAGTGTATCACGGTTCCAGTTGTCCTGTGCAAGTACCGCTCCAGATGAAGTTTCGCGTTCCATAAATTTGTCCATATCTTGGAAAACATGCCGCAGGCGCTCAATCCATTGAATGAAATATTTGAAAAGCCATAGGGATTGTGAAGTTGCTGTTTCACCGTCGAAAACTATGTGGATGTCTGTTCCTTTGTCGAGCAGCAATTTCAAACAATCGACGCTGGTGTGAGGTGGACATACAACAGAATGGAATGCAGGTTGGGAATAAAAAGAGCGGCCAAAATAAGTCCCTGCTTTAGGGTCGAAATCTAAGACCACTCGAGCACTCTTTATATCTGACCTCCAAATGGCCCAAGTTAGGCAAGATCCAATGGATTCGGTGTCAGTGAAACCAGTATAATCAGAATGAAATTTTCGGAATAGCATCGACAATATCTCATGGAAAATTTCGTTATCGGAATTTACATTGGTGATTTCCTGTTGTATCGAGGAAACCAAATTCCAACCATCACTTAATGGTCCATCGAAGTCAATACAGTCGTCGAATAAAAGTATCAATTCCATTGCCGTTTTGACATATCCGGCAGGGAAAATGAGTGAAGCTGGGGTGCTACACGCGTCAATTAGTTTACCACCCTTGCAAATCAAAAGATGTAGCTAAGACCAACAATCTGCTCGAAAATGAACTCCCATAAGTGTGCGCTGTTCTGTCTGCACCATGCAAAATCAAGAACTTGGCTAATTCGAAATGTCCATTGTATGTGGCTAACTGAAATATAAGAAGTTAGAGGTGTAGTCAATGGTACTTTATCGGCAACTTTCCAATGTTATAGTTGGGAATAGCTTGGAACAAGCATGTACTCACATGTAGGGGCCTCCATCCCTGTGAATTAACGTCCAAGACAGACGCATCTCTTTTCAATAGTTCCTTAACAGCATTTGTATTTCCTAGCTCGCAAAATTTGAAAATAAGTGCGTCATCTTGCACAGCTCTCACAGGTGATATGCAATAATCCCAACCTGGCTGTGAATTGATAGTAGTCGCTTCAATTCCAAATCTAAGTCCAATTCTGATAAGCCATGAAGCCGGGTAGAGTATAAATGACGTCGTTGTTTTATATTGTACGGATGTTTCGCCAAATGTTGTTATTGACTGTTCGATGACCCTAGTCTGATACCTAATTGTACCAAACATAGTCTTGTAAGACCAACTATGAAGACATCGCGTGGTCTGCAAGTTTCGAGACATGCCGGGATTTTTCTTAGATGCTTCTGCAAAGCCTGATACAAGAACTTGTCGAAGGATTGGATTCGAAATTGTCCTTTTTAGTCTTTCCAATTCCTTTTCGAGAGATTCAACATGGTGGTCGATACTGTCAACATTGCTAGCGGTTTTTGACGAGAATGTCCATTGATAGTCAGATTGTTCATTTTTTGAGCTGGTGATGGCAACTGACGAATCATTTTCCGGACATGGATTTGAATGATATGAAGGTGTTTGTTCAACTGATACTAATTCTAAGCCAAAAATATATGCATGTGTTAGCGATAGATAAATTGAGAGCGGAAGAAAGGCTGGCATACCTCCAGTCTCCTGTCTCAAAGTCTCAACGTTGAAACGGTGTTGTTCATCGCCTATTTTGTCATTAGAATAACCCTTATGTATAACCAAGACAGCAAACATTCACATGCCCTCTTTCATAGTTTCCCACATAACCTCGAGAAATGCTTTAGTGCAAGATGCGGCACTCGCGGCCGCATACTCCTGCCACGTCTTATTTTTGTGGCTATCAGCGTAGTCACAAACACCTTTCATGATAATACAACGTAAAGTGTCGCATATGCCCACCCCTTCCATTTCAAACCCAATAACTCCTGTTTTCTTCGCCAAACTATCGCGGTGTTCTCCGGATTTCATCACAGTATCCCCACAGCCAAGTGCGCCAAAGTGTATTCGAGGAGAGGGATTGCCCGCAGTAAGCCGGTTTCGGTTGATCAAGTCTTCAGAGCACCCAAGCTTGTTACAATCACTTTCCAGTGCTTCTCCACAGACCGGGTCCTCACTTGAATTGCAGTCAGTGCAAATACAACTAGTCTCCTCAGTTTGATGATGATGCTTATGACGATAAGACGCCTTGAACAATCGGTCTTGCGCAGCACCTGGATATTGCCACCTTGTATCGAGACTTTGGAGATGCGTAAGGTGACTCGAATATTTTTCTTGAAATTCATATTGTAATCTGCGAGTCTTGAATCCTGCAAGAAGGCTTCGGATGTCTCGATCCGCACGGCCAAGTGTGTCTGTGAAAGCGACTCTCTGCTTGAACCCATCGGGATATAGCTTTCCGAAATCATATTCAGCGACTTTGCAGCTGACTATGGAATCGCCTAACACGATCTCCGTGTCGGATGATGGAAAAGGCACCCCTCCACAAACACCAGTCAATATTGTGAGATCGATCCCAGGGAAACTGATCAAAAGGCTAGATGCAGCGCTGGCAGCACTTCTTTTCCCCATTTCCGGTAAGTGTGCTAATACAACATTGTATTTACCGATTCGTCCTGTTCGATAGAAGTTTAAATCTCCTCGTTGTTTTCCATATGCCACATAATGCTCGTCAAAGAGGTCTTCCACGGCGTCAAATTCCACAGTTAAAGCACAGATAATTGCAATTTCAAAGTCATTCCGGGATTTGGGGCGCATTTGAGCCATTTTCGTCTGGCCTGATCGGTAAGAAAAAACATAATATCAGTTAGTATTCTAATTGCGCATAAGAAATAAGAAGTATTTTGTTTAGTACACTAAGGAATGGCAAAGTTTCTCTCACATAGTTCAATCTTATTACCAGAGGGGTTGTGTGCGTGTGTCAAAATCTGCAGCAAGGCTGAAGCAAAGACATTTCTCAAAATGTATCACGTGCTTGCTAGTGTATGGCATTATTGTATTTAGAAGGTAAATTTCCGTAATGGTAGAATATAAGATGAGTTCCGTGTCTTGGGCGTTACACACGAATACGGTACTGTAATAGCAAGGTTGGAGCTTCAGGGCGCCAACTCATTCTCACTGTGATCGACGTTTTAATTGGATCTCGTCCATTTTCCACGCCAATCAAAACATGAGTGGACATTATCAAAGCTCACATCGGAATATGTCCAATCAAATAGATCAGTTATTTTGCATCCATGTAGTCTCGGAAGACCTCGTCAACTGACAATTGTAATCTCATCCAGAAAATTGAGGTAACTATCTAAACCCTGGAGACATGAAACGTCATTCAAATGTTCCTTTGGATAGTGCCTCTGTAACCGAGATCATCTACTATACTTCATGTAACTGATAAGATCAACATAGATATCTATACAGATATATTTGAAGAAGCTTTAAACTTTAAACACTACATGTATGTTCTTATTCTTTAACACTTGAATAGCAAATAGCTTTTCTAGGTTAAAATCTTTAGTCGGAATTAAATAATGCCTTTTTAATATAATATAATAGTTTTTCTATGTATATTTACAAGATTACATAGTATAAGTGTCGAACCAATAATGATCTGCGTCATCGATAAGGTCGGCGAAACATAGCGCCGGATAAGCGGCGAGCGACCCACTCTGGGCGTCTCCGCCCGCTCCAAAAAAAGAGAGCAAAAAAATCATGCAAGAATAATAATATATTGAGGTCTCTGGAACGCCCACTCCCTGAGCACCGGGTGTGTTTATTTGACGGAATAAGATTTTCTCACAGTGCTCCATGTTCTCGCAAATTTTCAACAAGGCAAGGGGGCTTTTTCCTGGCACAGCCGCAGACGACAGCTCGTTCACCGCCCACGCTTCTTCAACGTCCGAGGCAACAACAGACAGCACAATTGACTCGACACCTACAATAATACCAGACATGGTGACGGCAACTCGACAGGGCCAGGTTGGCTCACCACAGACAAACGGCGCAGATGGCGCTGCGAATGGGAAGAGAAAGACACGGGCCACGAGATCGGATAGTCAATCGAACAAACGGAGACGGACAGAGTCTGAGGATGGAGACGACAATGAAATACACCGGACCAGTGTGGTGGTGGAAATTCCGCTCAGGCGGAAATTTGTCGAGGAAGACGTGGCTGATGAAGTGCCTGAAACACAGCAGACGAACGGCATAGAAGAGGAAGAAGAAGAAATAGAAGAGAAAACTCAGAATACGACATCGTCTGATCCACCCAAGGAGACCAAGAGCCACATCCGGTTCGGCAGCGAAGAACCTGCGCCGGTCTTCAACAAGGCGGAAGAAATCCCAGAAACCCAAGAGGAAGCAGAAGAGGCAAGCAGCGATGACGACGACGAGGCACCTGAAGTTGTCGATAACTCGGCGCAATTATTGTCGCTGAAAGTGCAAGCGCAGAAACAGGAAGAGGCGCGAAAGAGGTCAGTCGTGTTGGTATGAATGTTTGCAAAGCATAATCACTGACTCCTACAGGGATGAAATTCTACGGAAAGAGAAACGCAAGTTGCAGGACGAGAGAAATAAATCGCAGGCCAAAACGGCCAAAAAATCCAAACTAGACAAACCTTCAGATTCTCGACCTGCCGAATCAACCTTGATGCAGGACGACGATCTAGTCTCTGAAAGCACGGCAACTCTTCAAGGATCTGTGGTGCGAGACTCTGGGCGATTGGTGCTGCCAGCTCTTCTGCCAGATGAGATCTTGAATGCCGAACCTGTCTATGCAGTTCCTTCACCCGCTCCTGAGCCATCTAGGCAGAACACTAAAAAGCACAAATTCCTTGACGATGTTAAGAAGCCTGTCAAGGACATTCGTCATGGAGACGTGACGATCAGAGTTCTCGAAAACCAGAAAAGCATGCTGCCTCCTAAGAGCTCAACAACTGGACAGAACGTAAAGGCAGCCTGGATGGCTGGCCGGCGGCACAAGAATGGTCCTCCAGGACTTAAGCGAGTCAGTGGGGGTCCAAAGGGTTTCGTTCGTCGTTGAAGAAGTCTGCTCGATAATCGAATTGAATTGAATATACCATGGGATGTATCATACTTCATTCAGCAATCCCGCGGTCTATGCTGAGCCACGTTTAAACGAAGAATGTGAATAATTTAGAACACGAGTCAGGAGAGACCCAGCGCTATTCAGCGTGTCGGTCATGTCTTTTTTTGGCTTCAATTTCGGTCGATTGTTTATACTTGTTCTGGAGAGATGGCTATTGATTGAAGCAATAGAGCGTTCATGAATGAAGGGCACGATAGTTCCGCTTGGAGTGATTAGTACAAAATAATTCTAAAAAATCACTGAACTATCAATCGATGCTGTTAAACTTGTGTAATAAGTCATATAGTACAGAACAGTAATTTTTAGATATATAACACGTGGTGCTGGCTGCAGCCGTTGGTGGAGGCCGATAGCGGGTCCAGGCGCAGTGGATCCAAGCTCGGTCGACCAAATTATTCCAACTGCTTCAACTGAGATACTCACGGCCTCTCTTCACCCACACCTGTGCAGTCAATGCGACTGCGTCGATAATCATCTTTTGGTATTCTCTACAAAATCAATGCCCTCGCAGCAATGGCGACTACCGAGACATCCCCATTACTCCCGCAATACCAACGACCCAGCGCGAATACGTCACCACGCGCCGAGCGAGACCGTCGAACAGTAACCTTCAACCCGCTCACGACAATCAGCACCTTCAATGGCACATCACAGGCAGACTCGATCGTGCAACCACTGCAAACCGGGTCGCCGCCTGTGCGTGCTTCGTCTGGCCCTTCTTCCGGAGGAGGACAGCCCATGCTGTCGGCTCTGAACAGCAAACTGCGACGACGCAACAGCGCGGGCTCCCCAGTGACGACGGCGCCTATTATCGCAGCTGCCCCCAAAATAGGGCCTCAGCGCACATCGAAAAATACTCAGAAACTGAAACTGCTTCCGGATCCGGTCACGGGCGATGACGAGGAAGAGATTGTTGACGACGGGTTCCCTAGGGATGTGTATACACAGATCAGCCGTATCAAAGAACCAACCGCCCGAAGGGATGCGGCCAGGCTGGGGAAAGCTGATCGCGATCGTCTTCCTCGAGTCACAGCGTACTGCACGGCCAATTCATATCGATTAGAAGGGGTGATGCGGTTTCTTAAATCCCGTGATAAGACGCGCGGAACCAATCCCAAGCTATTCGATGAGTGTGTGTATTCGCCATTCAACTACGGACACGAGAAAAGACAAGCCGAGCAGCAGCAGCAGCAGGTCCAAAATCAGGCCAGAAATGGCTGGAATCCAGACTCTAGCGCGTCCAGGCTACCAAAGGAGCGCAGATACTCTGACAGCGTAGTCGAAGTCGAGGAGCACGGGAAGAATGTGCGAGAAGACTTGATCAATCTCCGCGAAGAAGACGAAAACACAAACTCGCAAAATAACGGCATGGGGTCATCGTCATCCGCCGCCAATGAACAACAACTAGACCTAGACACCACGGTGCACACACCCGAGGTCTTTCTCTTCGATTACGGTACTGTCGTGATATGGGGCATGACACCAGCAGAAGAAATCAAATTCCTTGCCGACGTCGCCAAATTCGCCACTGCGATTCTGAGTAGCGAAGACCGACAGGTCGAAAACTTCAATTTCTACTATGCGCGCGACTACCAAGCCCGAATATACAACGATTTCATTTGTCTCCGCGAACCGCGCAACCACATGATCAAACTGGCCATCTCGCATGCGCTGTCCCAGTCTGTAAAGACGTCTCTGTTTGAAGACCTGGTGTCTGAAACCATCGCCACAACAGCTCCTTTACCAGCACAAATCGCCAAAACGGGGAGCGTGAACATGACGCGGAAGCAAATCAACATGCAGATCGGCGAGCTGTTTATCCTGCGAATCAATATCCACTTGCAGGGTTCTGTGCTGGATAGCCCCGAACTCATGTGGGCAGAACCCCAACTCGAGCCCGTGTATCAAGCAGTGCGTACATATCTTGAAATGGACCAGCGCGTGGGCCTTTTGACAGAGCGCCTCGACGTTATTGCCGATTTGCTTGCTGTGCTCAAGGATCAATTGAGCCATAGACACGGTGAATACCTCGAATGGATCGGTGAGATTACCCTCTTTCACTAATATAAATGTATAAACAAACACTAATGATGTTCAGTCATCGTCCTCATTGCCGCTGAAATTCTTGTTGCAGCAATCAATATCATTGTGGATTTATATGCCGGTGTGGAATAAACCTACATCACATACATTTGTGGACTTGCATAGACATACGGCGCATTTTGAATTTTAGTATTTTAGGCTATGCGTGTATTTTTTTACTGTCATTTTTGCTCGGAGGAATAAGGAGTACCGAGTTATGGATTGAATGGATTTGTTGTATCATCTCACAGAGACTACGGTTTGGCTACCATACGTAGCTACATAAATGTAAGTTCGATTGTTGTAATACTTGAGGAATGATGATCAGATAATTGTACAACATGTATTCCGCTCATTAATTTTAAAAATACCCTTGAACACAAAACTAACCAGATACAAACAAAAATGCCATAGCAAAAACGAAAAATACAAAATCAGCTCTCTGACTTGGCCACCCGCTCATCAACATCCATCGGAACAGGCTCGTCAGCTGGCGGCGACCCGCTGTTCTCATGTCCGGCAGCGCTACTACCGGGATTATTTATCCTGTTGATGCTACCTGCACCGCCATTGTTCACCGCTCGAAAACCAGACGTCGTGGGCTGCTCTTGTTGAGACTGTTGATGTTGTCCTGCAGGCGCGGGCGCCAGAGCTGGCAGACCCGAGCTAGCCAGTTCGCTTTCTGCGGCGGCGGCGTGGGTGTTGTTGCTGCCATTGCTGTGGATGTTGTTGGTATAGGACTTTTCTGGACTCGCGGCTTCGAATTGCAGGGCTGCTTCGGCTTCGAGCTCGTCGATGGGCATGTTGGATCTGCGGCTGCGTTTGACGCGAAGGGGGCGATCTTGCGGCTGTAAAATATTAATTTCAAGATCTAGTACAATTCAAAAAAAAGAGAGGAAAGGAGGGAAATACCGTTGGAGGCCGCTCTTCTGAACTCCCCTCTGTCTCATCATCCAAAACATCATGTCCCACCGCAGCAGCAGCACGCGCATCACCCAGAACCGCAGCAGCTCTCGCCCTCAACTCAGCATTCACCAGCCCTGGACCACTATTACCACCTGCAGAAGCATTCTGCTGCTGCTCGTCCAACATCCCCGTCAACGTGGCCAGCCGCTCCAGCATGATGCAGGTTTCGAGCCGCATTTTCTGGATATACGATTTTGCGCGTTTGTTGCGGGCGCGTATCGAGTCGTTTTCGGTTTCGATTTCGTTGAGTCGCTTCTTAAGTTGGATGCATTTTTTCTTGTAGGCGAGTTCGATGCTGGGTGGGTTGGCGTTGTTGTGGAGGCTATTGCTGCTGCTGTTGCTGCCGTTGTTGGCGTTGCTGATGGTTGTGTCCATTTTGTTTCTTGTTGTCAGGTCTGTCGTTGATCGAGGGAGTTGCTCAGTTCCAATATTATCTCCAGCCACCTATAAAAAAGGACTTGCTGCGGGCAGTCGTACTTCGATCGTCGATTTACCCAGGTAAGAAGAGCTGGCTCGATAGGTGACAATCTTTCGAAAAGAGAGAACTATTTCCAGTGCCGGTCCAATTCTATTTTTTGTGGAACTTTGGTCTCTAACCGATGGCGATGTTCTGGTTATAAAGAGTGTGTTTGCAGAAAAGCGACAAAGGGCAAGGGCGAAGTCGGTCGACGTCGTTTGCGAAACAATGGGCGGATTCTGCCGGTGCCTGAGGAGGGCGGTGAAGTTATACCCATGATCTTGATATAGATAGCCAGAACAAAAGGAAAAGTACTTTCACCATTTTATTGATTGAAAGTATGCTTATTCATATTTAATACGGTAGCTACGGAAACAGCAAAAATTATCTTGCAATGCCCTATATTCCATACCATCACAGCAACAACTAATGACCGCCAGTAGTGGGCAAACCACAGAACACCTTGAACGAGTCGTAGCTGGAGGATATTTTGTTAGAAAGCTTACTTTCACAAGAAGAAGAACAACTTACATCAACCACTGGAAGCCAGTCAAAGTTCCCAGCATGGCAATCCTGACAGGCAGACCGTTCCACAGTCCCACGAAGCCGATCTTGCTGTAAATCCGCGACACTGCAGTCATTGCACCCTCGCCAGCTGGACAAAATCAGCAGGAGAAATTCTTCTTTCTTAGGAGAGTAACTCACCCTTTCGGTCCGCATTCAACTTGCTCACCATGACATCGGCCGGATGACTGACAATAGCACAGAGAATACCAGCAAGATAACCACCCGCAAAACTAACACCCGTCTGGGTCATACGACTATAACTCTCCTTGGGCCCTCCGAGAGTCTTGTAGATCAGATTCACAGCTTCCTCAAAGGTCGCAAACTTGGTCATCGTATACGGAATCTGTCGCGCCCACAGCGGATACAGGCCCTTGTACAACCCGCCAATCCCATCCTGAGCAACCACTTTCTTCCACCCATCACGCAGATTGTGCGCATATGGAGGCAGCGTGGTCTGCATGCGCACCTTGATAGCTTCAAAGGGACACAGCGCAAGATCGGCGAGGAATTCGGCCGAGGCACTGGCTCCCAAGTAGACAAGCGTGCGGTTGGTGTTTGGGAACAGCTGTTCGCCGTACCAGTACTTGAATACTTCATAAAAGCCATACTTGCCCGCGCCTTGCATCGAGTATCCGACGAAAGTGGGAGCCCAGCCGAAGAAGACGCCGCGCAGGCCTTCTTTGGCGAAGATGGATCGCCAGGCGGAGAGGTTGGACTTGTAGATGCTGGGGTCAACTTGACGTCGGCATTTTACCAAATCTAGAGGTGTCACTGCGGTGTGTGTAGGTCCTGTGTTGTTGCAAATTAATACTATGCTGTTGGATTATACGGCCAACAAACTCACCACAAGCTACAGACGAGCAACGTTAGTACATGGGTCAAAATCAATTGATTAGGTTTTCACATACCGACAATACCGCCCAAGGTACAGGCATAAAAGTATTTGCTTGAATAGAGATCAATCTTGCCAAATGGCAATTTCTTGTCCTGTATGGTTGCCATCTTGCTCTCGACGTCGATGACGATGATAGCCTGGTGGTGCCGCTTCTCCGCACTTGATGGGCTCTTATCGTATGGCGATCAGCTAATTGACAGCAAACACCAGACTGAACGTATGTCGCAGTAACTCCAAAAGCAAGAAGTCAATTGAAGAGAGAAAAAGAAAGAAAGAAAAAGCGATGATTCCCAGCGAGTGCCGGGGAGGGAAGATAAGACAGGCACACAATGCGATCGAACGGCCAATACGTCAGCGCATTAAGAAGCCCACAAGGTGCATAAGGCAGTCCGCCAGCACTACCTTTGCAGTAACAGGCTTGCACAACTAGCTGGATCGGGCCTCATCGACGGCACAGCCAAAGCCGACGCATCCGACTATCCGTTTGGTCGAGGCGAGGAGAGTCGAGACCAGCAACTAATTTAGTACTGAGCAGTTTGATCGCGGTGGTGACGTCATGTCCCTGTTCTGTTCCCGTCGCGACGGACGCGGTTAGCTTATATATGTGTAGTAGTATTGATACTTTGATATACAGTGGAATCTGCATTATTTGGATATTTATACTAGATACAGAGTAAATGGTCTCTTGCGAAAAACTGACTGCATATACATGAACAGAACTTGCACCCCTATCATCAATTGCTTGCTCGTTCGTATACTTCATAAACTGCATGTGCATATAGGGAAAAACAGCTCAAAAATCAGCAAACGCGACCAGTTTCGACGCCAGCTTGATCCCCAAATCCGCGTCCAGCCGTGCCAATGCCTCCTTGACCTGTCTGCGCTGTTTTGGTGTTGAGAAGTGGCATGTCAGGATATGCCAAAACGGCCAGAGCAGCTCGTATCCTTCAATTGCACGTAGTCGAGTGCTGTGACTCGGACTGCTACTGGCGTTGATGTTGTCTGGAGAGGTATTTCTGGGTTTGTTGTTGTTGTTGTTGTTGTTGTTGTTGTTGTTGTTGTTGTTGTTGTTGTTGTTGTTGTTGTTGTTGTTGTTGT